>JAPMOR010065988.1:2070322-2128020 GCA_026543865.1 Argiope aurantia
AAAATCTGTGCTTTCTCTTGTGGTGTATGCATTCTCCTTAATATCCGATCGAATAAAACATCACATACAAAAGTACTACATAGAACAAACACATCAAAAGTAAACATAACATTTCAATAGTTGCCAAAAACAAAAGAGAGAAAAATGCAATTAATAAGCAGACGATATTTAGAAAAGTACAGATATTTAGACTGGAAAATGAAATTATCTGAAATTAAAAACACGCGCAGACGATATTTACAAAAGTAAAAATATTCAAACCTGAAAAGGAAAATATATGAGTTATTCCATCAATAAATGCCATAAGTTTGTTTACATCTTCATTATTTTATGAGTCATTAAATATCAAAATGGATCCGGGACTGAATAAACACCCTGTATAGAGAGTGTAAAAGATCATAAAATAATTTTTCTTGAATTTATTTTTTAGAAAAAATAATATTTCATATTTGTTTCATTTCTTACAGACACTTGCCGAAAATTATAATTTTGCAGATTTCATTTCCAAAAAGATTTAATTTATTTTCAGTTAGAGCTTTGATCAATGTGATGGCAACACTTTGAAAAAAGCTATTTTTTTCTCATGAATGCGAAACGTGCTTAATCCTCATTTTTATTTTTGACGAAAAAAATTATTGAAAAACATAGTTAAAATATTTATTTAAAAATTCATTAAAAATAGAAATTTAATTTTAAGATTAAAACAGTAGTATCATTTAAAAGATAAATTTTTTATCTTTAACTTCATGTAAAAATCTTTTTTGTGCGGTAATATTTTCGGAAGTTATAGCAGAAATACGTCAAAATTTCGCTTAATTTTTAAATAAATAAAATTCTAGTTAAAAATTCGAAAAAATAACCCCCAGGTGCACATTCCCGGCCTCCAAGGTATACACGTGCCAAATTTGGTAGCTGTAGGTTGAATGGTCTGGTCTGTAGAGCGTCAACACACACACACACACACACATTGAGCTTTATTATAAGTATAGATTATCAATATTATTTGGTTAAATGTTAAGGTAATTTTAATCTGCTAAAATGACGAATTGGAAGTTATTAAGATTTTGGTACCTTTATATTTATCATAATTTTAAATATTTGTCATTCTAAAATTTGATATATCTACAGTTTCTAGAGCCTGTATTTCAAAGATTATTTTACATTCTTTTTGATTGCATTTAAATCAGGAAAGTAATGAAAGGAATTTTTTTCATTATTTATTATAAGTTGCAGCCTTACATGGTATAATATCCAAACGAACCAAGTACTTCTGAAGGAAAAGATATATTTCCGTCAATAAAAACTTACTTCAAAATGAAAATCAATTTTTTTAACATAATGACTAATTAAAAAGGTGTAATGTATAAATAGATAAAACAGTTGAAGCATTCTAGTTAAAATTTTGCATTTAACACATTTTTGTAATGTTGTCTATCATATATTTGGATGGTAAGAGGAAAAAAACAAACCAGTCATTTTAATTTACTAGAAATAACTTTCTTTAAAAGGGAGTGTACATTTAAAGTAAATACTCACAAACTGTAGGAGAATTAAATAAGTATATATGTTATTTCTTTAACCATCCATTTATCTTTTTCTTTGAATGTAACTTTTTAATTATCTATACGAATTAAAAATTGTATTTTGCATAAAATATCTCATTATAAATTTATTATAATATATATATATATACACAAGATTAAAACAGATTTTTTTCTTCCACTGTTATACAATTGGTGCTATTAGTATGAACTATCAATAATCATTTTATTTTGTTTACTAAGAACTCCCAATATTAATGATAATTAAACATTGCTTGTCTTACATTTAGAAATATATAAAAAACATTGTTCCATTTTCATTTGAAGACAGTATTTTTCAAATTATAAAAAACGTTATCCGATTATTCAATGGACATTATGATTTCTATATTGGAAGCATTTTCTGCAATCGAAATATTTATTGACTATCTTAAGATAGATATTAAAAAAAAACATGAATGGTGTTTAAATTTATAATGTGAAAGGATTCATATTTGTCAAAAATTCATGCTCAATTTATAAAAGAAGAAGCATTTCCTCTTGATATATTTTTGAGTCCCACAAACTTTCCTTTAAATTTTTGTTGCATGTTTCTTGCCGTCAATCTTAGCTTCATCTAGCTTACAAAAATGAGTTAATTTTACACAGAATACTTGTTTCCAAACGTTCTTCCCACTTTTCAGATTTTTCGTTAAAGCAACGGCAACTAATTATATTCTTTACACTATTACGATATTGATATCTACTATCCGCAGATGATGGCTTTACTTTTGATATTTCGAAAATTTCAATAGTATTATTAATATTTAAGGTCATGTCAAAGCAAAGGATAGAGAGAAAAAGCAGACACACCGAACATCAATTAGAGAGGTAAAATTTCATGTTTTTAAATGGGCTTCATCAGTTTTACCGTGGGAAGAGATGATTATTCCAAGAGAAAAAACCCCTCAACCATCAATACTCTCTTATCAAAACGAGAAATAGGCGTTCTCTATAAATGCTCGCCTAGTTTTCCTGCCAAAAGTTATTAAGCTCCAGGAAATCTACTAGTGAGCGCAAATAGCGTAAATGCGACTGAGCGCAAGTTTCGCAATTTTACACCACTTCTACTTGCAAAATTCAGTCTCAAATTCCTTCTTTATTTATCATGCTTTTTTAACAAACACGCGCACCACTTTCGTGTAACATAACTAATTAGACTACACTCTTTTGATTTTGACTCGACACTTTCTAATTGACTTTTTTCTCGTGTATCATTCAGCATTTACGAGATAGGACCACTAATTACAAATTTTACCAATAGATGGCGCTGGGAGTTGACCACTCCTACGGGGGACGAAAGATACAATAATTCCTGATTGCAAAATTCAGTCTCAAATTCCTTCTTTACTTATCATAATTTTTAACAAACACGTACACCATTTTCATACAACACAACTAATCAGACTACACTCTTTTAATTTTGACTCTACACTTTCTAATTGACTTTTTTCTCCTTTCTTCCAGCATTTACTAGATAAGACCTCTAATTCAAAACTTTACCGATAGATGGCAGTGTGAGTATTTATTGAGTAGCACATGCTTTTTTGCTGTACCTAGATACTTACCTTTATGTAACGGTTTAAGTGGGAATCCTACTTTTGAAAATTATTATACTTGATTTGGATGATTTTTGAACATCAATATGTAATGTTTTATGATATAAAATTCTCAGTTTAAAATGAAAATTATTGAATTTTAAAGAGTTTTCTACAAGCTCGTTGAAGCATGTTTTATATCATTCGCAGATGATTCGCCGCTAGTAGCTTCTCCTTCCTGTTAACTTGAGTTGTTATCGATTTTTGAATCTTAGATGTCGCAAAAGTTCTTATTTTACGTTCGCTCTTTCATTTTTTGGATGTTTTAAATTGTTTGGATGTTCGTAATAATTTGCTCTTGATCCCAAAAAGGGTCTCATAAATGAATTTAGGGTCGCGAAACTTTAGCAGCGAGTTTTTCCGTCTATTTCATCCAAGTTATGCTTTAAAAAAACATCTTCGTTGAAAAATTTGTATTAAAAATAAACTTATGTTTATCAAGAATTATTATTCAATTTCGATTTTCTACCTATTATCATGAATTGGTTTTCCATCATAACAGGGAATTGGGAAATAATTTTTTTCTTGAATGAAAATATTTAAAGAGCCTCTGGTGTTAATTCGACAACTCTGTATTAAACATGTGAAATTTGAAGCCCATTAGCAGAGAAAAGTTTCCGCATTTGGATTTTCAACTAGACTGGACCTATATCAACTAAATGTTATTAAATATTTGGGCCGTAAAATATACACTTTATATTGTAACTATAAAAATTATTTTATTTTTACAAATTGCCTTTTAGATTAAATAAAAATTTAGGTGAAATTTATTAATTAATTGATAATTATTCTAGAAGTTTTCATACAATGTTTTGTTTCGAAGAACAAACAACTGTGCAAAATTTCAGAACTTTTGCACATCGGAATTGTGTGAGAAATCATAATAAAAATTTTGTCTATGCAAGAACGAAACAAGCCTTCTTAAATAAAAAAGTGTAGAAATTGAATTTTTCAGAAATTCCAATCAAAATTATTTGCCTCTATTCTATGCGGGCGGAGCAATTATTTTTGACTTAGAATATTATTGATTGCGTCTGAATATCATTGTGAAGATTATTCTTTATTCTTTTTTTAACTATGCTAACACATCATCGAAATTATTTGGAATAATTTCTTGTGAGAAAAGATAGGTGAGAATTCGAAAAATGTTGGAGAACTTCTTTCGTGAATAAGTATGAGGAGCGTAACCCTATTTTTATTGATTATCTTGCTGATGAAAGAGCGCAAATTATTTCTGAGAAATTCAAATAACAGTAATGGTAGTTGCGGAGTAACAGTTAAGTGTTGCTTAATGAATACAAGAATAACTATGCAGATGAATCAATCTTACATTGGCGGTGGAATGAATAATGAATTATGCGCGTAAATATTTCATTTTTGAATGGTTATTATACTCTAACTCATGATTTGTAATGTTTTTTATGACATTATGCTTTATGTTCTAAATTCTGGATCTGAAACAGTAGTGTATTAAAAACATAGGATTTGTTGAAATTTCTTCGTTTCTGAGAAGCTATAGAATTTAAAATTTTATAAATCAGCGCCAACGAAGCTTAACTGTTTTTTTAAAAAAAACAATTTCATTATGTGAAGGAGTGACAAAAATAGTTAAAACTTAAGGTAAGTGAGTAAGTACTGGAATGTCATATTTGGAAAGCAATTCCATACATGACACTTCTCCCTTTCTGAAAACATAAACAAAACTTTAATTATTAACAAGCCGAAAAAGAGTGAAAAAAATTTTTTAGTACTAAATATAAATCAAAAATTCGAATTGTCTTTTATCTGATTAATTTGTATAATAAGTGTTTTAAAAGGTCATTTACGATTAAAAACCAAAAAAAAAAAAACATAAAAGCGCGATTTGTCGAAAAAGATTGATTTTTCTTAGGTTATATATTTCGTTATTGATTATCGCTAAGTCCTAATCGCTATGAGAACGCTGATATAATATTCTTGTAACATGTTCCTTAATAGTTATAAACACAAATAATAATAATAAATATTATTTTTAAAAATTTCTAATTAATATTCCCTACCTGAAAAGTTGTTTTCTTTACCAAAAAGCAATACTTATTTTCTAGTGTAGTATTGTGAAAAGAAATTTTTCTGAAATAAAATAGATTCAAAAATATATTTTTCCCATCAAAAATATTTACGAAGCTCCACTTCAAATAATAGATTTTATATTATATTTCATAATTTTAAGGATTAATCCATTTCAGTAATTTAAAGCCTCCTATATCATTTGTATTTATCAAATTTTATTCCCTTCTTTTTTTTTTCTTCTGAGAGAGACTTTCTCATCTTGAGGTATATCTTTTTGTTTCTTCTCTTATCGAGTACAATCGATTCCGATAAGATTCAGAACCAAAAATCCGAACTAGCCAATCATCTCTGTTTTTCTTTCTCAGAACATAAAGGTTCTTTACCGTGTTGCTTCTGGGGAAGATCTTTAGTTTGTTGACCCTCTCCTCCTTGCTCAAGTGTTATCGGAAGTTCCGATTCCTCCGAATTTTTTCAACAATCTTCCTTACCGTTTATATCGTCTTGCAAAATGTTATACAGCTTGCTGGTTCTACATTTGGCAGTTATTTCTATGAACATAACTATTATATTTGCTTTTTCAAATAATTTTGCCTAGTTTAATATTTGAGTAATAAATATGTTTTGACTTGAAGAAGGATTTTTTAAAAAGTTTAATTAGACTCCTAGTTTAATATTTGAGTAATAAATATGTTTTGACTTGAAGAAGGATTTTTTAAAAAGTTTAATTAGACTCATGTTCATTTTAGCAGCTATACTAAAATGTTTTGGGATCAGGTTTTTTTAAAACATTTGATTGGAGGACGAGGAGGATACAAGAATCAGAAAATCTCTTTTCAAACTTCCATGCCACTCTAATGGAAGAACTTTCGTTTTTGAGTAATTTAATGTAACAGACCAAATCTGTTTTCACGTCATTTGACAAATCTTTGGCTGAATTGGATTTTGAATCAATGGCTATAGGAACCTAGAAGCTAAGACTGTGCCAGAAGGCATTTCATTAACATAAATTAAATAACTACGCACAAAATTCAAATTCTTTTATTTTCATTTGTATAGATTATTAGACTTCTTGAGGAAAAATAAAATTTATGCAATATAGGTTAATACTTGGCTTTTCTTTTGTTATTGAAATAGAAAGAAATAAGCATATTAGTTTATTGTTTTTTTGTTTTCTTCAGCAACTTTATCTTTTTGCCAACTTTTAAATTTTATCTTTTAAATTTTATGCCATCCAATTGAGGTAATTTTCGGTTAATTTTGGAAAGCGGCTAGCATTGATAGTTTAATAATGTTTTCAATTCAATACATTCAAATTTTCAGATATTTAAAAATGGTTTTTTGTTCTGTTTACTCTATTTAAGTTATTGTTTGAAATGTTGAAAGCAATTTTTACAACTATAATTCACAGAGCTTATATTTTTCTTAAATTTCTCGAAGAAAACATGAATGAATTTTACATAAGTTTTCTTTTAAATAAAATAATGCTGTGAAACTTCCGCACTTACTGCTGCATTGACATAAAATTAACCATTTTTAGAGCAATAAATGGATTATTTCTATAATGCAGTCAAATATTACCTATTGAATTTTGAAGTCGTCTTTTTTACAAACAATGCAATTATTGTGGTTTTCAAAAAAATTATCGAACTAATACAATTATGTTAGCAAATGGTGAATATTTTTCAAAGCCCTATTGTATTTATAGTTTCATCAAATAAAAGAGAGGCAGTGAAAGAAAAAAAAAGCAATTATTCTCTATTTTTAACAACTATTTTCTTATCAATTAGTGATAATTCTCATTCTTATAAGAATAATAAATTCTTCTTATTATCATAAGAATAGGTTAAGATAATCTTAAACAGGAGCAGTGAGTAATAAAAAGAAATTATTTTCAGTGTCTTGTTTCTCAGGTATACGAAATCGGTTTTTCTTCATGAAAAAAGTAAGAAAATAGAAAAGTAAAGTAAGAAAGTTCATTAGAAAAGTAGCTTCACAAGAAAAGTAGCTTCACAAGAAAAGTAGCTTCATAAGAAAAGTAGCTAAATTTTTACTTCATACAAGCCATTCCTCTTTTATTATTATAATGAATTAGCTTTTTTTTTATTTCTAGGAACTTTATTGAAGTAAAAAAAAAATCATTCGATGTAATTTATTAAGAATTTTGACTAATGATTTACTATTTTTGTCCTCTTGAATCAATAACTAATTTTTAAACCATTTAAAGATAAGAATATATCGCTGGAAAAATGGTTTAAATAACCTCAGAAACTATATTTTAAGCTGTGTGAATCAATCAAACTAATACTGAAAAAATTGCAAAATTTTTATATAACTCTTCCGCTTTATTAGTCATACTTAGAAAAAATGTTTGACATCTAAACCTATTTAATAAAAAGTTCAATGTATAAAGAAAAAGAGTAATAACTGTTCATAGTACATGGGTATCAAATGCAAGCTCATTTCAGGGAGGAATTTTCAACATTTCAAAAAGTGAAATTTTTGGACGAAATTAAAAATGCCATTGAAATTTCTTTATTGGTTTAAATATTGACCAGAAAAGCGTACAACATTTTCGTAAAGAATAATAGAAAAACAACATCCTTTCTGCATTAAATAACACGATGCAAAGAATTAAACTACTTCATTACAAAATTAAATATAATTTAAAATGCGCTTATAATCATTTTTCAAACTTGAAATAAAACTAATTTTACCATAATATTTTCTAGGAATGACTTTATTTGTCTAAAATACAGAAACACATCCGAGAAACAATTTCGCTTTGTAGATTACACAGAAATTTGAAGTAACAAATTTACATACCATAATAATCACATTATTGCAACAGCTCTATTAGTGGTTTCACTTTCCTAGAAATCATGTCTAAAGTAACATAAAAGGACAATTTAATGGACTTAAATCTGGTGATTACGAGGCCATCCGCAACGACCTCCGTATCTAATGGCTTTCTTTCCAAATGGTCAGGTGAGTGCGTGGTAGAAAAGATCTGTGAGCTGGAGCCCCATCTTGCTGAAACTACATTATTGATACATCCATTTTCGAAACAGGATCTTCAAAATAATCAGATAATGGCCCAGATAAAAGAGCGGCATATTTAGCAAACATTAAAGTATCATGAAAATATTATTACATTTAATTTTCTGTATTTGTAATGAAATATATTCAATTTCAATTGTTGGATCACGACTAATACTATTGATGTTGTAGGTTTTCGTCAAATATGATATCTTCCTATTTATTATATTATAACTAATGAATTTCCTTTTAAGAGCTTATATTTCTTAAATGTTGTTGTTGTTGGCTTGAACCTTCATGTGACTACCCATTTCTATAGTTAGACTTAATAGTTCCATCCCACAGAATAGAGTTAAACATTTTGTTTAACTAAACATATAATTTCGATTCTTAAGAATTCCATTGTTTTGTTCTAAGAATGTTTGCAAATTATTTCTATTTCCCAAAAATTTAATGATAAATATGCTCATAAAAAACATTCTAACATGTTTTCACCTTTAATGCTCATTTCTAAGAATGCTTATCACTTCCATTTTGACATAAATGATTATTGGTAATAGTAATTATTACCATCTTTTCATAAATTAATATATTAATCATCATTATTTGGATTTTTCTTATTTTGAAAGATAAGTTGATTATAATAAGACAGCAATTTTTTAAGGAATTTCTTGGAGTTATGCTCTGTGAAGGGTTAAATAAAATTATTCTAATTAAAACGTGTTGAATCTCTTCTAAGCAAATAATTTAATATTAAAAGCCTCTTTGAAGCAGTAGTAATACGTCCTCATGTAATCAAAATAAATAAAAACTTTTTAGCACATTTATGCATAATTTCCATTTCCATATATCCCTTATGAGCATACTCGATGCCATGAAGTTCATTTGTTAAAATTGTTTGTATCAGTGGTATTCAAAATTTCACGACTTAGCCGGTTGAAATGTAAAAGAGTGATTTTTTTATTTATTATGTTAGTGAGTCAGTATTTTATCAAGTAGAATCGGGGAGCGGTATAAAAAATTCAGACCTTTCGTATTTTTTTAGCATCACATTTCTTGCCGCTGCATGAATTATAATATTTTATTTCATTAAAAGCACTTTTTTTCAATTGGAAATTTGCGATTGGGTCAGAGGTAGAATGTACAAATTGTATACAAAAACACGAATCTTCAGTAATTGTCAATTACGTTAAATCGAGTTTACAACTCTGAAACGAATATTATGCCTTGACAACATGATTTTTCAGTTTTAAATATCAACTACGCAATTTCTTTTAAATTTAATTTGAAAGTGAGGCGCATACTTTTCAAAAACAAAAAAAAGTTCTTGAATGGGTACTGAAATTAATTACCATACAAACATCAATAATCACGTGAGTAAACTATGGACTTCGAAAAAATGAACATTGCAATTTAAAAACCTTTTTTGGTGTAAAATTTATTTTTATTTAGAAATTATTTCATACGTCTATTCTCGCAGAATTACAAATAGGGACCATAAGTAACTAAACCCTACTTATGAAAAGTAGCAGAACACCCGCAATTGACCAGATTTCTTTCTACAAAAATCAAAACCTTATGGTAGACAATAAAAGGAAAGACAGTTTAATGCATAGCATATATTATGGATGGAATATTCTCCAAATTTTAATAGAAATATTTTACAGATTGGTCTGGCTTTTTAATCATACAATGATTTTTGACCCATTGAGAGACATGTATACCATGTTTCGATAAGTGCTGGCCAAGTTTCATACAAATATACCCATTTGTTAAATGTCTTTCAATTACCTATTCCCATTAAAATCTATACAATCTCAGAAATAGTCGCCTTTTTCAAGGATGATTAGAGAAGATATATTTCCATTGTATTTTAATTTGACAGTTTGAAACATTTCAACCAAATTTCGTACTAATTAATCCTTTATTTATTTCCCCAACTCAATCCCATCCTATTCAAAAGCGCATGAGTTAAATTAGATTTTAGGCCACAATATTTTAGTCTGCTGAAAATAAACATGTGTCACAAGTTTCATCAAAATCACTCCATTTGTTCTGTTCTCCCCAATCCTGATTTATCTATTTATATATTTGGAAGTAATAAATAAAAGCCTGATATTCCTTTGAAAAATTGTAAATGCTTCTATGTGAAGGTTTTGAAAAGATTAAAAAGCTTTAATGATAAATAGGTTTTAGAACTCTTCCATGAAGCAGAATTTATTATCTCTTTTTGTAAACATTATCAATTTTAAAGTAAATATTTTACATTGTTTTGACTAAATTTTGTTTGGAGCAGTATAGTCAAGTTCGTGGTTCTTACACTTTGAACTAAAGCAAATATTTATAAGAAAAGACATTTAAGATCAAATAATTTTTAATGGAAGAATAATCTTTTTTGAACGAACTGATTCATTCCCCCACCCCTTTCGTTAAAAACCAGTGGTTTTTTTTTTGTTTTTGTTTTTTTAAACAAATTTTTATTAAGCTAGCCTTTTATATAAATCAGCTTTTTTTAATAATTAACAAAATTTCAGCTGCAAATCTTTAAAGAGTTCTAAAAGCACAAGAACGCTAAAATACTTTCTTACTATAGTATGTTTTGATACTTATCTTACTATAATGTCATTTTGTGCATTTTTTATAATATTTGATTTTTGTATGTTTTGTTCATTGGAATGGATTTTCTAGAATGTGTTAGAACTCTTTTAACTGTCTTATATCAGAATTTATAATTTTATTTATAGTTAATCAAGGTTTTGAAATTTATTTTTTATATATCGATATTTTCACGCATTTTTAGCTATTACAAGAATAGCATTGCAAAAGGTTAGTTTAATTTTCTAGAAATCTTATGAGAACATTTTTTTTTTAGATTTACTAAATATATACCGTAAATAATTATCATACATCGCAAAGTTTCAAGAATAGATTTTCTGTATATAGTAACGTCAGTGTTGAAGTAGTAAATGACAGTAAGTTTATGTAATTGTAAATCTAATATTTTGAGATTTTTTGAAAACGTTATAAAATTTAAAGCATGAAAGAAAATATCACAATTTTCTTCATGCAATTAATTTCAAAGAAAATCATTCAGCAAAGAAGTACTCTCATTTCAATCTTGCATGAATAACAACATCTTGTAAAAGACACAGAACTGGATTTCAAAGATATTCTTTGAGAGTCAGTAGTAATGATAATGTATAGGTGTGGTTAGAAGTTCAGTGGAGGGGGAAAATAAATAACAATTCACGAACAAGCCAGTGTAAATACTTTTAACGAAATTAGAAGTTTTCAACACAGAGCTACTCACATAAATAATTTGAAGGCAGCTATCTACTCAAGCAGAGTGGGAATGAAAATAGTCCCCACTCACCACTTTTTCGGTATTTCAAAAATACAAGAACTAGATAGAATTGCATAGTTTAGTTATATTAATGTACCACTTTAAAACAACACTAAGGCTAATTTGGGATGGACTTCGTAATTTTGAACCGCGGTCAAATGACGAGGACGACACCTGAGCTGGCACCCCCTCTCCACACCACACCAGCGGAAGGACGTTTGGCCCGTACGGATTTAACGAGAACCAAACCCTCTCACACGACGATTCTTAGGTGGATTGGGTCTCGAACCTAAAACCCTCCGGTTCCAAAGCTGAGACCTTACCACCAGACCACCACGGTCCATAGCTGCATAAGTAAAAGCCTCTGTAAGATTTTATTAGTAAAATAATCTTTTTTCTTTATTTCACTACATGCTAAAGATACTGTGGTCTCCTGCCATAGTTTGGAATTCAAGTATTTATGAGTGTGAGTTCAAAGCCCAGCTGCACTAAGGATCTATATTGTGTGTTTACCTGGTAAAAATTGTATCTATTGGATTCAGATCATAAAAAAGGCATCATTCAAAAGAAATTAATATATTCTAAAAGATTTTTGAATTAAAAATTTCGTAAGGATCTGTATACATATTGAAATAAGAACAGACTTCAAAATTCCCAATGGCAACACCCATTTTTCTCATCAAATTTCAAAACTTCATCGGAAGTTCTCCCCGAATGCCAAATTTAATCAGTCTACGTCTATTCTTTTTGAAATTACGTGTTAATAAAACTCGGACCATCTAATTAAAATAAAATTGTGAACTTTTATTCATCTTAAAAAATAGTATAGTTATTGACCTCAACATTTTCTGCTATGAAAATATAAAATATTCCATATATTTTGCATATATTTATCTTTTAAAAAAATTTTAATATGCAAAAAAATGTCAAAATTTGAGTTAAAATTTTTTTTAAAGCAACAGACTTAAATTTGGGAATAAATTGAAGGGCAAGGTTATTTTATAGAGGTATACAAAATTTCAGCTCATTCATATGAGTAGTTTTCCTCTTACCCAAAGCTTTCTGTTTTGCCTCTAAAATGATGCACTTAAGAACGCAAACACAAATTTCAAAATGTAGATAGCATTTTATTTGGCATTCAAAGGCAACTGATCATTTCGTGTATTAAATATCATTTCCCATTTGTTGTAATGAAATAATTTATTAAAAAAAATTCGTCGTGGCCAAAATATGAAATCGCAGTAAAAAAAATGCTTTACATTGGCTTAATACTTTATTAATATTCGCTGTTTTCAAATATGGAGGATAGTTTCTATCCTGAGTAGAGTTTTTACTCGTCGGATCATATAATGTCATTTGCAGAAGATAAGAAAATTATTTCCTAAGAATACTTTATAGGATTATAACTGTTTAATTTTACAAACATACATACCAAATTATTTCTCTTCGTTAAATTTACTGATAATTATTTATGAGCTCAATATTTCTTACAAAAGTCTGAAGTTTCATAGAATTAATCTGTCATGATGGTAATTATTGTAATACTGCATATAATCACAAATGGAATAAAAATATTCTGGTATCAAAATATCATTAGACAGCACATTCAGTATTAATTGTTTGGGCTCAAAGTAAGTCAGTATAAAGTCAGTTTGGGCTCAAGTCAGTTTGCTCAGTCAAAGTAAGTCAGTTTTCCTTATACATGCGAAAATGAAGAATTTCAAATAATTGTAATGATTGATATTTTAGTTTACCATTGTTTTTGCAAGTATAAAATTATTCGTTGTTTGCTTGGTATTTAAATGAAGGGTAGAAGCGGAGGGATTAAAATGAGAAAAAAATTCTGTTAAAGAATATTAAAGAGCTGTTCATATATACTTTTGAAAAATAATTTTACAATTTTAATCATTTCATTTACTCGAATTCCGAAAAACTATTATTTTTGCAAGTATAAAATTATTCGCTGTTTGTTTAGTATTTAAATAATGGGTAAAAGCGCTAATATAAATTAAAATTTTAAAATAATTATTTCAGTTTATTTGAATATCGAAATGAATAAACGTTTTGGGAAAATGATGTTTTCTAAGAATTTCTCTTGATAAGCAAAAATAATTTATAACAAGAAATTTGCACAAAATTTCGAATAAAATTCATTTCTTAGTTAATATATTTTTTAAAGATTTGAAAAAAGAATTCAAGAGATTATAAATGACATTTGTATAAAAATATTTTCAGTCATTTTAAGAACTATTACAAAAATTGCATACCTTACACAAAAAATACTCATTCTAATAAAAATTTGCGAATATTAAATTGGATATTTTTTAAAGATATCCCACGGAATAATTACTCTCATAAGTATATAAATATATTAATAATTATGTCTGTTTTTAAATTTCTAATAATATCAAAAGCAGAAAAATATGAGATAAACAGTAGCTTAAAAATGCAATAATAATGGAAATTAAAGCCATGCAGAATTAATGAACGAACATTTATAATGGTGTTCTGCGAATTGCCTTCTGTTTCTGTAACAAGTATATATCCTGTATATATGTCTTCCTGTAATGAACCCTTGTGCAATCAAAAAGCATTTGTATAAAACTATAAGTTGCCATTAAAACATGGAAAAAACGTATTTACATTTATCAATGAATAAAAAGCACCAGTGTGCTATGTGCTTGTAAAATAAAGTTATATATCTTTTCATATTTATTTAAGAGTAGTAAGTAATGGTGATAAGAATAGTATATACTGATAACAAAATGCAAGAATGAATAAATAAATAAATAAAATCAGTATATTGTTTTTCTTTCTTTCTATTGGTAAGATATTAATTTAATTCTAAACTTATTATTTCTTTTAAACTATAAAAATGCATTTAAATTTTATTTCTTTCGCTCATGCAACAAATCATTCCATTTCAATGCTTTTAGCATAACGGTGATTCAGGCTCAGATACAATTTATGAAAAAATTTCAAAGCTCTAGATTTTTTTTTGGGGAAAAGAATTAAACTTTTCTCCAAAATATTACAGTAAATTTTTTATCATGCATGGAATAGCAATCGATTTTACCATACGGATTGAAACTTTAAAATTGCTAAACTTAAAAATATGACAAAAAAAAAGCAGTATTAATGACATCCAGATAATATACAAGTCTTACACATCTAAATATGAAAACGACCCCTTGATAGAAAATATCAACTTCATGATATATCAAACAAAAAAGTACTCTGGGTGATTTTTCCATGCGGAATCTATTCAAGGCATGAAAAAAGGTGTTACAGTAGGAAATTTCGGCAACAGAATAAAGTTGGATAACTCCTTATTTTTTCCGAGACTGTAAATAATTAAATGCCTTCAAAGTAATTATTCAGCCTTTTTTTATTCTGCGTCCTGGATTTCAACAATGGTATTACCCTCATTTTATTGGAGAACCAGCTAAGATGTAGAAATATGATGATTTCTGAAGTTGGTCTAGTTTTAGTTTCGGTTTGCAATGGACGCGCTAAAACAAAGGTGTCCTACATTATGAGAAGTCTAAACAGCATTGATTCGTTCGTCTTAGAAGATGAATCAAATGTCATTGAATTGAAACTAGGTTTGAATAATTATCAGAAAAATATAAGCAATTCAAGAATTGCGATCATAAGCTGTTAGAATAAATGCATAAAGAACGGTACTCACAAGAAGATTACGATAAAGAATACATCGCTTGCGAAAAGTACGAGGATAAATTTATCGCCTATATAGTTAATATAAGGAACCTGGTATCAAGAAACGCTGAGAAAAGTTCGTACTAGACACATTCTAATGTACTAGTGTCTCAGTTTAAACTCTCCAAAATTCAGTTATGCAATTTGATGGAAAGCTATGAGAAAGACTCGCCTTCTGAACGCAGTTTGAGAAAATTCATGAAGATTTCAGGTTTGACGATCGTGATGTATACCAGTATTTCATCCAGTAAACAGTGCCTGGTTCAACAGAATTAAGGGACAGATTTCCCATAACAGTTTAGTTTAGTTAGTGAAAAGCTTAATGAAATAAAAATAAAAATAAAATGTTTGAAAATGTTGTTGAAAATGAAAGAAATTTTTAATGAAAGTTTGAAGAAAGAAAAAGGATTTAATCCAAGTGTATATTAAAGACTTGTTGCAGTTAGTTATCTTTAAGACCAAGATAAATTTAACTTCAAACTACAGACCAAACTTTATTCAGTGGATTCATTAGGATTTACAAAAGACAAATACGTGGGCGCTTTGTCTTTTTGGAAGAATTTGTATTACGTTGTAAGAATTTGTATTACGTATTATTTGTATTGTATTATTATTGTATTGTATTATTTGTATTACGTCGGAAGAATTTGTATTGCCAATTTATATTGTCAAAATCTGAGAAAGGCAACTTATTGTAGCTGTAGATGCAGAAGGTAAGACTGATTTAGTTTCATTAATGAATTTTTTTAAAAGTTGATAGTAAATTTAGAATTAAAATAACTAGAGATACTTTTAACGTTGAAAAAAAAATCTAATGAGCAAAATATAAATGAATATTCTTATTCGAAATTTTTTGTGCCAATTGCATGTAAGGTTCAAATAATTGTATTTATTAATTTTAACTCAATTAATCTAATTTCAATAATTAATCTCTTAAAATGTATATTTAATAAAAACGTATCTAGGAAATACGCTCAAACTTTCATGTTAGTATAAAGCAGGCGCCCACTGGAAGTATAATGAAATTCTTCTGTAAATGTTGAAGGCATATATGAAGTCCCATTACTTTAGGTATCAAATGACTTTTCGTTATCCGAAAATAGAAAATCATCTGAAAAAAGTCTACACAGTGCGAAAAGGAAATTAGTGACCTCTGGAACTTTAGAGATTTATGCAGAATTTTTTATAATTGGTTGAGTTATGGTATAATCGAAAAAGCACCAAAGGTGGATCCATATCAGGTACATTATTTGCCACAGACACCATATAAAGGAAGTTTATAAAGGAAGGTAGCACTATGAGTTTAAAACAAGTATTTAAAGTAAGTTCACATAGATTGGATTTTCCATCATTAAACAATATTAACAGAAATTATTCCGACAATTCTTAAGGTTTAATTATATTAAAGTCCAGTTTGAAGCAACACTTGGGCTATTTTGGAACGGACCTCGTAATTTTGAACCGCGGTTAGATGACGAGGACGACACCTGAGCTGGCACCCCTCGCTCCAAACCACACCACACCAGTGGGAGGACGTTTGGTCAGGACGGATTTAACGTGCAACAAACCCCCTTACCCGACGGTTCTTCGGTGGAATCGGGTCTCGAACCTGAAACCCTCCGGTTCCGAATCCGAGACCTTACCACCAGACCACCGCGGCCCCGAAAATTCTTAATTGATTCATATGTGTATCAGATATGGAAAAGGTTTTCTAACATACATGGATTAGGCGAATGGATAATTTGTTGCTTTCTTATGGTTTTGGAGAAATACTTTTAAAAATGAGGAGTATATATATCAAAGAGTAAGTTTTGGTTTAATTTGCAGTCCTTATTTATTAGCCATATTACAGATTTGTTTAAATAGAATTTCCGAAAATCAAACGAAATTCTTAAGATAGTGTTTTATGTCGATAATAGTATAACTAGCTTGAAATATAAATTAGAAACAGGAAAGTTTATATTGGATCCTAAATAACTAGAGAAGCTGGGACTAGTTGTAACAATATTTGGATAAATATTTCGGTTTTTTAAAAATATTATTCCTTCGTTGCATGATGATGGAAATTTCCATCGCAACATTTAGCGAACAAAAATTATACTCAAAACAGGTGTACTATAACTTGGTTGTTCGCAACTTTTTTCGTGATCATTGCATAATAAGAAACGTAGCTGTCAAAAAAAAAAAAAAAAGTCAAATTTCACAATCATTATAGCGAGTTTGAACTTGTGATTCCGCTGTTTGTTGTGGTTGGAAAAAATGTGAGATATCTTGAATATTTTTATAACTAATCCGAGATATTTTTGCTAATAAAAGCGATAATGAGTAAAGAAATTTAGAAAAGAAGGACATTGAAGATTTTGTACTGAGCTTAACATGTAAATTTGCATAATGATGGATATTTCTATCATACTGTTTTTTAGAATTATTTTATATTACATATTTATTCTAGGATTTTTTAAAAATATTTTTTCTTAATCCAGTGCATGAATTATATCACCCTGATTTATTTCATGCACATAAAAAGAAAAAAAATCATACAAAGAAGGGTTAAAGATTTCTAATAACTGCTTTTTTTACAGCATAACTATTCATTCATCCCAAGCAAATAAATAAATAAACAAATAAAATAAATAAATAAAAAAAAGAAACATTCTGCAATTTTAACATTTAATTCATAGTAAATATTTTTTTTCAAAACAAATCAGCTGTTACATCTTGCTCGTTCCTGGGGCAAATTATAAACAGACATGAGGCAAGTTGTAACAATAAAAATAACAATATTTAAAAAAAGTATTTCGTTCGTTACCCTTCTTTTATTAATTGAAATTAAAAAAGGCATCTGCTAATTATTATTATTTGGTATAGTGACAACGAAAGATATTAAGTGGTTTATAAAGCAAAAAAAAAAATAATTTGAAAAATTAGTACAAAACTCAATCATTAGCAAAACTACAAATGATAAAAAAATGACAGATCTTTACCTCTCTTTAAAAATTAAGTATCCCACCCATATAGTTGCTATAGGTATTTTCACAAGCTGAATGAAGTCACTTTTCTTATCCAGAATTTGCATTTGAATAGTTCCAGAATTTGCATTTGGAGAGTATAAAAGAGGCTGCAAAATCCTCTTTTATACTCTTCACTATATATTCTAATTTATTATACTCTTATTTTATTTTTTAACTTTTCCCTTTCCTTTCTCTTCTTCTTTTTTTTTTTTTCGTTTCTTGCTAATTATCTGTTCATATTCTTTTTCTAATGCTTCTTTCTCGGCTGTATTAGTTAGCACTGCAGAATTTCTTTTATGTCGGACCCTGTTAAGCAAGCTTTAGGGAGAGTTCTAATTTTTTAGAGTTAGGGGGAAAGTCGAATTATCTATTTTGGATGTTTCACTATTCATAGAATCGTTTTAGCAGACATTTTATAAGTGATCTGATTTATATCCTCAGTAAACCTTATATTTAGTTCCTGCACTGTTTGTAGTTGTTCAATATTCTCAAGACCCAGAGTCAATTCAGAACCAATTTGCGATGAAATCATTTCTTCCATTTTTCAGCATTAGGATTTGAGCGATCAGTGACATACGATGGCACAAAACAGGGATCTTGAAAAAATGTCAGCATTTTAAGTCCGCATACCGCTTGTTTGGAATTCACTCGTGGCATTGACAGGACTTATTGCCAGTGGCAATAAATGTTATGTTTTGGGATGTCGTAAACAGTTCTGGTTTTACTTGGATTGTTGTTCGTCCTGGCTGCCCTGGCTGTTCATCCGATTGCAATTATGTATTTGGGATTGACGGGTTTTGATGTATCTACTTGGTATGTAAATAAACATGTGTTTTCTTTGTCATTTCTGGGTAAATTATAACTTAATTTTTTTTCTTTCGATCTGCAACTGTTCATGAGTTACTTTGATAAGAATAAAATAACTGGCATGGCACCAATTAAAATAAAATTTCTAACTCGGGACTGGGCATTAAGTCGATCGCGATCGATGGGTGGACCACCAAGACATTTTGGAGTCACCGCCTTTACTAATACCAAAGATGCGCATACTAAAAGAAACATATTTATGGAACATTGTATTATATAGGAACATTGTACATATTTATGTATTTGTATTTATCTCTTGAGGAAAACGAAGTTTTTCTCCTTCAAAATGACATAATTTTAAAAGCACTAACTTTAATAGTAATAACTTTTCCAATAATAACTTTTGGAATCTATTGGACGTATCCTAATTAAAAAAAAGGGCATATCATTTAACATCGTTCTTTGGTTCTACCTACCTGTGTGAATCTGCATTTTCAACGAGGAATATATTTAAGACAACATATCGTTCCCGTCTTACAGACGACTACTTAGAATCCAGTGCAGTACATATAATTACTAGCAATTAGTAATTATATGCCGAGATATTGGCGGACAGTATGTATCAAAAGTCTTCTACTAACTATAACTACGAGAACTAACTTTAGATGAAAATGATTTATTTTCTAATGTATTTTGAGTTTTTTGACAATTAAATGCATCATTTCATATTATTATATTTTTGCAATTCTTATTATGTTTGCAGTTATGTAGGTGAGCACATATTTCGTATTTATTACTAAATTATAATAAATGTTGTAGACATACTCCACTGGTTGGACCATAACACCTTGAAAAAATTAGAAATATTCCGTACTCTGTAAAAGTTTGCCCACCCCTGGTCTAACAGCACAAATCAAAACACGAGGGAAACGCGTGTTACAAAGGGCTCCCTCGTATGATTTCGGACATTTGCATTGATTTATAAACTAGTATTGTGCTTATTAAAAATTTTAAACTATATTTATAACCTGATACATAGAAAAAAATAAAGAAGTAAAAACATTTTTTACGAGATCCATTAATTTATCCTAAATCAAAATTTAAAGAATAGATTTTTTTTCCCATTAATGAGCTAAAATGGAGTACGAGCATACAATTTCTCACTTTCCGTTTCGGATGAAACAGAAAATACTGAGGAAATTTAATCCCACATCTGCATTAAATGACGAAACATTTTTTTTGAAAAATTCTTAATAATTCTGCATTTGACTACGAATAATTAATAGTATTGCTGTGTGGCTGTGGAAGAGTTTTAAGCTTAAAACGATCCACGTACGTGTCTGAAGATATGGATGACGTTTCTCCTTTAACTCCCAAAATGTTTTTCCAAGAAATCTCCCCGTCAGGAGCTCCTGATATTGATTATTTAGATAAGAAGAGATTAAACGAAAGCGAAATATTTACAGAAAATTCGAGAGCAACTAAGAGGAAGATTCCGCATCAATTATTTTAGACAATTACGATAGCAGTCAATTAAAAATCATAAAATTAATCCTCTCGAAGTAAAGAAATTGTGTTTCTGGAATATACTAACAAAAAAATGAACATAACGGAATCTAACTCGAATGTTAAAATTAACACCTGGTCGTGATGGGCAAATAAGATTGTCTTTTGTGAAAACTTAGTTCTTTTCATTGTATGGTGTTGTTTTTTTCCCAATTATATTTTTTGCTTATAATCTGAATATCTTTTCGGTGATTTTCTTTTGAATTTTAAATCAATAAAAAAAAAGTTGCAATGACATTTTTTATTTCGCCCAAGCAATTCATCTTTTCAAAGGCAGAAAATTGTTTCCATAAATAATTTTATATTCGCCTTCTATTTAATGAAAAATTTTATTGATTTCTCAAAAGCAGAGAAAGGTTTTCCTCGAATCATTTCCTATTCGACTTCTATTTAATTTCAAATTTTTATTGCTTGGTGAATTTTAGTCATAAAAAATGACTTTTTTAATAAGTATTAAAGAATCAAAAGATATTTTTATATACAAAATTAATAAGATTGAAGTAGTGCATAAAAATTTAAATTTCTTAATTATTTAGCATTCTATTTATAGACTTAAATTACATCAAAATATAATCCTTTAAGGCATTAAAAGCATTTTCCCATTTAGAAGCTTATTAAATTGGGAAAACATTGGGAAACAATTTGAGTGGTATATCATAATTAATTTCAGGCCAAGAGAATCTATTGATATAAATCGCATTTACTTTTTACTTCCATTTGCCATATTTTATTTACATTTTTAAAAATACATTCAAGATTTTATCGAAAGAACAGTTCAAATGCATGGTTCTACCAAAAATGAAAAAAGCGCCGAACTAATGCCCGGAGGCATATTAATTATCTTTTCAGTAAAGTAAACAGAGTGCTCTTATCGGAGTTCCGCTGCATTAAAATCCACCGCCATATCTAATTTTAAATTATCTTTTTTAACTGAAATAAAATGAATTAATCCAGGAAAAATTTTAAATTATTAACTTAAATATTATTAACTAAGATATTAAACAAAGTTGGAGAAGGGAGATTTCTCTGCGTACAACCGCTCAGTATTGATCTGGGCGAGGAAATTACATTGCTTATTCACTCAGAAATTACCCGGGGTCAGGAACGAGAGGTTAATTTTAATTCCTTGAACTGAGTCGCATGAGCTTAGAAAATAAATCTTACCACATTTTAACTATCTTTACTTTCATACGAGCTATAGAGATTTTTGCGCCTCCCCATGGGTTGACTGTTCTGACGTCATACGTGATAAAAATCACCGAATTTTTTCCCCCTTTATAGCTTTAACGACCAATTTATATTCTTCTTATTATTCGATTAAAAATTTAAATAAAGGTATTGATACAAAATTCTATTTCAATCTGCTTCAAATTTTACTTTAAAACTTTTTGATTTCTTTGGCTGAAACAAAAAAAGAGGGGGGGGGGAGATGGAAAGCAAAAAAATTGCCACGAGCTCTATCCGTGATTCCGATATAGAACTACAGACTGCTCTTTAACCCAAATCATATTTTTGTCATCTAATTGTATGTTAAAGATTAATTAATCAATTAAAGAAAGGACAAATTAAGTCTAATTTTCTAAGTCAGAATCCGAAAATGTTTGGATAAGAAGCATCACAAAGTTTCCAAATTCAACGTTTATCCGGCAAACCGGAGTAAATGAATTCTTTTTTTAAAATTTATACTTGAAAGAAACATTTAATGATTTTTATTAAGAAATATTGAATCGGTTTTTTTTCTTTAAGATTCTAAATTACAAGATAGAGAAATTTTATTCCGCACATATTCAGATTTTTAGATTGGCTAATTTTATCTAGCTATTATTATCATTATTTCGAGATCTTTCAAATATTAGGTAAGCATTTGATGAGGGATAAGGGAGAGACTGATATTTTTTACCAATTTTTAAGGATGTTTTGAGTTTTGCTAATATAAATACCCTAAAGACTACTAACCCTTAGATTTTTATACATGACGTAGGTGACAAAGTATTTGTCACGTGAGAGGTGATTTACAACCGTTAAGGGTTTAAACAAACACGCAATTTGTCAAAAAAATGAGTTGCAGTAAGAATGAAAAAAAAATTGTTTTATTTCCCTACTTGAGAAAAGAATTCTTGGAATATATGTTTTAGAAAAGGTAGTTAGATTTCTTTCTCCTAAAAATTCTGAAATACGATAGGTTAATGTATTTATTTTTTTCTGGCAAACAGGACAGGAGTTGAAAAACATGTTTACAAAAATATTTTAACATTTCCATGAAGAAATATATATATATATTTCTCGGCCTCATATGAAATTACTCGCATATTATTTTCTCTCTCTAAAACTCTAAACATTTATGTGGGTTTATGAAAGCAGATATAGAAATATTAAAATCTTATTTTTTCAATTTTAAGTTTCCAAGAAGCTTTTATATTTTCTTGTATGCGAAGTATATAAAGATAAAATACTGCAATCGTCATAAAATTCCACCTCAAGATTTTGACGTTGCGATTTCAGATTTCTTTGACGTTGAAAAACGTATTTTTGGAATTCTATCTATTTGTCACTTTGTCTGTATTCTGTGAATACGATCACTCAAGACTGCCTTAGAAATTTTGAGATGAAATTTGGAATGTAGTCTTTACACCAAATTTTTAGATTTCTACCAAATTTCGAACAAAATCCATTTAAAGGAAGTCTGTCTGTCCGATCGTCCAAGTACAAGCAAACAGGATCAGGACACGAAACGGAAAGAGCTAGATGGATAAAATTTTGTACACAAATTCAATATCTAAAGTCCATATCAAATTTAAAACCCAATCAATCCGTCAAGGGGTTGAACGTCTGTCCGTCTGTTTTTTTGTACATATAAGAGCGATAATTAAAAAAAAGTGACAATTTAGGTAAATGAAATTTGCCTCATAATTTTAGCATCTAAAGCGTAGATCTTTATCAAATATTAGACATCTGTTAAAGGGGTGACCCTCTGCCGCTTTGTACTTTCAGAAGCATGTAAACGCGATAAAACCGCAATGACTTAAATATATGAAATTTGGTATGTGATTTTGTGACTGAAATTATAGTTCTGAGTCAAATTTTGGTTTGAAGCGATCGGAAAAAATTTATCCAAAACACATATTTGGTTTTCTATGAGTGCATTTACCCTTTCACCGTCCTTACCTGACCGCGAAAATCTGTTGTTCGCCGCATTAAAACAAACAAAAATAAAAACTCAATCAAGTAAACACTTACATTGCGTTTTAAACGTTTAAAAGTTTTAAAATGTAGAAGAATGTTTGAAGCGCGTACTCTTTCGTAACTATCATTCACCAATAGCATGCGGTTAAAACGCATAAATACATTTATTAGAGAGTATGCGATAACGTTTCGTGTAGTATACTTCAGATGATGACAGCTCGCGTCCTCAATAAATCAACAATGTTTTTAAATTTGAGTTGACAATACGGAAATATAAAAGTCTTATATCTTGCTCATACAAAAATTGTTAGTTTTAGGGAAAAAAAAAAAAAAAAAAAAAAATGGAATTGAAGGAATTTTTTCTCGACTTTCCACTGGAAACTACATATAAATCTATAAATAAAAGAAATAGCATCAAATACTGACTATCATAAATACTTTATTGATTCGAGCTCTATCCATAAAGTTTTAAGAGTTAACCGAACATTCTCTTTATTATTCATTGCAAGGAAGATATAATTGAACCCCTCATTAATTCTAGAAGCACCAGTTCACAATAAGAAATGCAAAACCTTTATATCTTCACATACAAAAACTGTTAATTTCAGGCAAAAGAAAGCAAAATCTTTAAGCGATTTTGAAATTGAAAATTTTTTCCTCGACTTTTCACTGCAAACTACATATAGATATACTGACCATCATAAATACTTTATTGGTTCGAGCTCTATCCATAAAGTTCTAAGAGTTAGCTGAACATTCTCTTAACTGTTCATAGCAACCAAGATATAACCGAACTCCTTATTAATTCTAGAAGCACCCTTATTATTGCTCTCGAGTTTTCTATTCAGTTTTGATTTCTAATCTTTTTATACATTTTGTTTTTTTTATATACATTCCAATAACTTTTTCATTAAGCTCTTACTATCTTTTCCTCATTCACCATGTTCCTTAACAATTCTTAGGAAATATGAAAATAAGCAGCACACTTCAAACATATCTTTAAAAAGAAACACTTGTCACAAGGGAAAGATAAGAAGGTAACGAAACTGAATTATGATCTTTTTCTATTTATTCTTGCATGGAGGAAGAATTGTTTGTCATTACAGTAGATCGTAAATATATTTTCTCATTTACAAACAATCTAATTCGCAAAAAACCCCCCACTAATTTTTGTCCTATTTGTAATAGATTTTGGAAATATTTTGAAAACTCACTCATTTCTTTGACAATTGAAATCATGTGTATCATTTTATCTATATTAATAAAATAAATCAACTTAAATATGAAAATGTGCATTCCAATTTTTGTGTAGCTTTTATAATCAGTTGACTCATACATTAAATGTTTGCTTTCTTAACGAACTTCGATTTTCGAAGAAAAGATATTAAAGATGAAAAAAAGAAAAAAGAATTATAATGCGCAATTTTGTAGAGTTCCTCCAAACTCATTTGAAAACTTAAAAAGTACAAAACATAAGCGAATGCAGAAATTTTACATTGGCTTGAAATGAATATCTTACAACTTCAAAAGCAACTCATTCACTCTTTTTTTCTCGCTTCTCTTGTTACATTTTTGGATCCTCATTTAAAAGACTATCATAAAAATATCTCCTTTCAATATAAATGCTGTTTCCAGAAAGTTTATATGAAATTTAAAATAGCTTTAAATTTATAAATACATCACGTGACAAGAGCTTGTAAGGAACGATTATAAAATTTAATGCAGCAATTATTTTTGTCTTTAGACATCCACAACGAACTTTCAATTTATTTCGGAATAATTTTTAAACTTTTAAACTATAAGCGCAATTTTTAATAATAATGAACGAACCATTTTCTGAAAGACCACTAAAACTATTTCTTTTTATCATGCACGAATTTTAATATTTTATAATTAAAACTCTCTTTGTTGGAGACACTACAATAGAAAAAAAAATAGTATTTTATAAATGACAATTAATTCAAATATAAAAACAACTTTTGATTGTGCACATATTTTGATCCAATAACTTATGAGGTTTTTTTTGCCAGAAATTTGACACAGATAATTTGTTTTCTACATTAAGCAGGAAATGATTATAAATTTTCATCACCAACTAACGGGAAGTGGCCTTCCTGAAACTTTCTCTCATACCCTCTAAAAACGCTCTCACCCCTTCCCCATTTCTACATAAAATTGTTTATCTTGGATAAAGCCACGAACGCCAGGAATACTCGGATTTTTCTTTTCAGAATTTGGCACATGAGAGTTATGTATTTCATAGTATAGTAAAGAAAATTATTACTTTGACATTATTAACCGAGAGGTATTTGGCGAACAAGAGTTACGAAGGAGGTCATTAGTAAGCAATGTTTGGCAATTTTTTAATTGCTGCGATGCGGTTAATACACAAATATCAGAAAACCGAATATGTATTTTTGATTTTTTTTTCCGATTGACTACAGTTATAAGACTATAATTGTAATTAAAGATTATATACCAGATTTCATTTATTGAAGTCATTCCGTTTTTGAATGATCGCGTTTATATGCATATAAAAGTGCAGACTAACGGACAGTTAACCTTTTGACGAATATGATTTATAATTAATAAAAATATGCACTTTAGATGCAAAAACTGTGAACCAAATTTCAATTATCCAAGCCGTAGTTTTATTTTTAATTTTTTTTATCGCGTTTACATGCATACTGAAGTACAGTACGACAGAGGGTGAATTACTAGACGGATTTTGTTCCGAATTTGATATAGGTCTATATATATACTTTAGATGGTAAATATGTGTAACAAGTTCTATCGATCTTATTCTTTCCGTTTTGTAGTTATTAAGCGAATTTGCATTCGGATAGCCGGATAGACAAATTCTATCTAAATGAAATTCGTCCAAAATTTGATAGAAATCTTTAAGTTTAGTGTTAAGATCGCATGAAAAATTTTATACATACGAAGCATTTTTGAACTATCGGATTAATAGATAGATAGACAAATGTAGTTCGATAAATATTTCTTTCGGGCTCAGGGAGGTCTGAAATGTGAGATTCGTTAAAATCTCGAATTCAAACTTTTTGTTGATTGCAATACTTTTTCATTGTTTACTTTATCTACGATAAAATAAAGACGAAAGAAAAAACAAATAAACAAGCAGCTGATTTGCTAACAACTCTCTGAAAATTTTTAACAAGGAAATATGAGACTAATCCTCAGAACTTTCTTTTTGGAAAAACTCTTCTAAAATTTTTATTTACCTCGTTAGATGCACATATAAATCCCATCCTGGATTAAGAATTAAAAACATCGAAGCAGTTGTTTTGATTGGGGACAATACGGAAAGGGTTTTTATAAGCTACATGTTAGTTGATAGTTTGATTTTAAATGAAAATTTCGTGGAGTGAATTGCTGTTTTTGAGCATTTCTAAGGATATTGTTAAAGAATAATCAAGACTTTTAAAAAAAGTTTTATTTTTGTTTTATCCTCTTTTCGCTATTATATGACTGTTGAGAAATCAATATATTTTTGGATGCTGAATATGTGATGAAATGGATAAAAATGCTCTGTAATCTGAGAAAACATTCTCCTTTCTCCATCTGGTGGAAAAAAATAGTGAACGCATTTTGGACATTTCCTATTAAATAATTGAAATAAAAATTAAAAACGGTTTTATAATTTTGTTATCAGGACACATATCAAATTTCATTTATATATCTCCTTCGGTTTAAAACTATCGCACTCACATATGCACGATTGATATGCAATAGATAGATTATACAGAGTTTTCGTTGACGGATTTCAAGTCAAAATTTGATTTGATTTGATTTGTGCAAGCTCGTATGAAGGCAATAAACCAAATTCCATTAGTCTAATAAATTTTTTGAGTTATAATGTTTACCAACAGACGGAGAGACATAATTTAAAACTTATTTTTCCGGATTCAGGTAATTCAGATAAAAGTAGCAGATGATTCAGGTAGCTCGTGAAGATTCATAAAAATCTCACGGCTGATTTTTTGAAATTTACAGTTATTTAATTTCCATAAGTTGTATACAGAAAGTAAAAACGATAGAAAACCTTGAGTACATCGCATAAAGGGTCGTTTTTAATGCCATTTCCTACGAAGTAGTGCAAGCATAATATTAAATACGAAATATTATATTTCTTAGGATTATAAATAAGTAGTAGTAGAAATATATTATAAGTACTAATTAAATCAAATTTTTCTTGCTGCTGATACGAGGATCGATTTTCTTACTTTCTTGTATACAGATATGAGGTATCGTAATCCTCAAAAAAAATTCGATTTTGACGAATTTTTATGATTCAGAGTCTCTGAATCCGAAAAACACAATTTTCGAATTATGTTCGTCTATTTATCGCTCTGTCTGTCTATGACTACGAGAACTCAAATACGCTTTTAGCCAGGTGGATGAAATGCTCTATATGGCTTTTATATTAAATTTGTTGATTTATGAGCGAAGCCTATTCAAAGAAAGACTTTATGTCCGATTTTCCGAGAACAAATGAACACAATCACGACGAAACGGAAAGAGCTCGACGGATAAAATTTTGTACACAGATTTAACATATAAAGTGTAAGTATATATCAAATTAAAAACCCAATCAATCAAGAAAGACCCATCAAGGCGTTGACCGTCTGTTTGGACGTTTTTTGTATATATATAAGCGCGATATTTAAAAAACGTAACATATTAGATGAATAAAACTTGATTCACAATTTTAGTATCTAAAGCGTAGATTTTTAAAAAATCAAATATTGAATATCTCTTACAGTGGAGAGAGTCTATCGGCTCGTACTTTCAAATACTAGGTAACACGATAACCACCGAATCAAAAGAGCTAGAAGGGTGAAATTTGGTACACACATATATCACTTTAAATTGTAGATCTGTGTCATATTTAGAACAAAGTTTAATCAAGGACTTGTTCATCTACAGGCCTATACTTTTGCATGAATGCAAACTGGTTAATTTAAAAACACTTTGACTTAAATAGATGGAATTTGGTATGTGATAATGAGATTAAGTTTATAGTTTTTTTTGTCAGATTTTGGGTTTAATCGGTTGGAAAAAAAGTCGTATAAAATACATAATCGGTTTTCTGATAGTTATATATTAGACACATCTCAGAGATTAATCGCCAAAGATCGCATATTAATAAAATTTTCGTAATTATTGTTCGCTAGTGGTAATTATATAGAAGTTATAATTTTCCTTACTATTTAAGAGACACACAATTATCATCTGCAATGAAATTAAATATCGGAACACTTATGGCTTTTACGGTCTTGTCCAAGGTCCACACTTTTTTTGGGAGGGGGGAAGGAAGTTGGAAAGGTAATAGCACCTTTATTAGGGAGTATGTGAGAAATTTTCGAGGAGACTACATTCTCTGTTTTAATCATTATTTTGACTAAAATCACCTAGTTATAAAGGTCATGAAAAAGAAATAATAAGATTATATTTCTAATCAAGAAGAAAGAAAAAAAAAAAAAAAAGAGAAACTCATTAGGGAGACAGTTTTATCAAATTAAATACTTTTGACAGAAAGTAAAACCTTGATTAAATGTGAAATCTTTTTCGAACTGTTCATGATCAGTTTTGAAGAATCACAATTTTTTCGTTAAGTAAATTCTAGTTGATGAATTTTTTTTTTTATAGCAAGCAGGTTTCCTTCTGAAACCAGTTTTCAATACTGAGAAGAAGACCTTTTTTATTTATGTATAATAATCTGAGAAATAGAGAAAATTCAAAATACTATTTGAATATTAATAATTTAACAAAATACATTTATTTGTATTAAAATAAAATTTGATGCAAATATATTATATTTAAATTAATATTGACAAGAAAAAGAATTTTTATCCAGAAGGCTTTGATGTTCTTGAATTCTGCTTCGTGTTAGTTCATTTTCCGTAATCCTTTATCTAGTTATCGTATTCTTCTAAATTTTTAACACTTCAATACTATAATTAAGTTCAAGAAAAATGATCCAACTTCATTAAAGAATGAAGTCAAAATATAAATTGCTTCAAAAATATACAGCTGCCAAAATTCAGACATTATATATATATATATATATATATATATATATATATACACTGGTGTGCAAAACTTAAGCAACAGGTATGTTTTTTGCCATAACTTCACGAGAAATCATCTGAGAGACATGAAATTCAGAAATGAGATACAGCATTTTGTTCTGAAAGAATGACGAAAGCATAGTTGCACAGAAATGAATACAATGCATACAGTATGGAATCAAACAAAAAAAAGGCTTTATTGAACTCATAGTATCGTTACACATAATTGTCTGTCCAAGAGGAAGAACAGCAAGCAGTTGTTCCTCAGTATGGGATATGCCCTCCCCTTACTGCAGTGGTTGCTTCGCACCGTCTCCCCATACTCAGCACCAGATTGTCCAACAGTTCTTGAGGTAAGAGTGCCCATTCCTCAATCAGCATCTGTTTAGGTTGTCGGGTGTTCCTCATGAGGATGTAATCGTGCCGCAAGGTGTCTCCCCAAAGCATTCCACACATGTTCTATCGGATTTAAATCAGGGGAGCACGCCGGCCAAACCATTTGAGTGATATCTTCACTTTCCAGGAGCTCCTCAACAGCATGAGTCCTGTGTGGCCATGCATTGTCATCCATAAAAACGAAGTCTGATCCAATGGCACCTCGGAGCAGACGCACATGGGGAAGGATCACCTCCTGGCAATAGCGATCTCCAGTTACAGAACCTCTGTCGAAAACGTGGAGCTCAGTCCGCCCGTTCATCATAATGCCTCCCCAGACGACAACTCCAGGACCACCGAAACGGTCTCTTTCCGTGATGTTACTGGGATGAAACCGTGTCCCGACCACTCTCCGAATCAACTGGCGTTGGGAATCGCTTGTGCCACTAAAACGACTCTCATCTGTAAAGAGGACACGACTGAATTGATGAGATGTCCAGTTTTTGTGCTCCCTGCACCACTCTAAACGGTGCCGCCGGTGGGAAACTGTCAAAGGAAGGCAGCGTTCAGGACGGCGGGCGAATAGGCCACCTTTGTGAAGGCGTCTGGACACAGTAAAAAGCGACACTTGTCGCCCCGTTGCTGCACACAGTTGCTGAGCAATGGCGCTTGCTGACTGGTTTCGGGTTCTTTTCGCCTACAGGACGATATGTCGGTCATCCACTGCAGTTGTTTTCCTGTGGCGGCCACCACCAACCTTTCTCACAGCTGTACCTGTGGTTTGGAAGGCTTTCCAAGAGTGCGAAACGACACTTTTGTTGATTCCGAACTCTTCAGCTACACTGGTCACACTATGCCCTCCTCCAGCTTTCCGATCATTCTTCCCGTGTGAAATCGTCCAGGTGATTTCTGCTAGCCATATTTCACGAATTAACTCACGTGCACTTGCAGCGAATGTCTTTAATTGCGTCTCCGTCCTTCCTTTTATTGTAATGTTGAGCTGCGCGCGTCTTCCGCACGTGTTTTGCGTACGCTCACGTCGCCTGTGACGTTTTGTTCCTGATATTTGCATACGCATGACCTTTCTCTTGAATTACGTGTTCATTGTACTGATCGCAAGAACTCCTTTTCTGCAATTTCATGGCTATCTGCTTAAAATTTGCATTGTTGCTTAAGTTTTGCACACCAGTGTATATATGACACACACACACACACACACACACACAGACACACAGAGAGAGAGAGAGAGAGAGAGAGAGAGAGAGAGAGAGAGAGATCAAAGTGTATATTAAATTCTACAAAAAATCGCGTCAAATACTAAGCATTAATAATGATGCCATTAAACATTAATAATGCTAAATATGATACTAAAATCTGTAATGTTACAAATGATGTCGGATGAGTGAACCAAGGGAGGGCTCAAAATTCCATGTCCGTGTGAATGTACGGATAATTAATATACCGCTTACACTTGGTCAAATGGATCCTCTTAGAATTTATAGAGTAAAGACATTAAATGGGATGATAAAAGACCTATCGATTTGCGAGTTTAAAATAATTGTTAAAAAACGATTTTATTCTCACAAAAGTTTCACAAAAGCTTTACTTTAGAATGTATATAAAGATGTGAAAATCTGTGGACATTTTTATATCAAACAATCTGTGAGGTTCTTGCGTCAGAAATTCGACACAGATAATTTGCTTTCTATATTTAAACTGCTAGTGGCATCTATGGAAAATAATAATTTTCCATAGATGTCACAGGCAAGTTAAATTCTGGCAAAATCCTAAAACTTTATTCCCATAACGGAGTTTTGCGCTCTATAAAGCATAATAAGCATCTAATACATTTTTAATTTTTTTATATTTAGAATATACCATGCTTTCAGAACTCTTTCAGTTAAAATGAAGGCACTGTGTAGCAATAAAATGGCTTTTTAGTACTTTTTTTCAGGAAAGTACTAAACTGCTGAAAATATTTCTTTTATATAACTCAAATTAAAAATCGTGAAAGCTGGGGGTGCAGATATGCAGACTATAATCCGGAGCTGTAATCACATTCATAATATATTTTAATTTTCAAAGAATAATTCAGATTTTTCTTTCTTTTGATACCTATTATGACTTGACTTCCTTGTATTATTTTCAGCGAGTCATGCTTTTAAGCTGTTTGCTTTACTCACCACTAATTTTGCTATATTAATTATTTACTATATTAGCCCTTTTGAGAGCAATACTAGGTATATTTTGGAAGGAACTCATAAATTTGAATCCCGTTCAGATAACAAGGACGACATCTGAGTTAGTATCCCCTTTCTATACTTCCACACCACAATAACGGGTGGACGTTTGGCTCGCGACGTTGGATGTATTGTGCACCAGGTATTATAATTCAGTTCTGAAAACCTTAATGTATTATCATCGAAAACACACAACTGTAAGAGTTATAGAATTCTAACATATAAGGAAATAAGTGAAATATCGACTATAAATATACAGGGTGATCAAGAAATAACAGGAGGTATTCGGAGCCCGGAAGTGTGTTATGTACTGGACGAAATATAACAAAATTTGGTCACCATACACATTAAAGTATGCGATTTCGATTTATCAAGGGGGAAAAATAGAACCAAAAAATGCCGATAGAGGAAATTCTGGCGCTCCAAGAGCATAATGTGTAGAAAAGAATGCACAACTGCTAATGGAAACAATAAATAACAACACAACAAATACCAATGAAAAACTTTTATTATAGCAACTTAGAAATTTGGCTCAAGATGACCATGAACTTGATGTTCCAATAATTGCATGTGGTACACGAGATTTTCGACGGTGGCTTGCAGTTTGGCATGTAATGTTATTTGATATTTTAAAGTAGGAATGCCAGGAACATATCCTTGATACACAACGCCTTTCAAGTGAACCTGAACCGCCTGATAACTAGAAATTGCCAAGATTCAGATCAGTGTCATCATTTAATGGGTGTTGTCTTATACGGATAAAATTTCAGGATCTTACACAATATCTTCTGCATCGTGGACAAAGGGGTATCTGTTTGTCGTGATATTGAACGTGCACTTATTATCTGCTATTAGCTATCGCCTGAACGTGCTGATAATCTGCTTATTAGCTATCGCCTGATTCATAACGGGAGTTGAAACTTCTTCAACTTGTTCCTGCTTGAAAACTTTACATCCTTGGCCTGGTTGCACACCAAGAAATCCTGTTGTCTCAAATTTTTCAACACTTCTTTGTAAGTTAGTTAGGATCATCGGTCCTCTACGTAACTGTTTTAATATCTGGTATTCACGAAGAGCAGCATTGGTATTTTCATCCCTCTGATAAAACAGCTTGACTAATAAAGCGCGTTCACGTAGTGACAATGCAATCGACGGGCGAATTCTTGTAGAATGATATAAATCCCCATAATCTTTCTTTTATCTTCTATTTCCTGTCACAAAGTACCCGTATTAGCAAATTTCATAATAAAGTTTTCTATCGCAGAGCCAGGATTTCCCCTATAGGCACTTTTTGGTACTAATATTTTTTCTTGATAAATCGAAACCGTATACTTTAATGTGTATGGTGACCACATTTTGTTATATTTAGTCCAGTACATAGTACGTTACAAAGCTCCGAACACCTCCTGTTATTTCTTGATCATAAACAAGTGAAGAGTAATTAAAGCTGGGAATAATATATAATTTAGGGAAACACTTTTATTAGTGCATTAAAATTAGAAATTTTTTTATCAATATTTTGGAAATAAACACAAAAATGTGAAATATAAAAACGTTGATATCAATACTTCAGTAAATTGCAATTATTCATTTTATAATAAATTTGAATTTTTAATGAACGTTTAGGAGTTTTCTTTCATCTGAAGTTCATTGTTAATTTCTATACTATTATTTTGGTTGTCTTGGGTTTTTCAACTTTGTTTAAACATCCACGTTATTGATTAAAAAAAAAATCCATTTTCAGTTTTTTTAATAGAGTTTAGTTTAGTTTAGTTTAGTTTTAGTTTATTAGAGTTAGTTAGTTTAAGAGAGTTAATAGCGGGTACAGTTATGTTTTTAAAATTTACTTTGCTTAACGACCCGCATTTTTGATTTAAAAAAAATCCATTTTCTACATTTTAGTAGTATTCAGTAGAGTTAGCAGAGAATACCATTGTGTTTTTTAAAATTATATTCTCTAAATATATTTTTAATTCGTTATTATATATAGTAAAAAATCTTAGAGTCCTTTTTTTCAAATTCATTGTTATAAGAATATCTCTAGTGTCATGCAACTTCGCATGAAATTAAAATTTCGTTGAATTTTGTTTATTAACTAATAATTAAGTTCTTGAAGCTTTAAAATAGTACTGTGTATACAAGAACAGACAAAACAGATCAACATTTCAGACTTCCAGCACATCCAGATTGAGTGAAATATCGGAATTCAAAATTTTATTTTTCTAGGTATGAAGCAAGTCGTGTTTACTAAAACAGCATAGAAATCGAATTCTCATTTCCGGAATTCCACAAAATTCAAAACGAAATTAATTGCCTCAATTTACGCGAGAAGAGTAATTATATTTGACCCGGAATACTATTGATTGCGCTTGAAAACAATTGTGGAAATATTTTCTTTTTTCTTCCATTACATTTACCAAGACATCATCAAAATCCTCTGAGATAATTCTATGTGAGAAAAGACAGGTGTGAATTCGAAAAGAGGATGGAAAACTCTCTTTGTGAATAAGGATGGGAGGGAATTCCCCGTTTTATTAATTACCTTATTGATGAAAGAGTGCAAATTACTCCGGAGCAATGCAGTAAACTACATAAACATTAATGGGTTGGTAGCTGCGGGGTAACAATAAGGACTGTTTAATGAAAACACCAAGTAATTGCGCAGATGCATGAAATAATCTTTCGTCGGTGGGAGGAAGGAATAATGAATAAAATACAAACAGATTACTTGAGTTCAGTTATTATACTTCCCACAGAGTTGAACTTATGGTGCGTAACTTATATTTAGAATCTTGCATCAGACTTTCATATCAGAGAAAGTATTTTAAAATGAAGCATGTTCTTAAAAATTGTAAACATTTTTAGCTTTTATTGATTGCGATGGTTGTTAAAAACGAGATGAAGAATCCGAAAGAAGTTAAACACTATACTGAAATTTTATTTAAAAAAATAGTATAAATTTATTTAAATAGATATATGGAATGTCGAAAAATTAAATTTGGGGGAAATATTTGTATATAATCTTGTGATTTACATTCAGACGAGCGTTTTTCCATTAATTATTGAAATAATCAATCGTTTCATTAAAAACTTTCATTAAATCACTCTCCTGCAACATTATGGAAAATATTTTAATCTGTTTTTGAATGACTTAAATTAATTTAACAAAAATGGTGGAGATGCTATATGAGTCTCTGTGAAGCGAGGATTAAACGGATACTACTTTCTATATAATACAGATAAAGGAACTATCTATATTCATGTTTCCTCAATGGCGTTCGTAAAATAGCTTCATTAAGTTAATCTGCATTATGTAAAACAATGAATTAAGTTGGAATGGTTCCTTAAACTTTCTCATACACTTTCTTAATAAAGGCTTTATTTCCCCTCGCAGAAAAATTGTAAGCTTTAGAAAAAGCCGTAGAGGTTGCGAATATTCGATTTCTTATTTGCATAATCCCTCAGGTGAGTTCCTGATGCTTCAATAATATAATAGAAAACAAAACCCGAGTATGCATTTTGGATGCTTTGCATCCATTCAGATTGTGAGCAAAGTTTGACACAGTATTACAATTTTTATAATAAGATATATAACAAAATTCATTTATTTAAGATCATGCGTTTTAGGAGTTGTCGAATTGACATGTATGTGAAAGGAGAATTTGTAGATTGCACAACTGTGTACAAATTTTATCCATCTAGCTCTTTACGTATTGTAATTAGCGTGTTCACTTGCACTTGGAGAGAGATAAACTTACTGTAAATGGATGTGATCCGAAATCTACAAATTTGGTGTTAAGATCCCATACCAAATTTCATTCTTCCAGCTCAAAGCATTTTTTCAGATATCTTCTTTACCGACAGACATAATTTCGAATATGCGTATTTAAAACCCAGAAACTTATAAAAATATGAAAATTTGTTAAAATTTCGAAGTTGAATTCTTTTTGATGATTACAATATTTTAATAATTTGTTTATAAGAAAGTAAAAAGTTCAAAAAATTAAAAAAAACCTATATGAAATACGATGAAAGCATTTGATATCATGTTTTAGTCTGTCGAAGCGTTTCAGCATTTTGCTAAATTTTAATCTGTAAATTAAAAGAATAGTTTTTTGTTATTATAGATTCCATTTTATAGCCGATATATCTTCTTAAATTCCATTATACGGTAAAAAAAAACTTTATATATCTTTCAAGGAATATATTCATTATATATCTTTCAGCAATTTACTCCCCCAGTTTCTGAAAATTTCTTTCTTTAGTTCTGTTGTTAAAAGCTCTTTTTAGACTCCTTACTGTTAAAAAAATTCTTAATTTTTAAAAATGTGCTAGAGTCAAATCATATTTGAAGCCTTGCTGCATAAGAATATTTTTCCATTTCCCGAACCGTGTCATACAACAAAGATAAACTCTCGCCTTGTCTTCGCGTCCAGGGTAATTTGAATGATGAACAATTTCAACAAACTACATCGGACATTGTAGTCGATGCATAATAGTACCCATTACGAGCAACACAATTGCCTACTCCTCATGTAAGAGGTACGACTCATTATCGGAGATTGGCCTAATGAGAAATATCAGCATTTTTATACAGGAACCAAACAACATATAGGAAGATTTCTATACCTATATTTGAGGGGCTATAGAATAAAAAGATACAGGAGATTCAAAAGTCTTCAGAAAAACTTATTCAATAATTCCTAACTAATTATTTAATAATTCCTAAATTAAAGATCTTGTGCAATATTTTTTAAAGGTTTCCATGCTGTGTATGATGAATAAGACGTGATTTTCAGCTCACCTTGTTTCGATGATCTTAAAAGTGATTTTAACTCCAATCACTATGCATGAGTTATGAAAATTCAAATTTGTCTCCTTTTTTTGGAAAAAAAATGCAACATAATTAGGTTAACTGTAAAATATCTCATAAAAGCATATGGTACTTCAAATAATGAGATTAACTAAGCTGCCGTAGCATTTCCAATTAAAAATTAAGAACATATGGTGAAGCAAAATTCAACTTCCTAAATTTTAAACGTATAATGGAAAATAATTTTTTAAAAACAGAACTAAAGGAGATAAATCAGGAAATTTGTTACTGAAAACGAAGGCGGAATATTATTAAAGTAAGGACGATTGTTTCTTCTACAAAGCTGTACAATATTTTTTATGGTTTTAAAACGGATGTTATAGAGATAATAAATAGGCTAGCAATAAAAAAACTGTGTTACTTTTTTTACAACTTTGAATTGCCTATAATTCCTTATTTAAAAATTTGTAAAATATTGTTAGCTCCATTTTAATTTTTAAATTCATATTTTCAATTTTTTTAGATATTATTAATACTTTTGTAATGAATGTCTTGTAAGTAATAATAAACAGCTAAAAATCGAAATCCCTCATAAAGTCTTATTTCATTTCAAATCATGACAACATTTCAGCTAAGTTTTAACAATGGACTTGAAGATACCTTTTATTGAAGCTACCGTTATCTGCAGTGTTATTTGTTTCAGCATAAAAAGGAATAACGCATTGTTTAATGCAGACAATTTTCAAGATTTTCTAATTCTCTAATTAATTCACGTTCATGTGTTGTTACTTGTCAAATGCAACGCTCCAATTAAATTTTGGAATCTATCGTGAATCTCGTACTAAGCCAAAGGACGGTATCATTTCAAAAAGTACAGTTAGGTGCAAGTTATTATGCTTATCATGCCATGCCTAACGAATCTATTGCTTCAATCTCTTTCATCTCCTTAAATCTCTCAAAATAAATCAGTCAATCAATCTTAATTTTTTAAATTCCTTTCGGGATGAAACAAAGATTCCTTTAAGAAGTGGTCAAGCGAATAAGTTGCGCAAAGAATAGAATTACGCATACATAAGTTAAAGAAAAACCATACGTTTTTGTAAAGGATTTCTATATCTCCCTTCCAAAACAGCTTCTATTATGCTTAGGCGATGCTAATCTGAATTGACGCTGTGTTACTTAGGAAGCATTAAATCCATAGGAATAAGCTCAAAAACATGTTATTGTCTAGACAAGCCCATCTGTCAAAACATGTTGCAATTCTCTTGGTAGATTTGTGCTTGGAACATATGTTCGCTGTATTACGACTGAATCCGCTCATATAAAAGGTGGGAAATCTTGTTATTCTTAGGAGGAGTATTATTTTCAAATTTAGATTTGGTAGCTTGGGGATTTACATTCTTTTGATGAATCATTCATCAAAAAAACGTTGAAAGCATTCGAAATTATTAGAAATCATTTATATTTTTGAAATATTTTGTTACTGACAGTGGTCAAAAATTTCAAATTAATTCTCGAGTTATCCTAACAAAGATACTTGGTTTTGAGTACAATGAAGATAGATTCTGTAGCCTTAACGTAGTTGGTTGAACCGAGAATTCTCGTTACCCATGATTACGCTCTTAATTACGATTGCCCCTTCCGTTTACGATGAATTATTTTCAATTACAACCTTAATTGGGTTTCTACAGACGGAATTTTTAAATTAAAAATGCAATTTAAATTGAAGAACAAGAAATTTGTGAGGTGCTTTTAAGCTTATTAAATGGGCATAGTATTCTTTTGGATCTAAATAAGAATACATTCATTTAATGGAAAATCCTATCAAGACAGTTATAAAAAATTACATGACAAGGAACTAATACCACCACAAAATCTCGTTTAGAATACTTTCTAATAGTGTTAAACTATTTGACTAAACAAAATAAATCAAGATTAATAAACAAAATCAAAAACATATTTTGAAAAACACCCATAACAAAAATTACTGCATAAATTAATATTGTGAAAAATTTTTAAATAACGATTTTTGATAGAAATGAATACAAAAGAAAAGGAATCTCTCAATGGGAGTTAAATACAAAAAAAATTCTATTTTCCGCAGAAAAAAGTATTAAAAATGAATTCTAAATGAAAAAAAAAATAATAACTCTGTAACTCCGAAGAAAGAAGGGGAGAGAAGTTTTTACAAGCAGAAATCTAGCATTTCTATTCCTTTTAGCGAAATCCTTACAAATATTTGTTGTTTTTCGGAAACATTTTTCATAAGAATAGCATAAAAAAATATTTGTGAACAAAAAAGTTTTGATTCTTAAGTAAAAGAAAATCCTTAACCTCCCGACTGGTTTGGTCGGAAGTTGCCGATACTCATTGCTCGAAAAGAGGATTTGATGCTCAGAGTAATTCACGAAGCAATGGAATCAATCAAAACGAATTAAGAGATTTCAAATCCTTTTAGCGGAAGACATGAAATATGCATTACTAAATGAAAAGTCTCTACAAAATGCGAAAGTGTGACTTAGAAGAAATAAAATTTTCCTTTTTTACTGCCTCTAGGGAAAAATACATTTAATCAGCTTTAAAGCTTCACGCATCAAACCCTTTAGATCAGAGCTTCTTAAATTTTGGACCACGAAAAAATTGGGAGTCGCAAAAACTTCATTTTCTTTCTACATCTGTAACCAAACATAGTTAATTTTTAGATCATTTGGCGTTGGGATTGAAGAGTCGATGGTTGGAAAATTCATTATTCAGCAGATACGTACCAATACGCAACCATGTTGCACCCTAATTCTATCTTAATCATGCTTTCTCTTGTTGCTGTGCTGTGATTTGGAAGCCTCCTATCACAGTTTCAGATACCTTTCTGGTCATACAAACTATAATTCTCATAAATAACTGACTAGTATTATAAAGTTGACGAAGAGTTGAAACTGAAGAAGCCCTTCACAGAATAGCTTTCGAGTGTCTTTAAAACGGTATTTTTACATATAAAATCCAATTTTAACTGGGGACCGATAAATTATTTCAGGGGACATAAGAATTATGGGTGTTATACGGCTTTCTTTATCAACCTCTTCAACAATCCTTCTTTTAAAAATAACTTTGAGGGGAAAAATATAAACTTTAAATTACAAAAAGTTAAATCTCTGAATAAACTTTAAAAATATTATTTAAGTGGAGGAAACAGAAAAATATTTTTCCCGTTTTCAAACTTTGTAATCCTCTTGGATCTCAGTGGAGTTAATAAATCTTATTTCGTTAACAATAAATGATGTCATCCCACATGTGATTGCTATTTTAAGACATGGATGTAAATTTATTGACAGAGGGATCGTATTAATGAAGCGTCAGTTTGATGATGTAATCGTTACATCCTCTAGGTTTAAGAGGCAAATTAAATCCTCTAGGGGAGTGAAATTCTAATAGCTGGATGGTATAACATCTTTACAACTATTTAAAGTATTGAAACATTCTACTGCCGAAGAATTTTCACTACCTGTAAATATAAATTCCAGAAAATCACTTTAAGATAAAAGTAGATTTTATAATTTATAAGCCAGGATATTACTCTATATCTGAACATAATTTTAGAGTTCCAGAACTTAATAAAGCCAATTTTATACTAAGAATTTTAGATATTTATAATTTTTTTAATACAAGACATGGAAATAATTTTGAATGTATTCATAACATTGTCAGTGTTATTTCTAACTAAATTAACTAACGCTTTCCTAATACGATCATTAATTGATTGCTCTAAAGTAACTCGAGAATAATTTTTCTAAATCTTGGAGCCACATTAAAACTTTTTTTGGAATATTAGAAATATTACGCAAGACTTTTGCTACGAATTTTATATATAACCAGATCATTGGGAGTTTAACGGCAAGAAAAATATAAAATTGCTTTAGAAGTATTTAAAGATATTTTTAAAAATTTATTATGAGATTTTATTTAAAGATGAGAATTTCACTCAAAATTTGTAATTCTAAAAATGGTGGATATCGACTTTACTTTCTTTCGAAGAATTTTGATATTTTAGTTTTAGCTTTCAATTAAATTAAACTGTCACCTTGGAATTAGTTTTAAGGATTAAGATAATTTTAGGATTAAATATCTAGTTATTGATCATGATTGACAGAGTTGAACCTAAGAGACTGAAGAATAGTGACTTAAAAGAGCTATTCAATGAAAAGCCTTATTTTCTGAAGCGCTATTGTATCAAGCTTCTCTAGACAATTACAGGCATTGTGAAGAACGTGTTAAATAATTCATCAGGACTTTGATACAATTTGAATGCGAGAAACACAAAAGTTTCATTTCGCTCTTTTTCATTAGAATTAAAAAATTAAAACTGGCCATCACTAAGATAAATAATTTATTTATTTCTCATGCAATTTGGTATCATTAGTGATTAACAAACTATCTTTGATTTGTAATCACTTAAAAAATGACAAATCACTTTTTTTTATTTGTATTAGCATTCAGCTACTTCAAAACAACTATCAGCAGTTCTCTCAATTCTCGAGCACCAGTACCAGGAAAATAACGATACGGAAGCGCGTTATTCAACTCGTTATGCAAATCGCATCAACGCTCCAAATGTGTTCTTTCACTGAAAAACTGTACAAAAAGCAAGTGTTAATTTTTACGGTGAGAATTGTTTCATGCTGGGAGTATGAATGTAATAATGGAGGAAATTTGTGCAGTTTTATACTGTGTGTGTATGACGATTCATGATCTCCTACGACTGTGCAGGAAATGAAAGATCTCTATGAATAATGTTAAGCGGACAGTGGTTAGTATAGTATATAAAGCAGTTGTAAAAATTGCCAAATCCTGCCTTCTACATTCCAGTTCATATCCCATGCGAATTCTCGGTCTTCCAGCATTAACTAGCTAACTGCAGAAGTCCCTCAAGTTTATCTTTTTAAAGACAAGCGATGACGCATATATACGTTGAAACTGAATAAAAATGATTGCATAGTAAATTTTGCAAAAAATCATAAAGCGAATAAATTTTCATTTTTATTAGATCGCACCGAAATGGATTGGCGAATATACATGTCGAACGCATTTAACTGGTTAAAAATATTTACATGGTCGCCAATTTGGCAGCGGATGTTGAGGACCTGATTACGATGAACAAAATGCAATATTCGGTTTCTTCTTTCCAAAAGTGCGTGAAGACGAATTATGAAAGAAACCGAGTTTTAAAAAATGACAAGGAAAGATGCAAATATATGACCCAAGTTCAAAATGGTGCTTCTTGAAAGATCAGAAATATATTGATATTGAACAGCGATAATAAATAATTTTTATAAACATACTAGTAACATAAATCTGTATGATTAAATTTCTGTACTTTTTTCGAATTTCTCTTCTATTTTATATTCGACCTATTCTATGTTTCTTTCTTTAAATATGCTCTCTCGTAACCTTTGTCGTTAGCTCATAAATTATACTATAGGGTTTTTTGCTAACTAGATAGAGTTACACGTAAATACAAGCCACACTGTTTTGGGATAGCCTTTGGAATTTATTGAAACAATGCACTATTTACACTTCCAATGTTAACATTTTCTATGCGTTGTTTGAAAATTAACCAATACATCTGTTTTGTATGCAATTTTAACTGCTTGTGGTGGCAAGACAAGAAATTCAATTCGTGCCAAAACAGTTCATTGTAACTCGCAGCGGAGTCACAGAATATATCCAATACTTTATAGAAATCGAGAGGCCGCGGTGGCCTGGTGGTAAGGTCTCAGAATTGGAGAATTTCAAGTTCGATATCCGATTCCAGTGAAGAATTGTCGTGTAAGCGGATCTGGTGCACATTAAATCCATCGGGGCCATCCTCCCGCTGGTGTGGTGCAGAAGCTCGAAGAAGGGGTGCCAGCTCAGATGTCATCCTCGTTATCTGACCGTGGTTCATACGTACGAGGTCTGTCCCAAAATAACCCTAGTGTTCCTTTAAAACGGGACGTTAATATAACTAAACTAATTATAGAAATCGGGAAAATATTTATATCTTCTAAATGAATAAATTGTCAACTTAAGATTGTGCTCCAGTAAACTATCTTCCGACAAACAATTTCAGTTTAACAATCAGATGCTAAAAATACAACAAAGCGAAAAATCATTAATTAGAAATTGAAATTAAACAACTCTAAATAATAGAGGTCACCTTGAATGCACAAGAAAAAACATTTTTAACCGTTAATTATTTGAGGAATTAATTAAGGTGAGGGGATTAAAAAAGGAACAGGTGAGGGGAAATAAAGAGGAACATTTTTTTCTATTGCTTAGCGGCAAACTGTTCTCAAAAGAATTTTCTTTGAAAAGGAAAAACAAATCTAACAGAAAAAAACTATATCACTCAGTACATTTCGCTGAAACGACTTGAAAAAAATAAAGGAAATATCTGTTGTTTTGAAGCAAAGTTGTTTATTTGCTTTTATTTGATAAAACTACAGGGTTTTTGTTTTCTGAAATGGAATATTTTTATTTTAGATTTCGAATTAGCTTTTATTAGCTACGCAGCTGTAAATTGCTCATTAAATCGCTTTGTTTGTTGAAGAAATAACGGTATTCAAGCAGACAAAAAAGTATTTTCCTTTGACATTTCCCTATTTTCTCTTTCAGAGCTTCTTAAGCTGCCACACTTATAGCAAATGCTCTCAGTATCCCAACAAGAAAAGGGCCTTTGTGAAGTAAGCGCCGACTTTTCATGACATCCCGGGTATTTTTCTCACTAAGGACTTAAGCTAAAAGTCATAAAAACAGGTCGAACGAAACCCGAGAAAAAGAAAAGAACAAAAGCCAGTTTTATCCGCCATTTCAAAAACAGGATTTAGGTTAAATCTGTCAGAAGGGAGATTCGGAAAGCTGTACTCCAGTAAGGATTTAGTTTTCCATTTGGAAGGTTTCGACACTGATCTCTGGGAGAGTGTAGCTGCAGGAAAATAATAATAAAAAAAAACATTCATGAAAAAGAAAAGATTCAATAGAAAGAATTAATTGCCCAAAGCTTTAGAAATGAGTCATATTTTAGCTTTGAAAACTATCAATTTATCGCAAATTTAATTTCTGGGCCAATAAAAATACTATCGTGAAAGTACTTCTTCAAATTTTAAAGCCAGTATGTCATTTTTAACGATTATTTACTAGCTGTACTAAAGATTTCAAAAACCTCTTCAACAGGAGCTCTAAAATAAATTATTCCCGACTTTAAGTAGTTAATAAGTTGAATAAAAAAAGATTTAAAATCACTGTTTTATTAGTGTAAAATAAACAACAGAATTTTTTAAATTTTAATTGCTTATGCTTTTTCTTCTTGACACGTGTGTTTTCTAAAACCCTTTTTCAAGCGATACCGCTGGTGCAATATCAAAACTTAATTAATGAGCAATTAACTAATAATTAAATTCTGAAATTATTAAAGGAGTGTATTGGCATGCAGCACAAAACAGTCTACAAAAGTTCATTCTTCCAGAACAGTAGGAATTGAGTGAAAGAGTTAATACAAAATTCTGACGTTACAAAACATGAAACAAGACAAATAAATGTTTGAAGACGAAAATAATATCGAAAAATGAAATTCATAAATTAATGTTGATCTAACGTGAACAAAGTAAAATTTTATTTTATAAAGTCATCTGGAAAGCTTAGTTTGCTAAATTTCATTAAGCATAATTTTCTTGGATATATTAATTACTAGCTGCCTTTGGCGACCAGCCGGTTAGCCAATCTTAATGCTCGTTAAAATTTTAATAATTAAATATTTTATGTAACTCCTATTTTAATAGCTTATTCATCAAAATATTTTAAAGCTTCAAATTTTGATAGCCATATAATTCGTTCATAAGGCCTTCAGCGATAACGTAATATGTATCTCACTAATTTTCTCTTAGCTCCCGTAGAATTTATGCTTTAAATTAAAGTGGAAATGGTTAAATTACAATTAATATAAGAGCAGTTTTTTAATGAAACGAAGCATTTTTTTTAAATATGAGTAATTAATTTAATTTGTATTAGTAATTAATTGAATATGAGTAATTGATTTAATTTGTCAACAAAATTTTCTCAGATTCGTCATGAGCAGATCGATTAATTAACAATGTTTAGATTTAAATGCATGAAAATCTAAGAAAATAAACAGAATCGTTTGAAATAATCGGTTGGAAACACGTTAAACCTTGAAAACCAAGCCCGTATTCGTTGAAAATAGAGTTGTCAACGATCAGAACACAATGCGCATGCGTGCATTTTCAACGCCAATTATGGTAACGCAAATGTGTGAATTTTCTACGCCTGTTGAGGTAACGCTACGCAGATTAGAAATTTTTAATTTCCTTTATTCTGTTTTATTTTAATTCAAAAGTACTTCAGAATGAATCTGGACGATCGATAAATTAACAACATTTAATTTTAAATGCATCAAACATTAAGAAAATAAACAGAATCGTTTGAATTAATCGGCCGAAAATAAGTTAAGCCTATCCGCGTTAGAGAGGGAAAAAAAACTGAGGCCTTACTCATTTGGCGGTGGGGAACGAAAAGAGTTTTTGGTCGGAAAGTTAGTTTGTAATTAATATTTAAAATTCTAATTAAAAATTCAAAAAAAGGGACCCCAGGTGCACATTCCAGACCTCCAAGGTATACACGTACCAAATTTGGTAGCTGTAGGTCAAATGGTCTTTTCTGTAGAGGGTCAACACACACACACACATTGAGGTTTATATAAGTATAGATAGATAAACAGCAAAGAAGAAGACGGAAGACACTAGTTTCAGTAGTCCGATTGTAATCTATTAACCCTATCCGGCTCAAATTACTATTAAGTTATTAAATAAATAGATAAGAAATGTAAAATCCACAAATTAGAAATACTTTAAATAGTTTCGTTTATTTCAGATTAATTATTTTCTTAATTAATTAGTTAAGAATATACATCTCTACCTCATTCTAATCCTCTTCAGACTGAAAGAGGAAATGCATAGAAAAACACTTTATTCCGAAGGAACCAAATGGCATCGCAAGCATCACAAAGGGTTAAAAATACATATTGTTCCCTAATAAACCCTGAAAGATATATAAAGGAACATTCCTCGTCAAGTAACTAAAAATATATATTTTATTACAGCAAAAGCTTTACAAATAAGTTGTAAAAATTCAATAAAGAATTGTATGTAGTTTCCAGGAAACGTAGAACATTCAAGGACAAGTTTACGACATCGTAATCATCTGTAAGTGAATGCAAGTTAATAACATCTAGCAGGAAATCGGGAAACAATCATACTGCAAATTTGTTTATTCATTTTACGAAATGACTGGTTAAATAACTGTTATTTTTTTCCTTGCCAGTCCGTATTCAACTCATATTCATGTGATATATGATAAGAGCATTCTGCCAATTTAATTTGGGAATCCCACTTACATTTTACAAGAAAAAGAAGTACTTGACGCCACGGCTCAGAATTAAACAAAGCGTATTTGAATACTAGATGACATTCATAGCTATGTTTATCATTTGTCTGTTTCTTCATTATAATTAATCAAAAAACCGTTAAAGCAACCAATTCTGTTGTAAAAACTTGTTTTTTACGGAATGATATAATTAATTAGACCATCACATTTGCTAATTAACTGATAGACAAACACATTATTAAAATACTTGCTTTTTCTTTAAAATTAAATTAAAATTTACTTTAATCTTGAAAAATACCAGAATAAATGACAAGCAAAATATCTCACAAAAACATCGATTGCACAGATCTGAATAAATATTTCTAATTATAATTTCATTATTGTTTTTAAATATAAAGTTAATTTGATTTATTATGTTGCGGATAAATCGTGATACTTTTTTATTGTACACTGCGTAAAAAAAGTAGAAAGACAGTGTCTTTTTGCCAATTAATATCTCTTATTTTCTCCTAACTACCAGATATTTATGCAGATTTAGTTTAATGACCCTTGCTTTCATTTTAGGCAAAAATTAAACATCTACCACTAATATTATTAAGAAAATTAGTATATATAATTTCCGATGCGTAAAAAAAAAGTAGAAGAACACTTGCTAATATATTTAATTTAGTGAGTTGTTCTTTATTTAAATAGTGATTTTGTACTTTGTTTATCCTTTTCTGTCAAAAAAATCTAATTTGTTTAAAAGTTATGTTGATTTTCCGTTCTCAGAAATGCCTAAAGGAATATCTTTGAACGATTTGCAAAAAGGGCAAATTTCCGCATATCAAAATGATGGTAAAGGTGTCAGAGAGATTGCTCGATTGTTGCAGGTGAGCCCCAATACAGTTTCAAACTTTATCAGAAATCCTTATAAAAATGGAAATAGAAAGAAGACTGGTAGACCGAAGAAGTTAACACCACGTGATGAAAAAAAACTTGCTCGTGTGCTGAAGAAGAACAAAGGAAGTGTTTCAAAGGCAAGAAATCGAGCAGGACTTAATCATGTGACAAAACAAACAGTTTACAACTATATTAAAAGATCTAAAAAATTCCTTTTCAAAAAACGGAAACATCATCCTAAGTGGAAACACGCTCACATTGATAACCGTTTAGCATGGGCTAAGGAGCACATGTCCTGGACTACAGAATGGACTTCTGTGATATTTTACGATGAAAAGAAATTTAACTTAGACGGTCCAGACGGATATCAGCACTACTGGCATTGTCTGGGGACTGAAGGCGAATACTATTCAACACGACAAATGGGAGGAGGGAGTTGAATGGTTTGGTTGGCTGTTGGATACGGAGGAAGGACAAGTCTGGTTTTCTTAAATGGTAGGCAAAAACATACAGACTACATTCAAGTGCTGAATTCCGAGCTTCTTCCTTATGTCTCTGACATGGGGGGGGGGGTGAAGAGTGGAAGTTTCAGCAAGACGGAGTTTCCATTCACACCGCGACTGGAGTCAAAAATTGGTTCCTAACAAATAATGTGGATGTTTTACCATGGCCAGCCAAAAGTCCTGACCTTCATATAGTGGAAAACATCTGGGCAATGCTAGTTCGTCGAGTTTATGCTGATGGAAGGCAATTTGATTCGTAAACTCAGCTTCGAGAAGCATTGAATGACTCGTGGGACAATTTTTGTCATACTGAAATTCAAACTCTATACAATTCACTTCCAAACAGAATATTTGAAGTTATAAAGGCCAATGGGAAGACCATTCCTAATTAAAGTCACTATTTTTTCATTCATTATAATGCTGTCCTTCTACTTTTTTTACAAGGTTTCAAAAAAGAGAAACTATTTTTGTTGCTATTAATATTTTATGTTCGAACATTATAATTCGAATGTTAAAATTGTATTTTTGAAATATTTTTTAAATGTTTCTAATAAAAATTTTTAGTAAAAATAAAATATTTTTCGATTATTGTTACAAAATCAAGTGTCCTTCTACTTTTTTAAGCAGTGTATAAAAAATAACTTTGACGAGGGAAGTTATGTAAAAAATAAACAACAACAACAAAAGAAAAACCTTTCATAATAAAACCTCTGAAAATCTATTGTACTAATTTGCAAAAATCTTGATCCTGATTATGAGTTTATCATTGTTATTAAATATATAATCAATTTGCTATACCGTATTATTTTACATTGTGAAAAATTACCTTTGACGACTTTTATTTATTATGCTAATTATATTTTCAAGAACATATTTGCAAAAAAAAAAAAAAAAAAAAAAAAACTATCCATATTATTTACTCCACAGATAAAACTTCTTTCTAGGTATGATTTTATAATTATTTCATATACAGGATGTCTCAAAAAAGTGTAAAAACTTTTATTTCTCTAATTATTGCACCTAGAAATTTAATTTCATATATAAAGTTTCATTAAATAAGATGAATAATTTTATGAAAACACATCGGCATCTGTGGTGGTTGATAATAAAGAGTTAAAAATTACTATGCATATTCCATTGTGTAAAAGTGTTAGTTTGCAAAATGCTTCTCTTGCATTCATCTAAGCACACACAAATCGCATTTTTATCTAACAATTTTGCAAAAAACACGTTTATTTTTAAATTTAGACTGACTAATCTCAAATTTAGATGAAAATATTTATTCCAGAATTGCAAATTTATTCAATACATATAAACTGTCATATGAAAATATTTATATAGTAGTATATTATTCAATCATCATGGCTTCAAAGAAATTTGATTATCACGTATAATATTTGGTCGATACTTGCAACTTTATAAAGAACCTTCAGAAACTGAATATTTTAAGATATCTCAGAGGTACTGGAATGCTGAGCAAGAAAATAAAATTCTTTGCTCATATTTTTATGATTTCTAAATGGATAGCCTACTTCAGTACCAGTATATATTAACGATGTATAATAATAATGCTGGCCCAGTTTAGAAGAATACAAATGCCGTTTTTTTAATTCCCGGTGTCTCCCTAGAAAGTGTGTTTACAGAACGTTTTATCAATTACAAACCACACAATCCTTACTTTTCTGGCGAGAAACGGAGAGAATGACGCGTTATACATGAGATGCAGAAATTGACATGTTGATTTATTTTTCAATTTACCCTCACGTTAATGCATTTACAGGCATTCTACAATTCAACATTCGAAAACTGACAGCTTAGACAATATTTTAATGTAATAACTGACATCTGTACAGTATTCATAGAGTTCATGGAGTGATACAACAAGCTCCTCATCAGTGACAATTTTCTATAAATTTGTAGTGGGGCATTTTTAGAAACACTTCAGTTAATTCTATTTTGTAAATCAGTATGCTGAATAGTGATTGGTATATTACCCGGTAGTTTTGATTGACATTATGTCTGAACTAAGGAGTGAATTGCTTTCGGCAATACATATTCTGCAGATCTTTGCTGTCTAATTCAAAAAGTGTGTCTTTTTGTCCTTGTGATGAATTTGATTGTATATGCGCGAGTATTATTAAAAGAATGCTACTTTTTATAGGTGACAAAGGTTTTCAGTTTTGACCATTTTGATCATCTGACCATTTTTCAATGTTTAATGGAAGTTAAAAATTGCGTTATTATTTTCCGATTCTGCCGTTTTAATAAGCTTTCGAAACCTTAAAATTACAAGCCTCGCTCAAAAACATTGATCAGTGGCATGGAAAAAATCTATACATTTGCCTTTTAATATCGCAGCAAATTTTCGATATAAAATATGAAACCTTGTGTTATTATAGATGAACGTAAGAAAAGTATTTGAGTTATTTACATTTTCTATTTTATAATCATCTCTCAATAGAAGCCGAAAGATTTTCATATATTTGTGAACTTTATTTGATGAAGAGTGCATTAGAAGCGTATGTCTAATCGCATTAGTTAAGGAAATAAACGCTTGTTCCATTTTTTAGGACACTCTGTCTAGTTAATTTGATGCACCGAATTGATTTATTATGTTCGACAACAGAAAATATGGAGAAAACATTCTAAATAAAACATATGAATCATAGTATTAAATGTATATATTTGGATGATCTTCTTTCTCTCTACGTTTATTATTATTCGATTTATAATTAGTTAGAAACGTTGTATTTTATCATTACGTTAAAGAATAATTTTGAACCTAATTGACTGTCCTCGCAATTCTAAATTTTAGTCAAATGATGTCGGTTGTAGTTAACTGATATCTTTTCCAACCTTGAATAACAGTGAAGAAAGTTGACTATATCTGCCTCCTACCAGAAATGAGCATTAGAGAAATATTTGGTAGAATCTCTTTCTTCATAAATTCAAAAGCCATTTCATGGTGAAATCTTGCCTTTGCTTTCAAGGATCGCATATTTAAAACCCTATTCCACTGGCCGATTCACTGAGTCTATGGGTTTGAATCTGCTTAATCTGGAATGGGCTTAAATCTGCTGCAATAATTTAAATGCTCCCATGTTGGTGTACGGTGGAAATCTAGAGAGAAGAATGCCAACCAAGGTATTTTATCCATCGTTTGACCACTGTACAAAATTTTAAGATAGTACCAAAATGGCCGTATGGTTTCAAGACGACGTAAATTTAAACAAAATAAAATGCAAGGTCATGGGTCCCACAGTCGGATAATGATTTTGCAGGAAATACACCAATATATTGAAATGCTTTACCCTATAAGGCGTAATTCTTCCTAAAATAAAGTTATTTCTTGCAACTCCTGGTAAAAATAAAAACCTTTTTTTTTCCGATTGTAATGAGCAAAATATCTCCATGTTATTTCTTCGACTGTAGCATATATACATTAGGATGAACTTTAAATTTCATTTTATTAAATAAAACCAACATTGATATTTCCTATGATTTTGTTTAAAATTTACAAAGGAAAAGAAAAGGAATAAAAAAAAATCTGATAATCACCAATTACAAATGTTAATTGAAAATTTTCGGTTAATTAGTTTTAATTATACTGCCAACTAGCCTTGTGTATGTTGCATATCAGAGTTTCTTAATTTTTTTTTTAATTCCGAACAATAAGGGATAAAAAATTCTCTTGATCCTGTCTTCGAAGTAAAAATATTTCTAGCCATCCAAGTAAAAGTATGCAGGAAGTTCTAGAAGTCTAAATCAAATTGAAAAAAAAAAGTTACAATGAAGTGAAAATAAAAAAGATGCAATTTGCACTGAAAGGAAGAAAATAAAACCGAATTCTTTCAGCCAAGCATAAATTTTTAGTATAACAGTTTAAAATTAAAACGCAAGATGGTTTTGTAATAGGTGGAAAGAAGCATTACAAAAAATCTCTCTCTCTCTCTCTCTCTCTCTCTCTCTCTCTCTCTCTCTCTCTCTCTCTCTCTCTCTCTCTCCCTCTCTCTCTCCCTCTCTCTCACACACACATTCTTGGATAGGAAATTAGGTAAGTCTAAATGATCAGATCACCATAGATACGAGATCTGTAAAGCACACAGAACAGACCCTATTATGTGCATCTCAGGTGTTTAATCCTCTCAAGGAAGTATTCCCTGTCATCGAAAGAAGGGCCCATTAACTTGCTCCCCCCTTATCATTGCACTGTCGCGGGAATCGAGAACCTGCTTATAAAGTAACTTCTCATCTCCGTATTCCAGATGATATCCTGATGGATCAATATATTAAGTAAGAAAAAACCATGAATGGAGAAACATCTTATAGATGCTTAATATGTTGACCTTTATTCAAGAGCTCAGTTATTAGATGAGGATCCACACTTTTTCACAGCAATAAAACACCATTTCTATTTGTCACGCTCCATCAGAAATGATGTTTATTGCCGTAAAAAATGTAGTTCTTGGTATAAAGCAACTGCATTCCTGTATGCAGGTTGTCATATAGAACGTTTGTAAACATTCCTTGTTATTTCCGTCGTGTATGTGCGAACAGCATCTTCGTATTTTTATCCGTTAGTGACTTATTTTGTTGTTGTTCCGGTCTGGCAAATAGCATGTATATCAGGACCCACATATTGCATTCCAGACAGAAAAGTAAAATGGTAAAGTGCAGTGTTCATTATTGATTCAAATTTTAATTAAATGTTTCAAAATGAAGAATTTTTTTATATTATTTCTGATTACTAATATTGAAATATATGGTGGAGAACGCCCGCTCATTTAGAGTTTTCAATATATCGACAGTTTTTATACACAATTTAAAAGCTTTACAATGGTGACAAAAGCAAGGACATCAGACAAAAAGTAAGGATATAAAAGTCTGTAGAAAAAGTTTCTTTAAATGACTGATCTTTGATGTGTAGATAGTGACGAAGAAGGAATTTTTAAATTATTTTGATTTCTGATTTGATTTAAAATATGTTTTTCTAAGCAAATTTAATTTATTATTATTCAATAAGCATCTACATTTAAATTATGCAAAGTAATTTTAATCCATGCATGCAAATTACTTAAAAAGTGAGTTTATATAAACCTACAAAGAATACATTTCTTCAAAAAAGCGTTCCTAAGAATCTCGAAGATATATCTTGTTACAAAACCTACATGCGTGTTGTAAACAAGCATGATAAATGAACATTACTTGTTTATTCGGAATCGAGAATTCGTTTTGATACCTTTGAGGTGTCAAAATAGGTTTCAAATGACGGTGCATGCGATACAAATGATGATTGCATTGTTGTTTACTACCTAGTTGGATAGAAAGAGATATTGTGGTCAGTTTGAAGGATTAGGGCACATTTTTTAGAACTCCTCACGCAATATTATGAGTAAAATCTTTAGAGTAAAGATTAAAAATCATCAATAATAAATATTTAGATAAGGGGAATTTTTCAAATAACTTAAATTAGAAGAACATTGCTGAGCACTGATTTCAAACAATTTAAATCAAAAGTGACCATTAAATACTGATTTCAAACTATTTAAATTAGAATTATATTGCTCAGCAGTGATTTCGATTTCAAACAAAAATAAATTAAAAGCATATTTATTGTTGAGTATTGATTTCAAATAGCTAAAATTAAAGGTAGTTCGTTCAATACCGGAAGCTTTACAAGGGATTATGTACAATTAAATAAAGCTCTTATTTTGTAAAATATGTGCTAGAATTTGTAAAAAGTGGCAGTAAATCTTTTGAAGAAGATGCAGTCTTTAGGGGGTATTTTTGTATTAAGTAATACAGGGAAAGTTTTTTTCTTGTAATAGCTGTCAGACAGTCTATTAAAACTATGCTATATTATGTTTCTTTAACTTTTTTTCCCATTTATGATAAGGAATCGAACTAATCGTTTTCCTCTTATTAGGACTTTAGTAAATTTAGAAAATTTCTTTCGCTTCTTGATAGAAATTTGCTTCAAAGTAATAGGTAGGAACAGTAGGTTTCAGATCCAATTTCACAGGTGATCCGTGTTTTAGGAAAACTTAAAACTCTGCTGTTTTGTATCAAATACCCGCAATGGTGGAAGTTTGGTAAGTTGAATAAAGTAATTCTGGATTTTGCTCAGCTGATTGTTTTCTTCATCTCGAATGAGAGTTTTTGAACTAAATTATACTAAACTAAACTTAGTAAGTTGGAGTATAAACTTCAGAATTGAAAATGACAATCACTTTAGACTTTTCCATAGATTCGTGATCTGCTTTCGACAGATGAGATTGAAACCTCCGATAATGCAGATCTATCATGTTAATGGCATAGTTAAGAAGATTTAGCTTTACCAAGCCCATATATATTCGGATATTTGATTTGATCGGTTTTGAACCTGCGATTTCAAGAAAAGACTTTGGAAATAAGTCTCTGGCTTCTATGACACTTATAGAACTGATTTGTTATTCAATTCGTAGAAAATAATCTGCTGCTAATTTATGGATGTTCAGTTCTAAATGTTATAATCTGTAATTAACAAATAGACAGCTGACACAAGCTTTCAGATAATTAAAACGAATAATTCGAGAGGTCAGAGTTATTATATTTTTCTTTAGAAGTTATTAAATTTAATAATATGCATCGTTAATTATTTCAATATTTAATGGTACGATTAAACTATGAATTTTTAAAGAGGTCATGATAAAAGTATAAAAAGTCCTCTTATAGATGATGTTCAAGGAAAAGGACCTTTCTCTGATTCTAGATTCTTTAAAAAAACCCAGCAGGAATGGTCTTCCCCAAACTTTCTCGTAATTAAAGTGTTATCCTGAGAACGCCTTGCATAGTATTGGAGTACAATTAACATTTAACTTGAATTTGGCGAGTTATTTGGCAATTAATCCCGGTCGTGCGGTTTATAGTATCCAAATTAAACAAAAATTTGACCAAAACTTTATTTATAGTCCCCAACTCCACACCAGATTTGATGTATTTAAATAATTCCATTTTTCAGTAACACCGATTTTTTTTCATCTAGATCTCTTCGTTTTATAGTTATTGTGTTAACGTATATTCGAATAGCAGGGCAGTAAAATCTGTTCAGACGCCCTCTGAACAGATTTTACTCCAAATTTGATAGAAATCTACAAATTCGGTACATACACCAAATTTCATCCGTCTAGCTCAAAGTTTTTTTGAGTTATATCTTTCATAGACCTAAAGACATACCAGCATTTTCCAAAAAGGCATTTTTCGATCTTAGGAGGTCTTATACGTGGAGATTTGTCAAAATCTCGAGTTCGAATTTTTTGATGATTACTACACTTTCTCTATGCAACGTATACAAGAAAGTAAAAACGGTTTAACTAAATAAAATAGGTTAACTAATAGCGGTTAACTAATAAAAACTTAGTAACTAAATAAAAATTTCTTATAATTTTTCATTGTAAAAAAAAAATTAAGAATGCGAAGTCGATCCATTACATTTAAATCACACAGCCGAATTCTGTGGAAAGAAGTTGGAACACGCTTTTTGAAACAGGAAAAGCAACGCAAGAAAAGAAGAAACATTGCAAAATATTCTTTATAACAACCAGGAAAAGTTATTGGCTATATTGCCAACCTTATCTGCGAACAGCAGGTCATAAGGGTTGAATAAGGCGTGAATAAAAAAGTATGAAGTCCAGGTACTTTACAGAAAGACGGAAACGCTCACAATGCGGCATATTTGCTTATTAGTAAAAGACAGCATTTGAATAATTTTATGGTTAAAATTGTACAAATTCTGTACATAATAATATCATTCATTTGACAGAGGTAGAGAAGATAACAATTAATAATAATAATAATAATAATAATAATAATAAAAAGTTGCAATGACTAAAGTTATGCGTTCTCGTATATGTTTCAGTAGTATTAATTTTTTTAACTATATAAATTCGATGTATAACAATGATATTACTAAATCAATAAACTGGAAATAAATTTGAAATAATTTAACCATTTCTTAGCTGCAAATTGCAGCAGTTAACAAGAGAATAAGGAAATTTTATTAACAATGCTATTCGTTTATTTAATTTTTAAAGTAATCTTTAATTTCTTTTTTTAAAATGAAACACTAAATTTCGTTATGGAAAAAAAAAACTCTTGATTTTTTTCTTCTATTTATGGATATATTAACCAATTTGACGTGTATACACGTCAATTCAAATCTTCATTTTAGTGTGGTCTATGTGTAATTTTTTATCTAATAAAAAGGAAATATCATTGACTTTATGATGATTTTTTGAAAAATTCACAATGCAGCCATTTGTATTGCGTTCGATGTGTATAAATATTTCGGAGAAGGAGAAATTCCTGAATTTCCCCCTATCACGCCCTTTGGAGAGAATAATGTCAATGCAGGAGCCATCTTCATCTTTTGGCAAAGCTTCTAAATGACGTACCTGTTTTTAAATAATCCTTGAGATGCGTCAAATGCTATGATGATCTATTAAGTTGATCAGTTCATCACCTCCATTTTTGACAATTCGAAATTACATTTAATTACATTAATTTACAATCTCTTAGGGTATCCTCAAAGAAAAATTTGACAAAAGAAGTCATGAAATCGTGAAAAGCGAGAACTGTAGTGGTTCTAATCCCACTTAGTCTTCCAAATTCAAGAAGCAAAGGCTCATGATGAAGAATTTTTAATCTAAAGCGATCCAGAAATATTTAAGCAGCGTCTAATTTCAAAATAAAACTACTCTATGAATTGTCTTATTTGTGGATTTTCACGAGAAACTGACCCAAATTTGTATTTATCCTGTAAAAAGGTTTCCAACAGTCAATCCAAACTGCAGTAAGCAATTTAACCGTAGAAAGTTTACTAGCCCGATTCCTTTGTTTCTTATTTTCAAATGATAATGTATATGCTTGTTGACTATGTATATGCTTCTTCACTTTGATTACGTTATTCTACTTTTTAGAGTTTAAGGATCAATTAATAATTGATGGTCTCTTGAATTAAGTTTTGGATTCCGTCAGCTATTATTCTTGGTTGATGTTGTTTTCCCTTTTTTGATTACTTCAATACTGCTGCTCAAGAAACGTCTCTTGTATATTGTGGTAACGGTGCCCCAATCAGATGAATACCAACAATTGACTATATTTTAAAGTCCATGAAATCTGATGCTTTAAAACACAATTAAAAACACCTAAAAGCTGATTACTTGATTGAGTTAATTGAATAAATTAGCAATTTCTGGAAGACCAAAAATCGCTCGGCAGTTTTTTTTTTTTTTTGGAGAATATATTTAGATACGACTCAAATACTGATTACATATGAGTATTTTTCAATGTTACCTACATATGAACTGGTCATTTAAATAAAAAAAACCATGAATGCACTTAATTTAACATGCTATTCGAAACAATCTGCTATATTGCAATATTCGTTTTACAGTTTATCTATCATTACTTGTATTTTTGAACTTACAC
>JAPMOR010065988.1:2128030-2167277 GCA_026543865.1 Argiope aurantia
GTCTCCTATAACACAACGCATCATTAACCAATAGTATTAGCATCATCATCATCACAAAAAGAATCAACAAATAGTATTAGCAATACGCATCATTAACAAAAGTGATTAGTATCCCTCAACACTGATGACAGCGACCCAAACACTCTAAATTTGTGCTGACACTCATTCTTGAAGCTTCCATATTATTTAGTCCTACTCTTTTACGTACGCGTTCGGTCCACAAGAACAAATTTAAGGGGACAGTGGGCTTTGAAATAAGGGAAAATATAAAAATTTCTTATGATTTTATTTCCAAAATATATATTTATATTCATCTAAAATAGTATTATTAAATGTATTATTCAATAAAATTATTAGTTGAAGAGCTTAAAGAAAAAAAAAGTACGTTTTAATGACTTCTCTCAAAATAATATTCTAATTAGATTAAAATATCTTTAAAATGCTTCAGGTGTCTTAATTTTTAAGAAAATTAAATTAAATTGATAATAAAGATTTCAGTTAAACATTAAAAGAAAACAAGGTATGCATTTTATATTTCAAGTTTTTTTTTTAATTACTTAAAAGTCAGTTTCAGTTTAGAAAAATATATAATTGTTATGAAAATTCAGTGCGTCTGTTCTATAAAATTAACATTTAATTGAAATAACAAAATCATGCACAGTTTTGTTCTAAATAAATTTCTATCTGATAATGAAGAAAAAAAATAACAAAAAAAATTTAATTCATTCGCCTGGAACATTTTTTTTAATTTTTAGAATATATATATATTTATTATTTTTTTTAAAAATAATATATCTCGTTTAAAGGAATTTTTCGAAAGATATTTAACGTATTTATATATTAATACATATGCGCGAAAAATTTCATAACCCTAAGTGATTAGAGTCTACTATCCCCTTAACATATAGTAGACTAACAGAAACGGTGAACCTGTGCTTCAATGAATCTCATATAACTCAAATCCTTTGTCAGACCATTTTGCCTCCAAACTAACATTTCCCTCTCTGTTTCAAGAAACATTTTCTAAAATATATATAATTGTTTTCAAGTATTTTACAGTAATCGGATTTTGCAGTTAATTTTTATGTATTTAAATTTATCCTCAATTTTCCTGTAATGCAGCTGTGCAGCTGTGTGCAGCTGTATTAAATGAAAAAATTTCATAATGCTAGAATTTCTTTTCTTTTTTTTAATCTGATACCTATTTCTTATCTTTTTTCGTATTTCAAAATATTTCATCCAAATTTATAGTAAAAATATTTTGATGTATCTAAATATATTTTGTGATGAATTATTATTTTAAAAATATAAAATAATAGTTAATAATAATAGTAGTTAACAAAAATTATTTTTTACCTACAGTACAGAAACACTGTAACGTTAACAATCCAGCTTTATTTTTTATATTTTTAACGTAAAATATCTCAGACAATTTTTTATAACTATTTATATGTCATGAAAAAATCCAACTATTTTCGTAACGAAACGAATAGCTGTTTATATGCAACACTAGAACGGTGCCACTCACCAAATTGCATAGACGAATACAACGAGGATACTGACGAGGGTACAAATGTGACACATGAACGTTGACAATTGCAAGGGTAAAAATGAGGTATATTCCAAAATCAATACTCATTATTTGCTTATTTCTACAATAATTATTAAATAAAGATGAAAACTTTATGATTTAAAAAGTCTATTTACTAATTTTTTTACGATTAAATTACGTCAAGTAAAAAAAAAAAAAAAAAACAATTTAAAAAAAAACAGCGCTTACATTTCTTTAAACTATCTGAATTAGAATAATTTTTTCTTCCGTAAGAACGCGCTCAATAAACGCGCATTTTCCTTAGTAGTAGAAGAGAAATGTGCTTTGTAGAGAGAGAATCCATAAGAAGAGCATCCATTTTCTGCCCACATCAGTTTTCTTTAGAAAACACAAAAAGACGCTCACGATAATTCACAGAACCTATTTCACCTAAAGATTTTATAAAGAAACAGATACTATTCGAATCAAAGGATGAGAAAGGGAGTTGTTGCTATTCACTAAAATGAGTGATGAAATGCATGAGAAATCTCCAACTACATAAAGATTTTTAATTGGAAAAATAAAGCTGAATCCCTTTAGCTCAGTTTCTGGGCCCTGAGAAGTTGCATCATCGTTTGGGACTTCAGAAAAAGCTCACGTTTGATTTCTTTGGATCGTCATTTGTTGCTCTGAATCTGAAAGAAAAAAGCGAACATCTAATATCGATTAATGCTCCTGGACCCCTAGTGGCCTGTAGGTGCCGAACGAGGGCGGTCTTTGCGGCTGGGATTCGCTGAAATGTCGGAAGGGGAGCGGACGAAACGGGACGGATAGTATTTAAGGGAGCTTACTCCAGAAAAGATTTCGGTTTCCAGCTGATCTATCCCGTCCGAAGAACGGGCGCTTACTCCAGGAAAGACTTCGGTTTTCATCTGATTTGTCCCATCCGTCGTTTCCCGAATCTGAGAACGAAATGGGGTGCACTTTTGGTTGTTGTGCTCAGGAAGAAGTTGATGATAATCATCATGAAAATGAACAAGTTGTTCATACAAGTCAAATACAAAAAGTGCGAGAGGTCAAAGTTGCTTTATTCGGTAATTATCATTTTTTTGTATCTATTTTCTTCTCTGTTTTCTTTTCCCTAATTATTTTTCTTTACTTTCCTTATTTTTATTCGGACTTTTTATTCCGAGAAAACCAATTTCAAGATAAACTAGCGAAAAAACAAAGGATTTAGACGTAATTAAAAAAATATTGTCTGCAGCGTTTATTCATTAATTGTTGAAATATTTTGATCTTGATACATACATATGATTTCGCGCTTTGTTCTTCAATTATTTAATTTTTATTTGTTGAATTTTTGTTCTGCATTCAAAATTAGTTTCCAGATAAGCTAAAGTGCAAATAAGAAATGAAACACTTTTTATTATTTTGGTTGCGTTTTATTTTTATTTTTTTATTTAATGATTTATATTTAAATCTTCCGACAGAAATGTGAAGAAATTATGTTTACGTTTTCGTTTCGAGATATTTGTTTACATATTTATCATTTTTATTTTTGTTTCAATATTTCAAAAGGATTTTTTGAATAAATTCTATTGCATGATATTAAACTATTTTAATTTTTTCAAGCGTTTTAATGCATTGACATGCTTTAAAAAGATTAAAATAATGATTTCTGTCACTGGCTTGAAGAAACATTTTTCCATTTGACTAATTATGAGACATTAAAAGAAACATAAAATATTTTTACCTCGATGCATTCATAAGATTTTCTGTTTCTTCTTCAATTGTTTAATATTTATTTGCGGTGTCTTTGTTCTATATTAAAAATTTAGTTTCAAGATAACCTAGTGTACCATTAAGAAATGAAACACTTTTTATTATTTTGGTTACGTTTAAAGTTTTTTTTTTTTTTTTTTTTTTTTTGCATTTATGATTTATGTTTAAACTTTCCAACAAAAATAAGAAGAAATTATACATGCATTTTCGTTTCGAAATATTTGCTTACATATTTATCACTTTTATGTAAATTTTGAATTTAGAAGGGGTTTTAATAAATTTTATTGCATGATATGAAACTATTTTAATTTTTTTCAAGCGTTTTAATGCATTGACTATGATTTAAAAGGATTGAAATAATTATCTCTGTCATAGGCTTGAAGAAACTTTGATCCATTTGACTAAATATGAGACATTAAAAAAATATTTTTACCTCGATGCATTCGTACAATTTTCTGTTTGTTCTTGAATTGTTTGATTTTTATTTGCCGAATTTTTGTTCTATGTCAAAAATTAGTTTCAAGATATACAAATGTACAATTGAGAAATGAAACCTTTTTATTATTTTGATTGCGTTTAGTTTTTTTTTTCATTTAATAATTTATATTCAAACCTTCCGACAGAAATGTGAAGAAATGATGTGCGCGTTTTCATTTCGAAATATTTGTGTACATATTTATCACTTTTATTTTAATTTTTTGAAAGGAATTGAATAAATTTTATTGCATGATATGAAACTATTTAAAGCGTTTTATTGCATTGATATGCTTTGAAAAGATTAAAATCATTATCTCTGTCAATGGCTTGAAGAAACTTCGATCCTTTTGACTAAATATGTGACATTCAAAAGAGGCGATTAAAAAATTATATACTAATACTTTAGTACTTAATTTTATTTTGTTAACAAAATAATTTATTAAAATATTTATAATAAGTTAAAGTTTATAATTTTATGTTTTAATGAACAATCAGGTTACAAAATTATTTTGGAGAAAAATATGATAAACTTTAAAATAAAACTTTCTCCATGGCCATATGGAAATATCACTTTGTTAATTTCGATGTACTCTGAGAGACAGTCAAATGTAGCTTCTTTTTAAATAAATGTTAGTATCATCTAAATTCAATTCGAGAAAGCATTTTATATCAAATATTTTCTTGGTATATAATATAAAATAAGAGATTAATTTTCATTTTAAACAACTTTATATCTTTTTGAATAAATCACATATGATGTTTCAGTAAGCTTTATTATTTTACCCATCACTTCTACAACTAATTTTGTCCAAAATGGTATCTTTAAAATATGATTTTTCCAATTCTTTTCTCCTATAATTCATTTATGGGACAAAAAAACTTTTGAAATTCATTTTAATGAAATTTTTTTTATCGCGTTCTTAAAGTTTGAAATTATATAAGAAAATGAGCATTTAATAGTACAATCTAAAAAATTGATTAATTATTTAGAAAATTTTTAAGCCCTCTATTGTTTTTACTTACTAATGTCAAAATTTTCACAATTCTAATGAGAAATATTGTGACATTAATATTTTTCTGCTCTTCTTCTTATGGGGGCTCAAATCGTTGCATAGTATACTAAAACAAGACTTTATAAAAACTTTTTACAAAAAGTCCAGTCGAATTGTACCTCGACACGGAAAAAATACATAGCTATAGTTTTATTGGTTTAAGTTGTTGAGTTGTCTGTATTTAATGGTCCTCTAAATTTGCATATGGGTATGTTATAAGAAAGGAGGGATAAGGGAGGAAGGGTGTGTGCGTGGAAGTTAAGGATCAGGTTTTTCGTGTTTAAATAAAAGGCTATTAATCTCAAAGGGAAACTTTAAATTAAGATATTGTAGATATTTAAAAAAAAACTCATAGAGTGAGCTGCCGAGGGTCAAGATAATATAATTCAGCTAGAAATTAATCTTCAGAAACGAAAATTTAAGGAAAATGTTTTAAATTTTAAAAAATTGGGCGAGATTTTTAAAATTCTACAAAATTACCTGTTACATAGAAGGAAATAAAGGAGTAAAATTTAAGACCAAAATCTGCATTAATTTCTTCAAAAATTCGAGATAGTCGAAAAAAACAGGGTCGTCTAACATTGCGTATAAGTATTTTTCTTCGAGGTTTAAAGAATTAGAGGGATAAAATGAAGAATAGTGTGCCCCCGAGTTTGTCGCCAATATTGCAACCCATCGGAACTCTCTTCTAGCAACCCTAATGCTGTTTTGTTTACTACTTTTTCAATGGTTGAGTTGTACATAAACTGCAACTATATTATGAAAAATGTTAAGTTAAAAATATTAAAAAAAAATTCGATTAAAGATTTTAATTTTGTTCTTTATTATAATTAAAGGTTTATTAAATAAAGAAAGTTAAGCTTATAATTAAAAGTTATTTTCTTCTTTCTTTTTTAAATGTGAATACGAACAGAAAATATTTATTCTTTTGCAATTTTTAATTGTCAGTATGCGCTTTAAAAAATCGTCTGCTTTCTCACTTTAAAACACAGCTACAATGGAATTCTTCGCAGTTCTCGTAATTCTTTTGGCGTTCTAACGGTTGGTTGCCATCATAATTTGCTATGTCGGGAGTATTTCGAACCTGTAGAATGGATGAAGGGTGAGTTAAACATATATATATATACATATATTACGAGTTGATGAAGTTAGGAAAGGATGCTTGCTTGAAATTTTGTATTGAGAATGGTTTGATATCGAACCGGTAGAATGAATGAAGGGTGAGTGGAATATATATTTTTACGAGTTGATGAAGTTGGGAAAAGGATGTTTGTTTGAAATTTTGTATGGAGAATGTTCCGATTGCTTCTTTCTCCGTTCTTTCTTTTCTTTTGGTTATGCACTGTTTCTGTTATCCATACAGTCCTTATGTTCAATATTCTAGCGAAGCTACTAGGTTCCCGCTCCCGCTGCTAGCGAAGCCGTAGGATGTTTTTTTTAAGTTAAAAAATTCTGCCCTTCTACAGATGCCGAAGGTATCTGTAGAAGGCACCGGACAGAATGAAAAAAAAAATACTTATCAGTAAAAAGTCCGAATTATATGGCGGGAAATATTAACCGAAACTGTTTCGCGGAAGTTTTTGTTTATTTTGTCCGCCATCTTTATTGGCGACTTGGCATTGTTGGCGCAGAAGGGGGCACACTATAATTCACTTTTACCGAATTAGAGAATAGAAAAACATTATTATGTAAGTGTTATTCTACTGTTTCAAATAGTGCCACAATGATCGAAAAAGTTGAAAAATTAAAAAAAAAAAGTCTTACTTTATGGCGATAATTTAATCAAAAGCATTAAATAGAATTTGTGAGCTAAACGGTCATCAAAAAATAAATTCAAGTTTAGTAAGAGAAAATTTAAATTCAATTTTCACCTCCCCTCTTTTTTAAAATCAACCATTATGATACCGTTTGAAATCTTAAAGCAACATTTTAAAAATGGGACTTGGGGGGGGGGGGGTGCCAGATTTTTTTTTACCCTTTTACACGGGGCTGGTAAATGCTTTATCTCTTGGTGTCCGCAAAGCTGAGAATCGCATGACATAGCTTCTCCAAGCTTATACCCCGCACCAATGAGAGTCTAATTTAGAGTGAACCTTCTTTACTAAGTTTGAAATGAACCCTTAAGCGGATTCAAAACGGGCAATAACCTACCATTGGCCAATAACGCCTTTAGAAATCATTTGCACCTCTAAGTTCCTTTATAATTTTTGTTTCTTCGCGCACGTCCATTTCCACTTTCAGTTTATTGACGCTATTTTGAACCGTCCTGTACGTTCACTTTTTAAAATCAAATAGCATTGAAACGAAAATAGGCAATGACGTGTGTTGAAACAAAAGGGCATTTTATAAAACACCAGGGAAATACATTCTTCGGTAATATGTCAAGCGTTATTATTTTTATTATTAATAGCATACACTTTTTTTAATAAATATTCAACCAGCTAATTAATAGATGTATTAGAGTTTGGTTGCTTCGTTTACAACATTAGATATGCTCTTCAGTTTGGTATAATTAAAAACTATTCATCTTTTAACCAAGTTATTTCTCTCTTTTTTTTAAAAATTTCTTTAGAATTAAATTTTAAAACTACATTAACTTTCCAGTCCCTTTTAGTTATATTTTCGTTCCTGTTTGAAGCAACATTAGGGATATTTTGAGATGGTTCTTCTAATTTTAAACTGTAATCAAATGATGAGAGCAATACCTGATACGGCACCCTCTTCTTCCCGGAAATGATATATATATATATGACGCATATTTAAATGAAGATATTATCACAAAAAATTACTGGTTAGAATTATGTAAATTTAATATTAACGAAAATTACGTTTTGGACGGAATAAATTTTTATAAACAAGTAAAGGGCATTCCAATGGGAACAGCTTTCGCAAGTGCTTTAGCCAATATTTTCCTACATTATTATGAGAAAAAATTAATTAAACACAATTTAATAAACGGTTGGAGATATATTGATGACTTACTTTTCTTAAAAACTTAGATAATACTAATATTGTTACTAATTGTTATACAAAAGAATTAGTTTTAACTGAAACAAACGAAAATCCTTGAAGCTACCTATCTAGATTTAAAAATCGAAATTTTTAATGGTGAAAAATTAGTAGGTATCTACGATGAAAGGGATGAATTCAACTTTAAAATAATCAAACTAATAAATAACCATTCTAAATGAAAGTCTAAAATTTTAATTTTTTTACAATTTAACAGGATTAAAAAAAATTTGTAATAACAAAATTTCTTATATTGAAGTAACAAATAATCGCATTAAGAACTTAATTACTAATAAATTTCCCCAAAACTATCGCAATATAGAAGTTTTAATAAGAGAAAGTTTATCTTTATTCTAAAACTCCTCAAGAAATGCCGCTGAGATCCTCCAGTCATTACTTAGAATGATGAAGAACTTTACGGGGAGTGATATTGCAGGCGCAGCTATGGATGAGGGAAGCTTCAATTGTAGTTTGGCGTGTTAATTTTTTTATAAAGTAGTCTGGAGTTTTACCTGCTACTGGTATGTACTTTCCTTCTTGTTTTAATGATTTTTTTTTATTAATAATAAGTCAATTGTTGTGCACCACAAAGTACAGCACAAGGCTTACAGAAGTAAGTAGAAACAACTACATACATAGATAAAAATTTGTACATATAAAAATAAGAAGGAAAAAAAAAACAGGAAAAAATAAACAACAAAACTAATTAAAAATTGAAGCAGCAAAGGCAATAAATTTACAGAATGAGGAATAAGCCATTTTGTGGTCGACCAAAACATGAAGCGGAGGTGGAAACTTAATATTACAGGCATCGAGATCCACAATAAAATCTCTTCTCGATATTTTTGGTTTGTGAGTGATCTTTTGTAGTTTATGTTGTGTTATTGTAATTTCGCTTGGATTTGGAAGTTATAATTTATTGATTTATTTCAGTGAAACTAGTTATATCTAAGGCTACAACTTCAGGGGATTTTCGGGTCACGAGGGGTTAATATTTTTGGACGAAAGTCAGACCCCTCACAGAAAAAATCTCTTGTTTGAATCCTTGCCTGAGGATGACTCTTGAGAAAGTCTTCAGGTCGGATTCATTTTTGAAATTCTTTTTGTTTATATTAAATTTATACTTTTATTGATTTGGTTAATTTCATTTGCGTTTTAGTAGTAGCAGCATTAGCGCTCTCTAAATACATTTGCATTTTTAAATTTTATTTTTAGTTTGATTTAGAAATGGTTTTTTAATTACGGTATGATGTTTGTATTTTTGATTAATGAAATATTCCGATGTTATTTTGAAGCTCTTAAAGGCTACTTAATCAATTTTGTTGTCAAATCGGCTTTTAGATCTTTAGACGTTCTCGCATCTTGCACAATTATTTTCAAACATTGGTTTAGCTTAAGTTGCAACTGCCTTCAGAAAATATGAAATCAAAACTTTCATAATCTTCTTTATTCTTTCTTTACACCGATTATAAGCAATGTAAGTTGCAAAGTTATATACTCTTGGATCTAATGAACATAACTTATTTCGAGGAAGCTCCAATTTTCTATTTTGGACTTTCTTCTGAGAAACAGGTTAGTACCCCTGACAATTTTATTTCTGGGGTAAATGAGAGCAAATTTTAAATGTAATAAAACCTACAGTTTTCATACATTTGGAATAATGATTATATGGTAGGCAGTAATTTTAAATATAGAAATGCAGTAGCGCTCATTCCCGCTATTATATTATGTCAAATTAAGGGCCAAAAAATTTTTTTAAATCGATCATATTATCTGCATATTTATTATTGCTCATAACTGAAGTAAACACAAGTTTAGTTATATTAACGTCCAGTTTTAAAGCAACACTTGGACTATTTTGGGACGGACCTCGTAATTTTGAACCGCGGTCAGATGACGAGAGGGGCACCTGATCTGGCACCATCTCTCCAAAATTCCATACCACACCAAGGGAGGATGTTTGGCCCCGACGTATTTAACGTGCACCAGACCCACTTATACGACGGTTCTTCGGTGGAATCGGGTCACGAACTTGAAACCCTCCGGTTCCGAAGGCGAGACCTTGCCACTAGGCCACAGTAGCCCAAGTAAACTCACGTATTCTGTCATATGACAAGATATCATTACAGTTCAACTTTAAGGGTTATTTTAAGTTTTAAAAATGCAGAAGATATTCCAATTTCTAGAAGTAGAAGTAATTTTTTTTTAATTTAAAAAAATTTGTGTTATCAAATTAAATAACCTTAACGCTTTTCTTCCAGAGTATATTTTGGAAATAAAGCCAATTATATTGTTAATTTTCATATATTTTTTGACTATTCAATAATACCCGCCTCCTAATATTTTAATATTAATTTTCGAAAGTTTTGATGTTATTAGAGAGTAAGGAGATAGAAATTCTCACTTAAAAAATAGTTTCTCTTAGCAAGTTTTAAATAAGAATTTTTTTCCCATTTATTATTGATCTATCATATTTTAAATACACTTGTTTGTAAGAAGATAGTAACTCTGAAAAAAAAACATTTTATGTTGTCTTAAATTTTCCTTTACACACCAGATACACTACATCCTGCATACACCAGAAAATTGAGTAAATAAAAATTTCTAAAAGTTTTTTCAGAGAAATATTAAAAAAAGAATTTTAAATTTTAGCGTATTTGATGTGATTTGACAATCCCAAAATAAATCTTCATTTAAATTTCCAAATTTTTAAAAATCGCTTTCATGCATTATTGCACTAATTTCTTTTAAATATTTCATTTATTGCTTTAGGTTGCTAATTTCTATTGCGAAATGCCTTTTAAAAATCAAGCAGATAAAAATTATCTTGTTTGCTATTTACAATTTTATTTCAGAAGTTAGTACATAATGAAACTATTTGAAGTTTTTTAATAGTACAAATGAAATAGAACCATAGTTAAGAGCTAAATACAATCGTATCATATCTTTTAAAGGAAAAAAATCTTTAAAAAGCTAAAAAAGAAAATTGTAATAAATTGATGAAAAATTTATATTTAATTTTAATTTTATTTATATTTATTCGAAGACATGGAAGACTGGTGGTTTCTAAATACGAGTATCGCATTGAAATTACAAGTACAAAATACAATGAAATGCTTTAATCTGTACTATTAGACGCTAAAGAGGATTGTATAAGTTAAATTTAAAAAAATCATTGGATTGATGAATGAATCCTTCCAATTTATTGTCACTCGAAATCAGGGAAGAGTACTTATTTTTAAATAAACACTATTCCTGCATATTCCAAACTCATGACATGCCAAAAGTCAATGGTAATTGAAGTTGATATTGTAAAATCTTCTTTCTTTAAACAGTTCTAAACGGAATCCTAATGTAATATTGATACATTTGAACAGAATTTCATTTTAAACACAAATAATCTCTATCCTATTTCATAAAACCACATTCAAAATGTAAGTTGTTTTTCAAGAAGCTCATACTACAGTCTTCAAACATAAATAAATTCAGCATCACTCTAAGCTTTCCACTTACTTCACTTTGAGTTGCCTATAATTACAGTGAAATCTTGTGCAAATTCTGAAGTCTACAGTTTTATAAAACAATTAGTTGATTACCCGACTTTGCTCGGGGTTAAAATTCTTTCATGTATAATATTCTTAAAGAAAATCTATTTTGGTATCAATTATGATATACAATATCTTTTTAATACCTAGAATCTTTTTACTTACTTAAATATTTAGAATATTAATTGATCCATGCGATTCTTAGATAATGCCGATAGCAACTTTTCTCCATAAGTTATTATAATTTGTTATATTAGAATTGCAAATCTTGTTTATAAACGTTGAAGAGTAAAAAAGGTTGTTTTAGTTAGAGTGATTGACATAAATTTAGTTTTAAGCATGGTTAAACTACAATTTTAAGACCAATAAAAAATAAAAGAGAAATTTTAAAAATAGTGTTAAAGAAATTCAGAATGCAAAGAAAAAAAAATGTTTATTCTTAATTAACCTTTTAAAGGGCCATTATTTTCTAGTCATATTATGTAAAAATATTTTTAGGTTTGAAATTAGAATAAGAAAAGGGATTCATTTAGCTTATTAGATCAATTTAATTTGATTCATTAATTAATTTGATTAATTAATAATTAAGTATCAAATAAAGTTACATCATTTTGTGTAAAATAAAGAACTAAAGCATCTAAGTTTCTGTTTTTCTAAAAAAATTTGTCAGAACTTATGCCAACCAACATAAATTCATACAAAGATTGATAAATTTGGTGGGAAGCATACTTCCCACGGCCCTAGAAAGAGTTAATTGAACATTTTAATTTTGTAGATTGAAAATATGACAGTATTCTTTCCCATTTTTTATATAATATGTGGGAAACATTTGGTCGAATTTGTCTCGGTTTCTTTGGAAAATATGTGAAACACACATACATAGTCACACTGACTTTTATTTATATTAAGATGAGGCTATTTGATGAAAAATTTAATTACTTTTTAAAATAATATTCTCCAATAAGAGGAAGCCAAAATGAGCAGCTAATATTGTCCATGATTTATCTAAAGCTATTGCAGAAAAATACATAAAAATTCACAAATGGAGTTTCATTTAACACTTTAGAAAGAATACCGGTTGCCTTTATATGGGCAAAAAAAAAATCGATTCAAGGTTTAATATATTTTTAAAAAGATTTTTAAACTTTTATCGGAATTGTAATCATAAGAAGTAAAATTCCATTTTAGAATTTCAACCGTTTCCTTAGAAAAAAGTTCTATTTAAAAGAGAGAGAGATTTCTATTTTAGAGATATTAGAGATTTGTATTTTAAAAGAATGCTATCAAGTCTCGATTTCTTTTTAGTTAGAATTAGGCAGGGCAGATAGGAATAATTGGGACGAATTAGCGAGGTATTAGTAAACTGGAACGTACGTATCGCGTTTAAAACATTCGAGAGGAAGAAGAAAAACACTTTCTCGCATCTTGCACAATTATTTTCAAACATTTGCTTAGTTTAAGTTGCAACTGCCTTCAGAAAATATGAAATCAAAACTTTCATAATCTTCTTTATTCTTTCTTTACACCGATTATAAGCAAGGTAAGTTGCAAAGTTATATGTTCTTGGATCTAATGGACATAACTTATTTCGAGGAAGCTCCAGTTTTCTATTTTGGACTTTCTTCTGAGAAACAGGTTAGTACACCTGACAGTTTTATTTCTGGTGTAAATGAGAGCAAATTTTTAATGCAATAAAACCTATAATTTTCGCACATTTGCAATAATGATTATATGGTAGGCAGTAATTTTAAATATAGAAATACAGTAGCGCTCATACCCGCTATTATATTATGTCAAATTAAGGGCCAAAAAATTTTTTTTAATCAATCATATCATCTACATATATATTAATTTAGCATTTGAAAGTAGTTTTTAGAAAACTAAGATATTTTTTTTCGAGGGACATAATGTTCAGACATTTCTGTTATTTTTAAATATGAGGCAAAATTATCATAAATTATTTCAAATTAAAGGTATTAAATGTGATATCCTATTAAATAGTAGATACATTTGGAGAAAAACAGTAAAATAAGCGTCACTTCGGCATAATTTTAACAGGCAGGAAAACACATTCTAAATCAATATGCAGTATCTTCTCATCATTTGAAATATATTATCTTTAAATCAATTTGGAATTGTTATCAGAAGCCGAAACGCGCATTCCCAATTACTTCATTATCTCCAAGGCAAATGGGAACACACCGGCGTAATTAGGGATATTTCTACAAATAAGAATTATTAATTAATGAATTAAATTATAAAAATCATTGTTAAATAACCCCTGCAGAAGTGATAAAGTAGAAGTCACAAAAATATAAATCTTTTTCCTCATCTCATAAGATAATTTTAAATTGAAAAAATTGCGGTGCCTAAAATATTCGCTCCCAATTACCCTAAATGATCCTACTTAAAAAAAAATTGTAAACATTTGATCTTATAAAATCGGTCGAAAACAATAGCGGTTAGTGATTTGAATTCCTAAAAGTTTTTGTTTTTGCTTCATATTGTTAACAATGGAGTCGAGGGCTGTAATCCCACACAATCTAGAATATCTAGCCAAATCCAAGCACTCATGATAGAAAAGGTATCCCGAAAAATGGGAATAGATTTTTTTTCTGGAGGAATTACAGAAGAAACTGGTCCTACCTTTATGTTTTGCATGAAGAAAAACTTCACGCAAACTAACTCGACAACAGCGAAAGACTCATTATTAAAGCTCACTAGATTACCAGTTTTTGAATAATTTTGATTACTAATATAGAAGGAGAGTAAAAGAAGAAAGACCATCTTTCTTCTATCCATGTTCTTCAAACATATCGAACCCTTAATTCATCAAACAGGTAATCACAATATTTCAATACCTTTTCAATAATTCTGGTTAAGAGCATAGATGGAAGATAGAACTTATAACCGTCTTGAACTAATTCACGTTCTTCAGCCATGCCTTGTCTTAACACAGTAGGTCACTGGTTGATTTATCAACATATACTAAAGCAATAGAAATAAATACAATTTTTAAAAAAGGGAAAATTCCATATAGAATTAGTCATTAAATCTATTAAGTTATTTATCTATGTGAAATAATTTTCGAAACGAACAATAAAAGAATCTTTATATTTTTTTATAATGGTTGTAGTTTGCTGATATTTGACCTTTAGCAATATTTTTGCTAGATAGCATATATATATTTGAAGAAAGCTGATCCAATAAAACATTTTCACTTCACGTAACGTTTTACTTTTTCTTGTTTTACGTTATTTAAGTTATTTTTCGTTTATTTAGATTTCAGAAAATGCAGAATCTTGCAAGGACCTAATTTTTGATGCAGAACTCAATCCTAGTGATAAAAATACTACCCATTACATTCCCTTGTATAATTCATTTTGTAAAACGCAGGAAAAATGAGAAAAATAGCTTACAAAAATCGCAGCATTTTTTCGTATTTAAGATATAAAACGTTTTTCTTACAATTTTTTAAAAACTTTTTCTTTTCGAGATAATTTTTCAGAAAACAACAACTACAACGATTGTTTTCTTTCGGTTTTATAGCGGCAACAAACAATTAAAAAATATATACAAGAAAAAGCAGTTATTAAAGACAATCAAAAATAAATTTTTTCATTATTAAATTGCAAAACTTAATGAAATGTTTTAAGATGATTTTCTCGACTATTTTTGCTTAAAATCAGTAAAGCAGATAAACTCAAACATATTTTATTGTTTTACAAAGCATATTCAATTCAACATGTTTTGATGTTGAGGAATTTCAGTTTAATTTTATGCTATGTATGAATTTTTCTAAAAAAATTGATAAAATTTAAAAAAATATTTAAAATATTAAAATTTTTATAGCAGAAATGAAATGAAGCATTGACTGTTGTATTAACTTGATTCTTGATTCAAATTGTTTTATTTTTATTTGTATACTGATAGAAGTTATTCAAAACAAATCCTAATTTTTGTTCATTTTTTTGCACCGTGTAAACTGAAAAAAGAAATTTTTTTTTTAGGTACCGCTGGGTCAGGAAAATCCACTGTTGTCAAGCAAATGAGGTATGTATTCAAAATCTATATTTGTATTTAAATTTGCAAATAATGTAAAAAGATTTGGAGGGATCTTCCTTCAATTCCACTTACAGGTAGAACTTATAATGTAGTTACATTCCTGTTTCAAATAACATCAATAAAAAGAATCTAAAAGTAAAAAAAAATAATAATAATAACTTCTCCACTGGTTATTTTATAGCTGCGATATTTTCCGGTAATGAATTTATAAGCTATTATCTGAAGGAAACAACAATTTTCCGTCTTATGATACAAAACAAGTAAATATGATGCAGTAATATAAACTTCATTACTGCGTGATTTTTCTCCGTTTGCCACAAAATTTTTTGAAGAATAGTTATTATTTACCCGCTTCATATATGCCTGAAATAAATGTATTTTATATATTAATTGGGCTTTAAGTATGCAATTAAATAAATCCAATAATTAAAAAAGTATGTACGATTTTCATTCAAAGCAATAGAAACGCACTTGTTATTATATATATATATATATTGAAAATAATGACCTGCCTTCTGTGTAGTACTTTTATGGTGAAGAAAATTTAACCATGTATTTACTCAAAGTGCTACTTTCCTTTGATGGGTTTGGTCCAAAGTTTGATTTAGGACTAATATTTCGGTATAAGGAGAATATGCCAAATTTCTTTCATTTAACTCAATTTGTTTGTCTTTTCGTATGTGCAGTTATAAATGGACGTACAGACGTAATTCCAAAAACAGTTCATGGGACACAGATCTAAAACGACAGAATACATCAAAATATAGAACATTTCATGAAATTAAATTATCAAAATCAATGTGTTTGGTTTGTACTATCGTGATTGCATCTGCAAGGACAGATGGGCATAAAATTTCGAAAGTAGTTTACTGAGCCCAAGGAATTGTTAAACGATAAAATTCATCAAATATTTAATATTTGCGTATTATTAGATGTCAGATATTATAAAAAATTTTCATTTCAAGTGTTAGACATCTTACTTTCACAATGAATATTTCATAAACGAGAAAAAAAATTCAAATAAAGGTATTGTAATTTGTTGCACAATCTGAATTATTTTATTATTCAGGCATTTAAATATAACAAAATGCAGACTTTGCTTAATGAAATGACCTTAATTCTGTAATTGATTTTCAAATTATTTAAAAATTAAACTGCTATTACTTTACAATTAGTAATAATCCCTTCGTTTTATGATGGGTAACTGGTAAAAATGTCCAACAACCTTTTCTACTATGTGATTTCTTACTTATCTCTTTGCATTTCTCTTTCAAATATCTTAACAAAAACTAATTAAAAATTCTGCCAAACTATTGATATGCAAAAAACAGTTCAAATATTGAACTTTAACATCATAAAACAAAGTAATAAAAAAATCGATATGAAAACTATTCATGAGAAAACAACAACAAAGATTATAATTCAAGAAAATAAATTTTAAAAACCATTCTTAATTCAAATTGACAAAATTGGCTCTAATGTTGGTTAAAAAATATAATTAAAAGTACCAAAAATATAATCAGGGCGGAAACTTTCATCTATATAACAAAATCAATGAAATTCGTTTCTTATAATAATATTAATTGGTTAAATTCTCTAACTTGCATTATCAATTTTTACCCTTACATTGCATCATGTTGCCATTTGGCTACAGGCTTTTATTTATAAGCTTCACAGGACTGTTCTAAATAGCAAAAACGAGTGTTTGAAAATCTTATTTTTAAATGCTTTTCGATAAATATTTGTTGAAAAGGTAAATATATGGCAATAGCGGTACTAGAATTAGATTTAAACTGGAAGTTGGGGAAAACACCACGATGGCTGTTGTATGAATAGTTCTACCATTAAAAATAGTATCAAAATATTTTTTTTTGCATTGTAAAAAATATATTAGTAAAAAAGGACTTATATTTTTATTCTAGAATTGTTATAATATGGAACTGGGACATTGTTTAACTCATAATTTAGTCATTTGGCCCATTTTAATTTTTTTTAAAATTTCACGAAAATAATAATTGAAATTTAAATAATTTTCCTAAATTATATGCAGCTATTCGAAACATATTTTTCTGTAAAAAAATGAAAAGCTATCCATTTTAGGTTTCAAAATAGAAAAACTATTTCCCCTCATGTTAACTACTTCTATGGCATAAGGTTACTACTAATACCTTCGAGGAGACATTTGAATGTCATTCAACGTTTTGTTGCTATGGGAAATTTCTGAAAGATGACTTCTAACACATGCAAGACATCTGAAGGTCACTAAATATTTGTTGCCATGAGAAATTTCAGAATTTATTTCTTCTTCATTAGAAAAGAATTGAAAGAAAATTGCAATTTCTTCATTAGAGGACAAGTTATAATTTTCATCATTGCTAGAAAACATTTACTTTTGATAGCTAATGGCGTAAACACTCGTCTATACTATAAAATAAGCTGCTATTGAGTATTTAGAGTTTCCGTTTAAAAAGTAAATGAGGCCTAATCAATTAATCTTTATCTCAATCATTTCAGGTTAACGAAATTTTAATGCTTCCTTTTCTGCTCGAATGGTTCTCAAAAGGGGAGGTCACGGGGTTGAAATCAGAGATTGGGATGAGATTTAGTATAATGATAGTATACATTTAGAATGTTCATTCATGAAAATATTAAAACGCAATGGCAAGCCAATTTCAAGAAAATGATCCTCAAACTTTTGGTAACGCTTACATACTGATAACTTAACTCCTGTTCCGATGATCCCGATGGCATGGTTGTCTAAGTAACCGTCTCGTATACGGAAAGTCAGGGTTCGAATCTAGCTAGGAATTTTTTTTTCTTTTTTAATAACTTTTATTCAATTCAAAATTTACAAATACTCTTAATAAGTTTTTAATTTTTTTCATCCAAAATAAATATTTATTATCGAAATACATAATAATAAAATTAACATTTAAAAAGAAAAAAAATAATAAATACAGATACATTTTTTAAACAAAATAAAATTATTTAAATTTAATTAACTATTTACAGATTAACTATCTCTTAAAGAAACTTTGCTCTTGTGGACAATCATCATTTATCAGTTGTGCAAGATGTCGAAATATATTTTGTTTCCAATGTTTTTACTATAATTACCATTCTGATTCTTTTATATAATCGAAAGTAAATGTATATAGGATAATTTTTTAGAAATATTGAATAATTTTTTTGAGATGTGAGTATTTATAATTATCACCATTTATGTTATATTTATTACTATTTTTAAATATTAAATTACAATTTAATAAACATTTACAAACAAACAATTACAAAAAATAAACATTTATTCTTGCATAAAAATAAGTAGCATATAAATTAAAACTATCTGTAAATAGTTAATTAAATTTAAATAATTTTATTTTGTTTAAAAAATGCATCTGTATTTATAATTTTTTTCTTTTAAAATTTTAATTTTATTGTTATATATTTTGATAATAAATATTTATTTTGGAAAAATTAAAAACATATTAATTAAGAGTATTTGTAAATTTTGAATTGAATAAAAGTTATTAAAAAAGAAAAATTCATAACCAGGTTTGACCCCTGACCTTCTGTATACGAGACGGTTACCTAGACAACCATGCCATCGGGACCACCGGAAGGGGAGTCAAGTTATCTGTATATAAGCGTTACCAAAAGTTTGAGGCCCATTTTCTCGAAATTGACTGGCCATTGCGTTTTAATATTTTCATGAATGAACATTCTAAATGTATACTATCATTATACTAAATCTCATCCCGATCTCAGATTTCTACCACGTACCCTCCTCTTGTCAGACGAATTTATAGCTGTTTGTACACTTTTCTTAAATAAGTCGATTTTCTATAGAAACTTTAACAGCCAAAAAACAATAACAAGTGATGAAAAGTATTCAATATGCGACTATTTTTGCCGAAATATTTGACTGAAAGAATTTTGATAGTTTTTTTTAAACAGAATACACTCTTTTCTTAAATATGAATTTCAAAGTCGCAATTATTATACATTCATAATGCTTCACAGTAACTAATTCTGTATCAGTCCGTGATCAAGGTAAAACTAAGTAAATGCATGTAAATAAATAATAAGAAAATTTATCTTAAAACAATACAATTTATCTTAACACAATTTGAATATCGTGAAATATGGTAAGTATCTAGATATGTTTAATTTACATTTAAAATTGTAAAACTTGATTATACTTTTACGATACCAATAACTGAAAACATACCCTTACCACATGTTATTTATAGTCTCCAGCACAAAATGATTTGAATTTGCATTTCTACATTTGCTTGCATCAACATGCATGCCGAGTTTTATAGCAATATGATGAAAATAACAATTTAAAGTCCCTCATGAAAACACTGAAATTGAAACGTTGCATTTATAGGGGAAGAAATCATTATATGTACGAAAATAAAGCGTATTTAATACTATCTTCTTCAAATTTTCAGTCACCCTCTTCCTTGCTCTACAGGCCATTTCAGCTAATGCCAAATTATTTTTGTTTTATTAATCTATTTTCTAAACGAAACTGTAATTAAACAAACAAAAACTCACATACCTAGATTCCAAAACATTAAAAAATTCTGTAAATAGTTGAAAATTCCAAAGATGCTTTCCAAATTGTAACGAGACAGTAAACAACTAAAAAAGCTCCGTTGAGTAGAAAGTATCCTTCTCTTTTTGCCGAAATAAAATAAAAACAAACAAGAGCACGGTTAATTCTCAGTTAGCAAATAACATTTGAAAACTGAAACTGCTGAATAGAAGATTCGAACATCAACAATGGTCTTCACATTTTACATTATATCGTCTAAATTATAAATAATAAATTAAGATATATATGTAATACCTTAAAATACTCATAAAGATTTAAACTTTTATAGGAAATCTTAGAAAATCTGTAAAAAGGGAAACCTTAAAATTCCTATTATCTTTTATGACAAATTTCTACGTTAACAGATGCATGCGGATTTAACGAAAATAATAATTTTTAATAAGCAGATGATTCTCAATATCATACTGCAATATATGTATATTTTTAATTTTCAATAGAAGCAGTAAAAAGACAGAAATATGGAAAAAAAAAATTAAATAATTTATTCAATAATTAATTTTTTCATTAAAGTTAATTTATAAAAAACTTGCATTGTTTGATAGAAAATTCTTCTTCGAAATCTTTTTCTAAGTCAAAACTCTAATAAACAGATAATTTTATATTAATTAATTGTAAAATTATTGAAAATTATTGTTTTAAAAATCGGTAAAAGCTGCCAATGAAGTATAAATGCATTGTTAAACAGTGCATGGTCATTAATTAAAAACAGTATCTTCAAAATTTATTTTAAGATCTTATTAAAAGTTTTAGAGCAAAGTAATTGCTGAAAAGTTTAAGAAGAGCAAGTTTTTGGACATATTTTTTATATTTTTAAGAACCTAGCTTCCTACGATTAACTTTAGGACATATCTTCAAATTAACTTGAACAACTCACAAACTACGTACTTCAGTTAACTAAAGTATGGAATAGAGATAAGTAATGCGAGTGAGGAAAAGGTCATTTGAAATTGCAATTAAATAGAAAATTGTACATCTTCATTAATTATGCGAGATAAAAATATTTATTAAGATTTAGTGTATAACATTTTATGGTTAGTAAGATTCAGTTTAATTTCTCTTCAAAAATATTTATAATTCCTGTTAAAAGTTGCTTTTGGGACAGGCTCCCCAAGCACGAAGATGGGACGCTGATGTATAAGTAAGGAGGATCTCGACTACTCTAGAAGAACAAGAATAATGGCGTTGATTAGTTAACGGTCTCATCACTGATAGCTCTATGTACCTCCTTTGGATGTTCAACTATGATATGAAATTCGTATTGTAATCTATTATGCATTTATAAAACTAATATTATTTTCTGAAGCGATTCGGTTTTTCAGCTTTATTAACTGTCATAATGTTATGGTCGCGTGTTCCATGCTATTCGAGTAAAAGTTTTCAGTTCAAATTTTTGCTGATGCATATAGATCGATTGCTGCGTTTAATTTATAGACATATTCTATTACGAAATTAACTGTCATATACAGGGTGCAGAAAAACCCGGACAAACAAATTTTAATATAACTTGATTAAAAATAAATAAATTTTCTGATAAATAAATTTAATTGGTTTCAAAGTGGTCGGCTTTTGCAGTAATGTAGAGGCACAAACGTTTATTGATATTTTCAGCAATGGGCCCCAAGTCTTCTTCCTTTAATCTATCCTAGTCCCACAGAAGCCATTGTTTTAGAAAGTCCAAACTTTTATGCCGTTTAGTGCAAGCCCTAGACTCCAAAATGGACCATGCACTTTAATCATGGGATTGAGATTCGGCAAATATTGTGCCCATTCTCCACATGATATCACATCCAGAAAATTTTCCTTCCACCACTCTTCTGTCATTTTAGGCTTGTGAACTGATGCAGAGTCTTGTTGAAAGTCCCACTTTACATTGCCGCAGTGCGTTTTGGCCCACGGAAATATAAAAGCTTCTAAAATGTCCCACTGGTACACTTTTTGAATTATTTTAGCTCCCTTATCCACAAAAACCAGAGCTGTTTTGCACATTTCGCAAATTGGATGGTAAAGTGCTTCTCATTAGTGAAAAGGAATCTCTCTCAATGCTGACATGCGGCCCGTTTCAAAAGTTTTCGACGTCTTTGAAGCCGTACTAGTTTGTTTTCTTCAGTGAGAAGCTGGAATTTCTGAATCTTATAAGACTTCAATCGAATTCTGATTTTATCATTCGTTGCACTGATCTGTCCCTTATTTCCAATTCACTAGCGATTTTTCTCATGGAAACCTTCGAATTTCATTGAATTCGCCTATTGATAACCTTACGGCTACTGAAAGAGTTCACCATACGTTTTAATTCACTTCCTGAACTTTTACGATCATTGCCAAGCTCTTTGAAACGATAGATTACTTCAGACACTATTTGCCGAGGAACATTAAGCAAACGAACGACTTCATACTGTTCGTTTTCCAACTTTAAAATAACATAATTTTTGCTTGGCATTGTAAAAAGGCGAAAAAATCAGCACATAAACTAAAAGAAGCATTATAAAATATGATATAAATGAAGTGGTAGATAAAAAGATGTGAACAAAAATTAAAAAGAAATGAATTAACTTTTATTCTATGATGTAATAATTTTGCCCGAGTTTTTGTGCCGCACCCTGTATAAAATAGCACTTAAATTTAGTTATTTTGTATTTTGTCAATCTTTATTTCTTCAATATTAAAAATCTCTCATTTTTTTATTGAATCAGGTCTGTCGACAATATATAATTACAGTTTTGAACTACCTTTTCTATATATTAATATGTATTTATTTTTCTGAAAAATTTTCTATCAGGCAAAAGATCCAAAAAATAATGAAAACAGAAAAATTATGAGCTGAAAGCTTTTCGTATCAAAGGAAAAGATGACTAGAAATTACTAGCAGAAAAGGGAATTAGAGGTCAAATCTTTTTAAGTCAAGGATCGGTATTAAAAATGGAGTCCCGTAATTGTTCAGAGTTATATTGCAGAAATACTAATTTTTTTAATACAGGAATACTGCCTTATTTTAACTACATAAATTGCTTTTAATGAAGAGAGACAAGAATCAATTCGTATAAAAAGTATTCATTTTTTGGCAGTTCGTTTAACTTAAAAATAATGTGATTAACTTATTAAAAATACAATTTAAAATTGTCTAAAAACAGAGCATGAACAGAATATGAATTGTCTAAAAACAGAAACAGTACTCTTTTATGTCAAATAAAAAGCTTGCGTTAATTATTTTTCTTTGCTTTTTTGACAATATATTTTATCGCAAAATTTTTAAATTTACTCTTGAAATTACTTGTAAAATATCCATTTGTCTGTCCAAAAGAATAGGTAGTTTTTAATATAAAATAGTAATCCGAATAGAATTCAGTAATAATTAAGAATTTCCAAAAGTAAAGTGCAGTGAATTTTGTTTTACTTAGATTAGCTGTTTCCGGAAAGACTTCGCATATATAGTTCATAGTTACTATACTATATACCATATACTATATACATAGTTCAGTCGAAAAAACTCTCGAAATTTCCACACCATACAACAAGAAGACACAACTGTAAGGAAAAAGTATATACAAATACGGAAAGAAATAACTAAGCAGAATGGCAGAAATAACTGTTATATAGAAACCATCTATTTTGGAAATAATGATTTAATTCATTAAGCATATGTGTGACTTTTACTCCATTATTTTTCAACAGTACAGTCTTAGTGTACTATTACAAATGAAATGGCAATCCCTGGAAATGAAAATGCTTTTGAAACTGAGAAGATATTTATATTTACAAAGTAAGAGTAGGGCTCTACCTCTATTTTCTCAACGTCGAAATTCCCACATTTTAGAGTATTTTGTGTTCAATTTGTCGCAAAAGGAAGAAAGTTGGTTTTATATTTTGAATTCCTGCGTTTTGCCAATTGGTTCAAAGATTTGCCACGTGCGTGAAACTTAGCTTAGTTATAATAACTTCCTTTTTGAAAGCAACACTAGGGTTTTTATAGGATGATCCTCGTAATTTTGAGCCCCGGTCAGATGACGAGGATGACACCTGAGTTGCAAAACCCTTATCCAAATTTCTGTACACTAACCAAAGAATATTTGATCTACGACGTCAGATTTAACTTGTACCAGGCCTGCAGACACCCGGAATCTTTAATGGAACCAGGTCCGAAGCCAAAACTTTATCATTCTGCTACCCTGACACTTATCTACAGCTCTGGTGACGTACCGAATTTCATATATTCAGCTTGCTGGGTATTTGAGTTATCGCATTCAAATACACACACAATAGACGAGTAGATACAGAAACAACCAGGCTCAGAATTTTAAAAAAATTTAGAAAGTTACGATTTTTGTGTAAATATTGTATAATAAATTTTAGTTGCAGGCATTTTTGAGATCACTTTTACATATATACGAAGGGACAGAATGACAAATAATCAAATCTTTATCACATTTAGTAAAAGATTTTATGCACATGTACAATTCCGATCACAAAATTATTTACTAAATTTGATCCATCTAGTTTGTTGGATTTTTAAAATATCAATCTCACATACAAACGGGAAAACAAGCATAATTTCCATCTACAGATTTGGTTCGAAACTTGTCAAGTATCTATAGTTTTAATGTAAAGGCAGTAGAGTGGTTTGTCAAATTTCATACATTTAGTTTACTATATTTTGAAGATATTATGTTCATAAACGTAATTCCAAAAATCGTTCTTTCGTATTCAGAGAGGTTTACAACTAGGATATTCATAAAAATACATTGGTTGATTTTTTTGAATATACTACTTTCATTTAGTATACTAAAATAGAAAATAAAATGGATGACACACAAGTCCTTTTTCTGCAATCCATACTAATTACAAATCATATATAAAGAGTGAGTGATAGTATTTTATTGTGAAAAGGTCAGACATTATATTGTTGTAATAAGCATATAATACAAAATAGAATCTAAAAATAAAAAAAATGCATTTTCGTGATGTTATACAGGGTGTTTGCCGAATTCCATAGACAAATTCAGTAGGTTGATAGTAGGCATCAAAAGGATTAAGAATTACCATATAACACGGGCTCCCAAACGACGTTTAGTAGGGGAAAATCGCAAAAATATAGGAAGTCGGAGAACTGTTGGAAACTGTAAAAAATTAATTAAAAAAAATGGTGTTTCAACTATGATTATTTTTAAGCGAAAGCACATTCTTAAAAGTTTATTTTCATGTCGGTAACATGCGAATTTAATGATCTAGAGGGTCGGAAATTACTGAAAACGAATAAGTGTACACATAGAATACATGTTTGCAAAAATATTAAAACTAGAAGAAGAAAAAAAAAAGCTTGAAAATGTAATTAGTTTTATATTCAATAATTTGATATAAGCATGTAGTGTGAGAACTGGGGAGTTTTAAAGATATTCAAGAAAAACTAAAATGGGAACCAGGAAACATCGCTGCAACGTCAGTACCGATGTTCGCAGACAGCATTGTCAAATTCGAAAGATAAATTCAGAACAAGGAAAATAAGCATTAAGCTGATGAAAAATTACCAGAAAACATAGGGTCGCAGGTAACGTTTATTCAGTGAAAATCGCTGAAACAGAACAGAAAAAAACAGAAGTCGAAAAGACAATGAGTTTGGCGAAGAAAATGGCCCTATGAATACGAGGATTATGAACAAGGTAATCGAGAAGAAGCCTTCTCGCATGTAAATTTTTCATGCGTTCGAGAAAAATAAAAGCAGCGAGCAAGTATTCCTTAATGCGCATTGGAGAATTGATTTTCGTTAGCCTTCATTCGCAAACAGCAAATCAGATTTCACGAATGCAACTAAAATGTGCTATTGCTCCATCATGCATTAGCCAGATGTTCTGGTGTGCAATTGTCGGTGTTCACTGCAGTAAATCCGGAGGAACGTGCTGCAAGAAAACAAGGTACTCTGTGCCGCTGAGCAGAAGATACGGTCCCCATAGATGACTCTGCCCAGATGTTAATATCAATCTAGCGTTGTACGTTCGACGAGACAGTGATGTGGGGATTTTCGAATGACCAAATATTCGCATTGTGCGTGTTGAAGACACCTTCTCTCGTAAAGCAGGCTTCATCTGAGAATAAAACTCTAGGAGAAAAGTGTGCATCTTCCTGTGCGATATCAAGCATCCAGTGTGCGAACTCCAGTCGTTTTGCGATTTTCATTGGAAAGCGTTACCTGCGATCCTATGTTTTCCGGTGATATTTCTACTTAATGCCTATTTTCCTTGCTCTGAATTTATCTTTCGAAATTGACAACACTCTCTGCAAACATCGGCACTGATGTTGCAGCGAGGTTTTCTGGTTTCCATTTTTGTTTTTCTTGAATATCTTTAACACTTCCCAGTTCTCACACTACACGCTTATATCAAATTATAGAATATAAAATTCCTTCCATTTTCAAACTTTTATTTTTCTTCAAGTTTTAATATTTTTGCAAATATGGGTTCTAAAGTACTTTTTCGTTTTCAGTAATTTACGACCCCCTAGATCATCAAATCCACATGTTACCAACATGAAAAAAACTTTTAAGAATGCGCTATTTCTTAAAAAAATCATAATTGAAACCCCATTTGCTATTTTTTTTAATTAATCTTTTACAGTTTCCAATAGTTCTCTGACTCCCTATATTTTTGCGATTTTCTCCTAATAAATGTCGTTTGGGACCCCATGCTGTATGTTGATTCTTAATCCTCTTGATGCCTACTATCATCCCTGTGAATTTGTCTGTCGAATTCGGCAACACGCTGTATAAGACTATGTGTAAGAAAATAAACCAAACAAATTTTCAAAATTAATCTTGTTTTAAAGGATAATTATAAGCCCATGGCAGTGAAAACTTTGAATGGCAAATGCTAAACCAAAAGGAAATTATTTAAATAAAAATTTTAAATGCGTTTTTAAAAGTTGAGAAAAAAAATAGCATTAAGAATAATTACCCATACATATAAGCTAAGCATCATCTACTTCACTTGCTTTTCAGGATGGCGGCATTTTTTGGCAAAATTTGCCCAAAAATCATAAACGCCCTGTTTACTCCTAAGGAGAGAGTGTTTACCTCTTCAATGAGTATGCATGTGCCTGAACAAGTCGATATTATATCCCTTTAGATCTCGGTTTCACAAAATCTCGCAGGCCTACTTAAAAAACATTGAATTTCTTAGAGGTTTTAGCATATGTATAATAGTAATAAAAAAGAAAAAAAAAACGTATGCAAAACGTTTCTTCCCCTGATACAACTTTATATGCCAGGAAACTTTATTATTTTCTTTTCAAATTGAAAAACAGACTAAAAAGGGTGGGGATCAATTGAAATGTTTTTCTTTTAACTTTGTTTGTTCGTCCCTTGTAAACTGCTAGGGCTTCTATCTCAGGTATAGAAATAAATCGTTCCTGTCAAAAGGGGATCGAGTATCTTAGGCCTACCTGGTCCTAAAGAGCGTAATGCAAAATCTCCTTCCGCAACTTTTATTTCTCCTGGATTTTAAAAAGTAGATATGTGGCTTCAAGAAAAAACATTGAAAAATATTATTTTCAGCAATCGTTTTTCGCTTTGGGGTACTGATTTTCTGAGACTTGGAAGGAAAAGTAATTAATCATTTCTAAGGTTTCAGTTTACAAACATATGGTATGGTCTGAAAAAAAGTTTTAAATCTAGATTTTATTTCTTTTTTTATATCATTTGGCGTCAGTCTTAAAATAGTTTCACGCTGTTTTTTTTTATCATTGTATTTATCAATGCGTTTTTGGTTTTCATTTTATTCAAATTGAAGCAGAATGCACAAAGTTATTTTCAATCTTTAAATTAAACATGGAAATACCCACAAAGAAAAAAGTAATCTATACTCTGCGATTTCTCTTTCTTCTTTACGATTTTTTGTTTTCAATCCCAGAAAGGTAAATGGATATAAATACGTAGAAGAAGTATAAAACAAATTTGATTGAGGTAAAAAATCTAAAATAAAGAAAGCATAATTAAGAATTATTTTTGATATAAATTTTAATTAAAATTATTAAATTACAAATGATTTGTTTGATAAGGATATCGGCAATAATAACTTTCTTTTTTTAAAAATAGGAATATAATAAGTAAATTCTTTTAATCAATTATTAAATTGTGTAGAATTAATTATCGTCAGAAAAAAGGTAGTAATAAAATATGAACTCTTTTGCAGTATAAAACTGAATTATTTCGAGTAATACCGCGGTATTATTGATATGATTGCGCAAAAGTGCGTCTCCATTTTAATTTTTTAATTATTTTTAGAAAATTAATAAGCCATGCTAATTATTTTGAATTCATGCTTTCTTGAAAATTTGAATGACAAATAATCGAGTTTATGATATTTTATTGAATTATATTGTTCAAGAAATGCAGAATAAATCTAGAAAAATATTCAAAATTCAAATTTTCTTAATTAATTCCTTTATAAATTTTTAATTAATACATTTAATAAAATTAATACACAAATTTAATTAATAATTGATAAAGAAAAAAGAAAAAAAATTGATGTACATAATTTGTTTTCAAGTAAAATTAATGATACAGTTAAGATTAATATATACATGCCTTCCCGAATTTTGCAATTGCTGCTTTCGAATATGCTATATAATTATTTAAAAGCATATTTTAAAGCTTGTTACAAAAGATTAAAAATTGATAAAAAAAATCTGTAACATTTTATTTGAATATGTCAGATTTCGCTTATAAATATCAAGAAACCGTTGCCACAGAACATGTTATTTCAAATGTTAATTTTATGCAATCACCATATCGGAAATGAAATTTCAATTTTTGAAGGGTATATTCAGAAAGGCAAAGGTACATGGGTATTAAATTTTCCTTCATAAAGTTCATATTATTTTAAATGCAATTTGAATCTATTATTATCTCTTAACTTTTTCTATTTGATTCTATTCAAAAGAAGTACGAAAGATTCAGATAAATGAATTTACAAATTTGGACAATTTAAAGATTAAGATAAAAAAAATGCATTTCAGCTGTGTTCTCTGAAGAGATAATTTTTTTAACACTACTTGCTTTTGAGAGATTGACCTTCATTATATAAAAGATGACATATTGGGTTGTTTTCGATGGGACATGTCGAACAATTTTGTTAAATACTTCAAATAATGTATTATTTGATCATTTTTTTTAAAAATTAAGAGTACAAAGATGCGTTCTTTTTTTTCTGATTCCACAATTTTAATAACCTATTGTTATATGTATATTATTATAACAGAATGTAATTTGAATCTATTATTGTTTCTTAACTTTTTCTGTTTGATTTTATTCAATAGAAATACGGAAGATTCAGATATTTCATTCATTCATTTATAAATATGGACGATTTAAAGATTAAGATATTTTTTTAAAAATGTATTTCAGCTGTATTTTCTGAAAAGAATGTTTTTTAACACTGCTTGCTTATTGGAGATTGATTGACATATTGGATTGTTGTCGATGGGGCATTTCGAATAATTTTTTTAATACTTCAGCTACTGTATTATTTGATAATTTTTAAAAAAATTATTAAGAGTTCAGAAATGCGTTTTTTCTCATTCCACTCTTTTAATAACCTATTGTCATATGTGTATTATTATAATACGTGTCCCTAAATAAGTACGTTAAAAGAAACTATCACGCACTTCTCTGAAGTATGAATAAGTGGTTTAAGCCAATAAATTTGACTTTTAGAATCTCTGCAAATTTTTGCAGTGAGCAGTGTGAAAAGTGTGTTAATAAGTATGTGTGAAAGAAATATTTTACTAGCAGACACTTTTAAATTATGAGAATTGAATAGAAATTTGATTATTTTCATTTTTTACTATCAATTTCTACCAAAAATATTTTCAAACAATTGTTCATCTTATTTAATGAAACTTTATAATTAGAAGTCTAGGTACAATATTTAACTCATTAGTTGCCACGATTCCCATTTGGAAATTTTGGAATTTTTCGTACACCCCTTGACGTCAAAAATATATTTGGTACACCTGACAGTTTAATCTCTTTCTATATACGTCAGTCAATATTACGTGTAGCAGAAAGTGTGTATTCTGTGCTCCATTTCTTTTCAACAAGTGTACAAATTTGAAATCTGTCTTTAAGTTGAAAGAAACAGAATTTTCGTATTTGAAGCGCAATAGTTTTGGCTAGGCTTTATATTATAATTAAATATCGTATGTAATTTAAAGGTTATAGTAACTATTCATTACTTACTGAGTCTTTTAATTTTTATTGATCTGATTTTATTGATTATTTCATAACGATGCCTTTTTTCAAAAAAGCCAAATATTTTCAAAACAAAACATAATTTGGATATAATTATATTGTTATACATAGTTTTGTGCATATATATAACATATCTGGCTAAAAATGTCAAAAAAAAGTATTTTTTTTTTTGGCAATTAATGGGTAAAGGAAACAAACGTTTGTGTTAACAAGGAAACTAAGGAAACAAACTGTTTTGGGCCTTTCCATATAAAGTCTGCATTCGTCTTTCCCTTTGAACACTTTTCTATAACCGAAAAAAAATTCTTTGAAATCTGTCTTGATAGCAAACAATACAAATAATTTTCTTCATGCAAAATAACGATGGAAAAAATATGCAAATCGTTTTCATAACGATGGGAAAAACTAAAATTTTATATCTGAATCAGATCGCTTCACAGGCGAATTGCTGTTTTCTTCTTTTTTCGAGCAATAGTCTAATCTATGAGCAGGAGTTGTTTCCAGATATAATTGAAACATCGGATTTTTTCCCCACAAATTTCAAAGTTCTGAATCTGCAAAAATGAAATTTCTATATCTTCTTTATTCAATCACTTATAGGTGTGGGTTTGTTCAGAATGTAGGAAATACCTATATATTGTTAGCAGGGACTTGTAAATATTTTTTTCTAATTGACAAAGAATATATGAAAAATATTAGGATTAGAAAATCCCTATTAATAAAAAAAATTAGATAAAGTTTATTTAATAGCTGAATAGTTTACCGAAATTTTTCACATTTAAAGATCCATTCTCTTCTTGATAGCGACGAAAGGAGATATACAGGGTGTCCCACAAGGTATGCAGCGTATAATTTTTGCAGATTCGGATAGAACATGCTAAGATGAGTATTTTGATATACAACATGTCGGGTCCCCGAATATAGCGTCATAGTCTAATGACACAAAAAACGTTAATTATAAATCCGACAATTTGTATTCAAAAATACGATGCGTACGACAGTTGCCCAACATGGAAGCTTCCCTTGGTGATTATGCAAATCTGTGGCAACCAATGAGAGGAAACGCGTGTCTGTAAGTGAATATGCAAATTCCTTCAGCCTCATATAAGGCTAGAAGCAGGTTTGATGAAAATGAATCGTGCGTTATTCGCTAAAAAATTTCTGTGTAATGTGTGCATTCTTTGTGGTTTCGAAATGAGCAAATATTTGATTGAACGTATTTTCATGGTGCTGATTATCATAAATTGGAATCATATCACAGTGTGGTGAAAAAATTCGGCAATCATCACAACATAAACGACACGACGATCAAAAGAACGCACGAAAGATTTAAGGAAACAGGCACTGTGTTGGACAATATGCTAGCGAAAGAGAAAAAAGAGAGGCGTGCAAGAATAGACCCGAATGTTCAGAAAATGAATGCTTTTGAATGACATCCCATTCTTGCATGGCATGGACAAGATAAGCAATTATTGGTTTATACAATATAGTGTCATCGCACTCTCGAAACTTCGATCTCTTAGCTGAATATTTTCACGATAGACTGATCCAGTTGGATTCCATTACGAAATAAATAATGGTAGAGAATGGCCATCTTCATCCCGGATCTTAACCTGTGCGACTTTTTTTATGGGAACGTTTGAAAGGCACAGTATATCTCATACAGACCTCAACAATGGATGACTTGAGAGCAGCAATTGAAATAGAGGTCAAAGAAATTGGAACAGATGTTTTGCAGAAAGCAATTTAGAACTTCGATTCCAAACTTCGCCATTTTATTTGTTCGAGTGGTCGACATGTCCAAAATCTATTGTATTGAAAGTTCTCAATAAAATAGATTTTTAGAATAAATAATAATATAATAAATAGAATAAACATTCATTTTTGCTTAGTTTTGTACACATTTCTTGAAGTTTTCATGACACAAGCTTTACACCTTAATTAGACTATGACGCTGTATTCGGGGACCCCCCCATGTTATACATCAAAATATTCGTCTTGACGTGTTCTATCAGAATCTGTAAAAATTAGACGTTGCATACCTTGTGGGACACTCTGCAGATCCCTCAGCACCAATCTTAAGAGGCATCATGAAGATAAAGCGTTTGTTCGTTTATGTGGGTTTTTTTTAATACCAATTATAATGTAGGGGCGGAAAACTAATGCCATGGTCTAGGCACCATTTACATTCACTAGGTCGGTGATGACACATGGGAGCGAAAAAAAAATTATGCATCTGGCGCCACTTACGTTCGATTCACTACTGGCTGCTTTCACTTTCTCATCTTCGTCGTCTGTTGAACTGCCGGAATAAAACATAAATTAATTTAACTAATTTTATAAAATAATTACGAATTTAATAAATGAATTAAAAAGGAAATAAAATAATATATTTAAAGTTATATAGGATAATTTTAAAATCACGAGAAGACTTCGGTGATATGCCAGGCATACAGAAACAAATTATTGCTATAATAGAACATGACAAATTTAAAGGGCGGCAATACTATGGTATTTTCGATTAAATAAAAGAAGTATAATTAATCCATCAAATAAAACGTAGAACACAGGTCCAATGGAATACAAATTTACAATATCACAAAAACACAGTTGTATAAATTGCACACGTCGTACGCAGCATGACACATACAATAACAAGAACCTACAGCAAATATGTGGATCTTTCAGAAGACTTGACACTCCAAGCTATACACGTTTCTCGTGCTGTTCATGAAACTGCTGTAGTTAATTTGTATTATTTTCAACCCCACGTCTTGTCCTTTATCTGATGTATCTTTTTTCATTTAGCTTACTGAAAGAGATCACAGTAGCAGTCCTGCTTTGTGTTTTGAATGCCATGTTCTATTATTAAAAAGATATTTCTATATTTTTGACCTATCCTTACAGTTAACTACATGATTTTTGGAATCACCATGTGTGTATCGTCTTATATAATATTATATGGTAAGACTAAAACTACCTTGTCTTTGATTCGTCATTATCGGTTCTATATTACGACTGTGTGTGCTATCGTTATTAATCGCGAAGAGAAGAATTCGGCCAATCACATGCACTTTTTATTTTGGAACACCATAACTATACGCATATATTAAACACCAATTCCATCAAAACTACTCTATAAACAAGATAGTTATGTTGGTGTAAGAGCAATCGTGCGCATCTTACATCTATCCCGTTCGTTCAATATAAATGCAGGATGAAACCACCTGAACTGACATCTATAGATTTCCGTAAAAACCTTTCTTATTGCCCAAGAGTTGTCAGTATTTCCAACAACGTATATTATTTTTGATTCGCCAAGAAGAATATTTGAAAACGTGCACTTTTTTTATCGTTTTAAATTATGTTGGATTTTAACTCAACAAGAGTTTTCAAGTTTTTTGAATTGGAGTTTCAATCACTTTTACATATTACTTTTTGATAAAATAATCTTAAAGTATTCACAAATAATCATATTGAAAGTATCCGAACATTCGAAATTTAAGTAATTTTTTAATTCTTTTGCAGGCTTTTACAAGAAAAATCTTTTGATGAGCTTGACCAGAGGCAGTACAGGCCTGTGATTTACAGCAATGTAATACATTCGCTTTTGGACGTAATTGAAGCGATGTTTCAAATGGACTTTGATTTCGAAAATAAAGCGAGAAGAGTAAGTAGTTTTTTTTTTATTATTCTATATATTAATAACGTAAATCTTATAGTTGTTACTAAGGCTTTACTTTCCGGGAAAATAATATATTTTAACAAAACAAATTTCGTATGATCTATCTTGTTTCACATCATTTATATTTTAAGTTGATAAAATACAGAAAAATGCATTTAGATATTCTGATTACAATAAAACCTCTTTTATACGTCTTTCAAAGTCAAGGATGAAAGAAAAAAACGTATAATCGAAATTTTAATAAATGACTTTAATTATTACAAATTTAATGTTACTAACACAAATTCGTTTAAAGGTAATTTTTAAAGTTTTTGTACAGACAGTACTAGTACATTAGATAATTATATTAAAGACAATAAATGAATTTTATAAATAAACATTATCATAAATATGAGAAAAATCATACTTTCGTTACCAATCTTAAGGATTAATTATAAATACATAAAATTCAATTTTATCTTTCGTTGAAAGTATTTACCGGTTTTGAGGTTTATTTGAGAAATGTAGAAAATAACGTAAGTATTCAATGGCATTGGAATTCAATAATGATTCGCTTATCAACAACGTTTGTCCAGGGAATTGACCCTGACAATGATTGAGGTAAAAAAGTTACCAATTATGGAAAGATAGAAAAGAAAGCTTGATCGATGTTTTGCATCTTTTCCAAATTATTAGGAAAAGATTAGATACTAAATAAGTGATTTAGATAATAATTTAGGTACAGTAAATTAGGTACTTTATCATTACAATGCTTACAAGTAAATTTGAAGTGTTATGAAAAGTTGTATAAATGTAGATAATGTATAAACGAGAAACGTATTAATAGCACTTCCTTGCACATTTTAAAATTTTTTTATTTTTATAGTAGATTCTAAAAAATAACGGTACTGTATTTCTATGGTTTTAATTAAAAAAGTATTGGAAAGAAACAAAACATAAAGGATAAATTATGCAGGAAGATTCAAAATTCAACTTTCGAACTTTAAAAGTGGTGAAACACACAAATATAAGCTAGAATCACGTTTGAATGTTCGACCGGTTATGCCACTTGGATGGACTAGAGTACACACAAAGGTCATAAATGTAGTAGTTGCATAATAAAAAGTAACGAGGAAAATACTCTATTAGGGGATATTTCCTCTTTCTTCCTTTGATGGTACGAGCACACTTTTATTTCACAGTTGCCCAAACATTTGGCCATCCACCGGCGACGTACCGATTGACTAGCCCGGAATTTTACTTTGGTAATGCCGATTTTTACGAAAGATTCGGAAATATATCAACACTCGTAAACAACTGCATGCGCTATATGCACAATCAGAACTTAAAACTGATAAGCACTGAAAGTTAGCTGCACCCTATATCTCGTCCACTGGCGCTTCTGGTTATGTTTATCTATGGAATTTTGGCTTGTTTTTTATTTCCTATCTCTCTTATCAGTTTGTAAGCTAAATTTTGAGTATGTATAAAGTGGTCTTTGCAAATAATATATAAGTAGTTAGCCCATTTAAAAATTCGATTTTTCTTAAAATTCAGAATGGTGTTGTTTGTAGGCAGCAGTATTTGAGCTTGTTTGGTGCATTGGAATAAAAGATGCTGTGAAAATTAAAGGATTCTCATTAGCTAGTTGAATATAACAATGGTATGGGATCAAATTACTTCAAGAATGATGACGGAAACAACTCCACTGGGAGGAGTTTGATTATGGACGAGGAAAATGTCCACTGTTAGGGTAGTTCCTCACCCTCGCTAAGAAAATCGACGTGACGACAGTCATTCAAATAAACCCAGACTCCTAGGCAGGGCGAGGGAAATTCATTCCTGGTAAAAACAAGTTGTGTTTGCAATGATCGGTATTTCTTAATTTACCAACTATATATATCAATTAATTTTCTAACTTTGTCTTTTTTTAACTTTTTACTTGGATTTGAAGACTATTTTTAATATTTGTTGGAACAAAACGCTACAATATCACAAACAACCTAACTGCATAGAATAACTGAGATTGTCATTTCTACTCTGTCTTGGCAAGAGCATTGACAACAAGAAATGGCACAACATTTTAATAAATCAAATGAAATTTACCGAGTTAATAAAATTTAATAACATTTACACTAGGGTTTATACAAAAAACGACTTTTTGAAAAATCGGTTTTCTAATTAAATATTTATAAAATACCGGTTTTAGCCGTTTTTCGAATTTTTGACAAAAAAAAAAAATAGAGTAGGGAAAAATATTTTATTTAATTTATATAAAATATGAAAAAAAAAAACGAAATCAAAGTCAAAGTCAAAATTTAAAAAAAAAATAAAGGATCATATATACATATTACTTATACAAAATAACGAAAACTCAGACAAAACTTTCAAATAATATTTATATTATTTTCAGTAATTTTAATTTCTCCTAATGAAATAGGATTTTAAAAAACATAAAATATTCACTGAACGGTGGCCAAGTCTTGTTCTTATTTTGGACGTGTGCCCTTTACCTCATGAAGATATGATAAAATGAAGAACATAGTTTCCGTTTCACCGCATTTGTAATAACAATAAATGTTATCATTAATTATCAAAAAATTTTATATTAGCTGTTTCATTTGAAAGTTAAGCATTTGTTTAATACTGATATTTCTCTCTTAATACTAAAATTTCCTCTGGATTAAGTCAATGATAGTGATGTCCCTTTTTTAAGAAACTTCCGCTCTAAACTAGTGGGGATGCTTCATACCGACGGATTTAATATGTTTTAGGCCCACGTGCACGGCAGATTGGATCTCAACATTTTTGTTCGAGCCAGCCTTTCCAGTAATTATTTTCCCTTTGGAAACAGAAATCTTATATTTCATTGTGTGCGTCAAATTTCCCAACAGATGAAATGCTGGATGACTCATAGTTTATTTTATAGCCAACCGATCACTAAATCTTCCTCAAATTTCGACGGTGAAATAAAATTCAAGCAGCTAACTATACGTGATTCAGCTGGCATAGTTGGATGAATGTCCATACTTTAAAATGTGTTTCAATCAAAATAAAATTAGAAAAAGTTTGCATCTTTTGTATTCGTTAAATTTTAATTTAATCATGATATTTCATGCAAAACTTTCAGATATTCATTATTTACAATGCATGTCCCTTCAAATTTTTTTAGAAAGATCATGAGATTGTTGATCTTGTGGTGAGACGCCATCTTGAAGAGAAGAAATACAACCAACAAGTGTTCGAAGCGATGAAAAGAATTTGGGCGGATGGGTCAATTCAAGCGACCTTTGCTAGGCGTAATGAGTACCAACTCATGGACAATGCCGAATAGTAAGTTTTTTTTAATCATATAATTATCCTCAAAAAAAAAACTTCAACTTTGCTTGAATTTTTATTTAGTAAAATATCTTGGGGGGTTATTTGTGATCACTATTTATATGCAGAATTTTGATTTTGTGATCACTACCATAGAGTGGTACTGGGAATTATGTGAGGTGAGATGCGAACGGCCAACTCTCTGCAAGCCTGCGCTGCATAATATTGGCTAACAATGATAAATAACCTTGATGCTAATCTGCTGATTTTCCCTATTACAATGACATAAAGAAGGGAGGGATACAGATATTCCCATAAGCAGTTTATGGGTGCCTCAAAGATCATGTTTTTACGTATATTTTACGTGTTTTTTTTTAGCAGAAGTCCCTGGGTGAGTTGAAAAATACATACTATGCTTCGAGTTCCGTTTACCCACTGCATTGATGGTCAAACCATGTTATTATTATCTCACATACCCAACCACAAATCTTTCTTCATTTTACTATACCTTCGATCGAAATTAATAGCTACTTACATGTAGCGCTACAGCAGCGTGGCCTACCTAACTGTGTGGGATATTAAAGCTTCTCTATCTACGATGCCCGAAGTAAGATGCCTGATATATGCATCAACTCTTTTCATCTTTTTTTATTTGCATATGCACGTTGAAACCATTCAAGGCACGTTGTGTTTAATAGAAATCAGTTTAAAACGAAACTGAAATTTGAAAATATGACATGCAAGACCTTCGCTTTAAAGAATTTTATTTCTAAAAAAATTATAGAAAAAGGGGTTAACATTAAATAATAGTGAATTTAACGGAAAGCAGTAAAACTTCATTCAAATGCATTTGCTTTTCCTTTTTTAATATTTCTTCTGTGATCATAATATATATCTGAACACAAAACAAATGATGCGTGCATATTAAATGAAACGCAATTTTACCAGATACCCATTTAGAAGCCCTGAATCTTCATTTTATATACATTTGAATCTCCAAGAATCCGTCCTGGAAAATACCATTGTTATAAATTATCATCTATAACAACTGGCTGATGATCTGAAGAAATTTTTTCCTACAAATTTGTGAAGAGAATGTTTTCTGTAAAATCAAAAGAACACGTGCCTGAAAGACAATACATAGCAGAAAAAGGCAAGAAAATGTCCTGAATTTTTTTTTATTCAAGGAAAATAACAACAAATTTAGAATTTAGCATTTTTTCTGTTTCAGACAGAAACGATTTCATATAGAGAAAGTTGCTAATAGGCTGAAAATACTAACAAAACATTAAAAATGACCATTTTACAAATATAGTGAACAAATTATTTTGTAAAGGAAAAACATCAATAAACACCTGTATATCTGATACGAAAAGAAGTATAGTCTTAATACAAATGTCTTAATTTCTTTTAATTTCCAACTGGATCTTGTTTTCAGAAGAAAGGGTGAAAAGACGAAGCGCTACACTTTATTTGATTCCTTTAGTTTTTCTGAATCAGTTATTGTTATTAATAGAAAATTGTTCTCCTAAAGTTTCACAAACGATGTATTTTTCATTTATTCTACGTGGATACATAGAATAAATAGGTAGAAGAAACTGATGCATACAATTTTAAAAAGGTTTTAGGCTGTTTTTTTAGTCAAAAAAGCACTTTTAAATCTTTTTTAATAAGTGAGGATAAAATTAATAACGATGAGTAACGATAAAATTAATCGACGTAAATAAACATCGTTTTATAATAAAATCTATCAAAATAAAACTTTTAAACATATCGTTATATTTAGTGATTTTTTTATCTGTTAGCACTTTGTCGTCCGGCGACACCACGTTGATGTCCCTCGAATTTTTTTTTAATTTTATGGATTATTTTATGTATTATTATTTATTTTATGAGTTATTATTTATTATTTTTGTATCTATTATTAATTATTATTTATTTTATGA
>JAPMOR010065988.1:2167287-2180815 GCA_026543865.1 Argiope aurantia
TCAGTGCACTAAAATTTAAGTCAAATGTGTCAACGAGAACGGATACTTTTTCAAAATACACGCTCGAGGTTCTTGATCAAATTATGATCCCACAAAAAGAGACATATTTATTAAAATTAATTTAATTTAAATTAGTGGAATGAAAATATAATTTATTCTTAGTTGTTGGATTTACTTACTTTCACTTTCCCATTGGAGTTAAGAAAATAATACTATAAATTTTATTTATTTACATGTGCGTTGCTACTTCATTTACATAAATCACTGTTTATAATAAATGCATATATTTGTGTACAAGGCATAACAAACATATCTAAAAATTGTTTTTAAAAATATGTAAATAGGGGAAAAACGAACAAGACAATTAAACTGACTTCGATAAATAATTTTTTGAATATTTTTGAAGTTATCGCAGCAAGACACAAAACCACGTAATCAAAGAACTACAGTGATAAAACAACAGTGACTAAGGCAATTTTTAATACTTTGAAAATGATTTTGTAGATGCCAATCTCAAAAGCTTGGTTACTTAGTTAAATCTTTTTCGACAATACATCTTAAGTGTCATCCTTATGAGGGAATGTACAAGTAACATGAGTGAATTGAATTCCGATTTTTTTGCAAGCCTAATAACACTATTGCTAGTATTATATGGGCCACGGTGGTCTGGTAAAACATTTTCGACTTCGGAACTGTTCGGGCTTCAGGTTCGAGACCAGCGAAGAACCATCGTGTAAGTGGGCCTGGTGCACGCTAAATCTATAGAGACCAAATGCTTTCCGGTTGGTGTGGTGCGGTAACTTGTAAAGAGGGGTGCCAGCTCAGGCACTGTCCTCTTCATCTGCCCGTTTCTCAAAGTTACGAGTTCCGTCCCAAAATAGCCCTAGTGTTGCTTTAAAGCGGGACGTTAATATAACTAAACTAAGGTAGTATTCTGATAGAATAAAACAAAAAAAAAACGAAGATAAAATATTTAGCACTTATTCTTGAATTGTTTATCTAACAGGATGAAACTCCCTTTTATCGGTTAAGGAGTTTAGATTTGGGATATCAAGTTCTAAGATAGATTATGACATAACGATCAGAAAAAGAAGAATAGAAATTGTCATTTTTTTTGGTACCGTTAAAAAATAATTTAAAATCTACAAACACCTTAGTGTGTTATATTCTTTTCTAAAATGTTAATTTTAGCTCTTTTTTTTCAGTTAAAAAATAAGTTTGGAGCCTAATTTTTAAAAATTAAATTATTACATAAGTTTAAAAAGTTTACATAAGATTTTACATAAGTTTTTTACGTAAGTTTTTATTTTGTTTTTTCTAACTCTTCAAACACTTCTCTCAGCTTAAAACTTCGGCAGATATTTGCCATCATCTCAAAATGAAACTCGAAAGCCAGCTCCCGTAGGGTAGCTGAACTTTTATTCTTATATTTTTGTTATTTAAAAAATATGTTAAGCCAAAAAAGCCCCAAGAAACGGAAAATTCACTTCTGTTTTAAAATTAACCAAAATTTTACAAAAACAAATCCTAAATCTCTTCAACTAATATTCATCCAGGAGGATGAAACAAATACCAGATCATATCTTTGTTTTTCCACAATGTAAGCTGATTCATGAGTTAACTTACATAAAGATGTACTCGAAAATAAGGCCCCTCCACGTTGCGTAAACAGTAAAACTTCAGAAAACCTCTGCTAGAACACTTGTTTTGCTTTGATAATATTTACATAACAAAAACTAATGTATAATATAAGCCAGACTCTAGATATTATGCACAATTATTAAAATTTATTTAATCTTCTGAATTCGTTAAAAGAATGTTAGCTGGGTGTCTTGGCATACTTTTCTTGAGTGTGAATTTGAGTTTTGAAGAAAATTAGAGCAAGAATCACAAAGCGTTTATTTAATCATACAGATTCATTTGGAAGATATAAAAGGAAGCAGTTTCATCGGAATTATAATTTTTTGACTTATATGATTGTAGATGTATTAACTGATTTAAGAGTAAAAATAATGATGTGATGATTTAAGAGTAGAAATAATACGTTAATTACATACAGTAACCGTACAAGAAAAATAAAAAGCAAAATTTTCAATTAATTCAAGAGTTTTTATAAGAAAGTCATAATTCGTTAGTATAAATATCTTCGCGTAATAATGCCGAATGAACGGATAAATATCATGGTTCAAATACCTTTTCGGTTTTCTAATATCTGAAAAATTCGAATTTATTTACCAATATTTTGATTTAGATAAAAACTTAATTGAAGTTTGAAAAGATTTTCTTGAATTCTAGATTCTTTAGAACATGAATTTAGTGTAATTATATTAACGTCCCATTTGAAAGCAACAGGAGGGCTATTTTGTGAAGGATTTACTTTTGAACTGCTGTCAGATGATGATGTCGAATCCTGGGCTGGCGGCTCCATCTCTAGGCTTTTGTGCCTCGCCAGTAAGAGAGTGTTTGGCCCACGACATCGGACTAAACGGGCTCCAGACCTGGATCCGAGGAGGATTATTATCGCAATCCGCCCTCGAACTTGGAGCCCTCCGACCCCGAGAACATACCAATTAGCCTTTAGAACCCAAATATGCAACTTGGGACATTATTAATTCTTTTTTGAAAGATTATGAATGATATAAGTAAAACCACATTAAATTGTTTTTCCAAAAGAATAAAAAAATCGAAATATAAAAAATCGCAAAGAGAAAACAAGAAGAGATGATTGTTTTTATTATTAAATAAATTCATCCATTTACGGGCTAAACTTAATGACAATCGCACATTAAGTTGTCCCCATTCAACAGGAGGTAAATTTTTGAAAGAAACTTTAACAGAAGTCATTTAAAAATAAATCTCGTTAACCTTTATTTTAAATTTATAATTTTTGTAAATAATTTTAATCAAAATTCGAGGCAGCCTAAAATATTTTATTCAAAGTCAGGAATAAACAAAAAAAAAAAAAATCGGGTACATACTTTATGCTATTTCATAGGCTAATCTGGGGAGCGTAGAATTTTTGGTTTATTTTTTGCTTTCTGATTGTGTTGAATCTCCCTTTATAAATTGATGAGCAGTTAAGTTCTGTCTGTTAGTACTCCGTTTTATTTTCTAGTTCTATACGAAGTATAGAGAAAGTAGAGGAATCATAAAAACTCGTGACGTTTCAGATCGCCATGAGTTCGCAAAACACATTTTTAGCATTCTGTCTATCTGTTTATGAACAAGAGAACTGAAAAACGCTTCAGCTACTCGGAAAACATTTTGTATATGGACTTTTGAACAAATTTGTAGATTTCTATATTAAATTTTGAACCAAATCAATTCAGAAGAAACCGTGTGTCTGGCCGTTCGAGTACAAGTGAACTCGATAACTAAGAAACGTAAAGAAATAAATTGACAAAAATTGGTACAATGATGTAACATCTAAAGAGTAGATAACTTTGGAATTTGGAACCAAGTTGACCGTCTGTCGGTATGTTCCTTTATAAGCATTTAAACCTATAGTTTCTATTCACAGTGCTTTAATTAGAATTCAAATATAAACATCACGATAATCGAAACCAACAGATGGTTTTTGTTTTAAATGAATTTTGAATAATTCTTGTGAAATTGAATGGAATGAATTCTTGTAAACTTTACTAAAATAAAAGAAAAATCAAGACGACTAGTTACAATAAGGATAATTGTTTTTATTTCTATATACTATAATAAAATCTAAAATATAAAAATACGTCAAACGTTTTGTTATTATGTTCTGCGATATAAACTTTATGAAAGTCGCAATTTCTGTATATAACAATTAAAAAAGGAGCTACTGCAATTAAAGTGCTTAAATTATTATTTCACATTATTCAATTATTTAAAAAATTATAATTCTTTAGACTCTCAGATGCATGCAAACGCGATAATACAAAAATGCTCCCGCATTCCCGGCCTCCAAGGTATACACGTACCAAATTCGGAAGCTGTAGGACAAATGGTCTTTTCTGTAGAGTGCCAACACATACACACATTGAGCTTTATATAAGTATAGATTAGTTTCTAAAAAGGCATCCAGAATATAAATTTGATTTTATAGGGCTTATGCATTAATCGCATCCCAGCGATGAATCGCCAAAGATCGCACTCTGACAGTTTTCGTAACAATCGTTAGTCAATAACATGAGGTTAATAATACACAAGCACATTCATATGCGAGAAAGTTTTAGAGAGACCTCTTCCCCTGATTATTTTCGATCTTAGGAGTTTTGTTATTTTAGACGACCTATAAAACTTGTTACTTTATATAGAGAACATTTTTTTTCTTTAAAAAACGCACTATACAAAAGTAATCGCAAATAGGACAATAAAATCATCTTGTTAAAATCAACAAAGGAAACAGAAAAAGGCAAACATTGCACTAGTAAATTGATGCAACTACTAGCATATTCATGTTTCTTTCTCTTTTTTTATATTAAAGAAAACCTTACAAGAGGTGCATAACCCATAATAGGGTGTAGATTCACTTATTTAAAATATAGGTTTGAAGAACAGCTGCATTGATAATCCGTTTTATATATATATATATATTTACATAAAACTTAAAAAGCCTGAGAGTATTTATACCCTCAGGCGGAATTTCAGTGGAAATATATTATTCAAAGCCTTTCAATGGCGATACGCTCCTCTTAAAGGGGGGGATTTTTGCACCTGTTCATTGATTGTATTGTTAAGGTACAGAATGGCGTACAGTTTTAAGGAATTGTGGCTGCATTCCAAATGCTCTGCATTGTTAATCGAAGAGATTCTTTAATGTTGCAAAAAGAAATAAATTTTCTTTTTCCTGTTGCTAAAGACGACGAAATGCATTTTTTACTTGCATTTTTTGAATGAATTGTACACTTTGCAGTATATATGAAAAGAAGGTATAAGACTAACCTCAAATCTTGAATTCGCTCTGATAAAAGCCTTTTAATTCAATGAAAATCTATTAATAACTTTTATTGGATTCTCAGAAAATAGAAAATGTTAAAGGTATTTAAATTTTCACACGTAATAATATGTAAGAAAACAGTATATTTCTTTTCAGTAACTATATTTCAATTGTAACTTCTTTTTTTTAAGGAATATGAACAATTGCAATTGTATTAAAATTTATATAAATATGGTATTTAGGATTTAGATTATTTCTCAAATATTTAAGTAAAATTATGTGAAGATATTTAAAAAAAAGCATATACTGTTGTTGTGACTTATGGCACTTTACAAGCCCGCTGACAGTTATCTGTCAGCGATTTAAGCCCAGTGAGCGTCTCTTGTTTTTTCAGTAGCACCAACTAGAGCCAAGAGTATGACTTAGCTACTTCATGCGTCACATTCGCTTACACAACCCCTTTTTACAGGCGGGCACATTCACACACCTCACAGATAGAACACAGAAGAGAACAACCATGCCCTAACCGAGTCTCGAACCCCCAAATCACGGGGAAGACGCGCTACCTTTATGCTAATACTAAACAATTTATCGAGGAAACAAATGTCTAGGAAACACAGCTGTATTCTGATATATGCTCACAAATATAAATCCAAGCTGCAAATCGTTATTTTAACCAGCCAAATTTAATATAGTTTAATAACTACATATCAATAAAATAGCTTTAAAATCACATGATTTAACCTCTCCAGAAGATAAATTAAGACTAGGACTGTTTGATGTGCTGACTTTGAAAAATGAGAGGTTGGATCTTTGTTTCAGAGGTTTCAACATTCAATTCATAGGAAGGCATCTTTCTATTCAGAAAGAGAAAAACGATGCCTTGAAATTTTCGGAGACCTTGATTTTTCTCTGTTTCATCCATGCATAAACAACAAAGAAATAAAAACAAATAATCATATGCTAGTGACAAAAATATTAAATGAAATACTTCTAGTTTTAAATTTTTTTGATAGTATAACAACCGATTAAAAGAGAGAAAAAAGTAATTTTTCAAAGCTGCGAAGAATGTTGATCTTCTATAAGATTTCTCATTACATAAGTGAGTTTGAAAATTTTTTTTAATAGTAGTAGAAGGGATCCGGAAAGCATGATGTCATTTCTGCCTTTTTTCAATCAATCAAAAATAACAGTTCTGTTGTAGTATCGGAATAGCTGTTTCTTTCATTTTACCTTCTTTACGTCTAAACGTAATCAAGGCCACACCGCCACTCAATGTCAGATTATTTACTCATTCAGCTGCAGATGCACAGCAATTTCTCGAAAGCCTATTAGATTAAAAATATCGTACTTTAGGATTCACTACTTGAATACACCTGAATCAACAATTACACATTACTTTTATTCAAAACATTGTTTTTACTAACCACTTTGAATTTTTTCAGAGTTAAATATTATTAAATATATAATTAAAAAAACTTATTGACAGAAATGATATTAATGAAATCATTTTTAAACTTCTTTAAAAAATATTTTAAAGATGCGATTAATTATGAAAAAGAAGTAGTTTTTAGTGTTGAAATTCTGCGTTAGATTAAAATGATCAATGGTTCCTCATTAACAGAAATTTCAATATCTGGAAATTAATCCCGAATTTGAGCAATATCTCCCAGATTGTTCCCTTTTTAATTATAAATAATTATTTAATATCAGAGGGTATTGCACTCAGCTCAGTGGTAGATTTAGCCATTTTGCAGTCAATAGGGTTTGCACGTTCTGAGACTCCCCTCTTTTAATAAAATGGACAGTTTAGTTTCACATATCGATACATTTTTAACTTAACCAATATATTAATATTTTATTCATTTATATATTTATTTCGAATCGTGACTGCGTGACATTCACTTTTGTACGTGATAAGCAAACTTTTAGTGTTGACAAATGCTGCTATAGCTAAGTGAACACAATAAAATAATCATTACCTTTTTCAGTTATACTTGCCAAAGTATGAATATTTGTTTAATATTTTATTGCTCACAGATATTTGAATTCTTTATTAATTCATTTATCTGGAAACGAGGGCAACAACATATTCACTACCGACATGCTGGCAACTCTATTTAAAACAGCAAACCCTAAATTGCTACCCAATCTACCAAGTCAGAAATCCCTTATTGTCTCTGCTCGCTAAAACTTGCCAATTCTCCTCCCCACTCGGAGGAATGCATCCTGGGTTTTTACTCAAACCTTGTTGGGTCCACGGTGGCTTGGTGGCGAGGTCCCAGCTTCGGAACCGAAGGGTTTTAGGCGCGAGACCCGATTCCACCGAAGAACCGTCATGTCTCGTGCACGCTAAATCCGTCGGGGTCAAGCTTCCTCCCTCTGGTGTGGTGTGGAAGCTTGGAGAGGGGGTGCAAGCTCAGGTGTCGTCCTCGTCATCTGATCGCGGTTCAGAATTACGAGGTCCGTCCCAAAATATCCCTAATGTTGCTTTCAAATGGGACGTTAATATAACTAAACTAAACGCTAGCCATTTTCACTTCGCTCTCTACAATAGGTATATATTCGTAAAGTTATTGTTGAAAAACAATTAGGGTTAAGTCTTAACTGATTTTTTTTTCTATATTATTTGTTCAAAATAATTTTTATAGTTGTAATAAAACCGCTCTTGAGAAATAAAGAATCATATATTTAAGAGTCATTAATTTCATTTATTTTGGTGTTTGTTGAAAATGTGTGATGTCATAGTCTCATGACGTGTGATTGCGCAAGTAAATTAATATTTAACTTAGCGATATCAGTTTCGTGACGCAATGTTCTTCGCCCATATATTTCAAAATTAAATTGACGAGGAAATTTTGACATATATTACGTAATATTTTCGTAAATATTAAAAAATAGATTATTAAAAAAATCTTTATCAACGAACTCTGATCATTTGACTAAGTATTGAAAAGGTGATAAACAGCTGCTTTAAAATTTCATTTGCGTTTTTATTTTTTCTAGCTTCTTTAACGATTTGGATCGACTCGCTGATGACGACTACGAGCCTACCAACAGAGATATTATTCTCACCCGCATAAGGACTACTGGAATCACAAGAATTCCTATAGTATTCGACGATTTACGTTTCGAGTAAGATTTATTTTTATTCATTCTTTTTTAAAATCTATAGATTAAGCTAAAACTAATAATGCTCTTGCAATTACCTCTGAACTGGCTTCGGGCAGGGATGGCCTAATGGTAAGGCATCGATCTCAAAGCAAGAGGGCCCCAGGTTCAAAAACCATTTCCGCCAAACAGCAGTCTGTATACGGTTCTTGTGTACGTTAATCGAAGGAAATTTTTAAAGGGGGCATATCACTTCAGGTGTCGTCCTCGACATCTGATGGCGATTCAAATTGCGAGGTACGTCCAAAAGAGCTTTATCGTTACTTTCTAAGAGGATGAATATAAACTAGTCATGCATCATCTGTTCTTATAATATAGAAAGTAATTTCTTCATTTATACTTTTATAAAACCTACTCTAACTAAAATTTTATCTCTTAACCCAAAACCCAAAATATTTTCGATGTGGCAATATCATTTCTAGCTTACACAATTCTTCTTTTGAGAAAGTCATAAAAGATATAACAAGGAAAAGAAGGGTTAAAAAATAACGGTCAATGACACTCAGATTTCTAAAAACACCATCAACCGAAATGAGTAGCAACGTCGGCGTAATGGATAGCAATCTACTATCTGTGCAAATAATGAATATTGATTATTGCACTCTAGGTTTTTCGAATGTGGATTATAAATATAAAATCCAACCTATAAATTCAGAGATCAGTTTGCAACAGAGAATTTGGCTGCGGCGCAGGCTATCTTTACAATCCTATCCGAATTCGAAAGTCAAGCTCATTACAAAAAACAATTTGGTTTGAATCCCTAGTACTTGATAAGTCGGATTCAATTTTATTCCTTTTCATCTAAATGACATGTCAACGTTTCCTAATCTTTTGCTATTCCTATTTCATACTTCCCTTTCTGATAGTCTGATTAAAGTTTTAGCTGCAGCAGTAGATTGCTCTTTCTGAATACAGTATTTATCTAATAAATTTTAATAGGACAATATAGCATGATTTTTACTAACAATTTCTTAGCACTAACTTTATCTTGAATTGTTTGTTAGATGTCCAACCCATTGTGGAACTGTAACAAAATTTTATGTCCATCTACATTCAAGTTAAAAAAATATATGCTAAATTTCAACCAGTTAATAGTTGCTTTTTCAGCTATTAATTGTATTTTCAAGAGAAGGGACAAACCGACTGTCTATAGATTTCATTTCGTCCAAAAATTGATATATATCTACAATGACCCTCGGGGGGGGCACCTCGAAAAGAGGATGAGATGCTTCAGGTATGGTGGTTGGATCTCACCACCCTGGAGGGTACACAAAAAGGTGGGGGATCTGGCTCCTCCCATCCATGACGGGACGTACTTCCTTCGGGAAGGGTTGTACCGTGGCCGGTGATGGCCCTTAGGACTCAACCACATTTCCCCGTCAGTGTTGCTGTTGCGGTGGTCTGGTCATTCAGTTTTCTTTATCCGTGTGCATTTGAGCGGATCGGAGAGTCACTTATATGACTATATATCTACAATTTGAGATTAAAGATTGAGTACCTAATTTCATTCTATGAGCAAGTCGCGATTATGAGCACAAATATATCGAGAAACAGACTCACCGACAGAAAAAAAGGAAATCCAAAAATCATTTCTTTATCGAACCTGAAGATTCCTCAAAATCTGGAGATCGATATAATCATTGGTTTAATTTTCAAAAGTTTATACACGGGAAAGCAGTCAGAGATGTATTGTAACAGCATACTACAAGAAGTTGTACAATTAGATGTTAGGTAATAAGCGCAGTTTCTTTTGTCAAATAATTGTACCATAACTTTAATCCATACTTTTTATATTATTGAAGGAGAAAAGTCATATGATACATTTAGCATAAATTGTGGATTCTTATCATAATTTATTATCAGGCTTTTTTGATGATCTAAAGCTTAATGCAATTCGTCAAAATTTATTTATACATTTAATTTATATCCCGAAAGAAAAAGAGAGCAAGTACATTTAACCCACGCAGACACGCGTTCCATGTACTTACTCGAAGACGTGCTTCGGGTTTCGTTCCCGAATAACATTTTTTAAACAAAACAAAAAAATTACATGCAGTTTTTAGGAAACGTTAGAAAATTCAATATATAAAATACTAAGATACAAAAAAAAATAATTTTCTCTTAAATACCACAATTAAAAATATTTGGCGCAGTAATTATTGAAAATAATTTTAACAATTATTACATTTTGAAAACTGAAAAAAACTGTAATACTTAAATTGAAATTATTCTTTATTTATATCAAAAAATCACCTTTTTTTAAGTAAATCAATATTGAAAAGCGAGCCGGCTTAAGAATCCGGGACACGTGTTTTGTGAGATAAGAAAATCAGGAAAATTATAAAAATGCTTTTGGTCAATTTCCGAATGATCCTGAATTCAGCTACTTTAAAGCTGGAATTTTTCCTATTAAAAAATCGAATTTTTGTAATTTTTTTTTCAATTCCTCCGGCCTCGGAGGCCCGGTGTGCATCCTCCCGAGTTAATATGTTTTCCTTTCTACGATAAGTAACCTAACTATTCTAGAAATAGGAAGACATTATTTTGATCTTTGCCGCTTCTAAAAGAATGAAATATCGTATTTAATCATGTCTAAGAAGTCAACGAAATTGTAATAAGTAACAACTACACTTGATAGTGTGTAACGATCGTATTACCTTTTGATTGATTAACATACGTTTCTATGCCTCTTAAGGATGTAGAAAGAAAATAAGCAGCATTCGATATAATTGCTTCTTTGCACATGATATCGATAACATAGGTTTAAAATAAAATTCCATTCGAATATAATATTAGCCTAAGCATACTTTCATATTTTAATCTGAGCTAGTTATTTCGGCGCATTTTCAGTTACTACCAATTGAAACTGTCAACGATTAAGGCGAAGAACGGACTAGAATATCGGCTGTTATGACGTTATGTAGAGGCATCATAATAAAGCAGATAGTCTTTGAAAATTTAAAATTAATTCTTTATGTAACTATAGATGTTATCTGAAATATATGTCAAATAAATTTTTCGATACTAATTTATATTATCCAATCCATGGCCAATATGATTTTTATGATGTTTACTGGTAAAGTGTTCAAAGTAGAAGGAGGTTCCTGACATCGTGGTCTAGACTTTTATCAACTCAGATAGATCTCATCGAGTGGAAAGGAAAGAATTGCTAGATCAGAAGTCTAAATGAGATTTGTGGTAGAGAAATTCAATCTAAAATGTCAAGTTTCCAGTTGTTCGACTTTGAGCGGCACGCTTTAATTGAATCAATTATATGTATCTGACTTTTTTTCGTATTATGGATTTTAAAACAAACGAACTTTCTTTTTTGCAGGTTAATTGATGTTGCAGGTCACCGAGCCGAAAGAAGAAAATGGATCCATTGTTTTGAAAACATAGATGCCATGATCTACTGCTGTGCAATTAGCGAATTTGATCAAAAGATGGATGAAGATAATAAGACCGTAAGTATGCCTCTCAATCAGAAAATGTAGCTTAGTTTAACTTTTCAACCTTGGAAGGTCTTTCATCTATTATGAGAATTAAAATGAATGAAAATCTTTTTATTTCCGGTATCGCAATCTAAGACAATATTTTTTCTTATTTTATGGCGTGGACATTGAATTTTTTAATCCTACAATAGTGATAACTCTTACTTTATCTGTATAAAATCGCGATATGTGTTCATTTGAATCGCTGTTTATATAAAAAAGAAAACGAATAACTCTAAATGTATTTGCCAAATTAAAATAAATAAGAGAATAGCTACTTATACCCAACAGTATGATAATGTCCTCGACCATTCTATTTAGAGTTCCTACAACCCTCGATCAGTGGCGGCTCGTCCATTAAGGCTGCAGACTTGTAGCCTCCTTTTAGTTTATTTTCTAAAGTTATGCTTTCGTTTATTTTTATTGAAATTCATTCATTTTCTATTCTGAGAGTTCTACGCTGTCTGTTGAATTTTTTTGGTCAGAGAATCTGATGATCAACGAAAGTAGAAAAATAATCAAAAATAGAAAGTAGAATAGAAATAGAAAGTAGAAAATAATTACAAAAATAATAAAACATCTTCTACATGCCACTCCGACTCAAAATTTGCCTTCGTTCTCTACGATTTTTTTTTTCTGTTTAAGAGTTTGCCGAGTTTTTAGAGTTGTTTTTCTGAAGAGCGATGAATTTTGATTTCGATTCATGTTGCCTTGACAGAAACACAGATTTGTTGAGTATTCTTTTTCTTTTTATAAAGGGTTTTCTCCGAAAAAAAAAGGTACATAAATAATTTTCAAAAATAAAAGAAAATTTTTATGAGATCAATTATTATTCATTTTTGGATGAGCATTATCGAACTGATTGAGCGAATTTAGAAGTATGGGGTAACTTTTCCAGATACTTTTATCCGTTGAAGCATCATTTCAGCATTCCCATATATTTCTGCTAGGCAAAATTACATGGGATTTATATCGGAGGTTTTTTACTAGCTATTTCATATTTTTCAAATGCAACAAACTTCATGTTACGCTACTTAAGGTTAAGAAGTTTTTTTTTTAATTTTATTTTTTTATTGCAAACTCTTGATAAATATTTTTTACAGCTCTACTAATTTCTGAAATGACGAGCCGTCACTGCCCTTGTGATAAGAGGGTTGAATGTCCTTCCTTTAATGAAAATTGTTGTTAAATTTTAATTCAATGTTAAAATTTAACTCAGTAACCCTTAAGAAATAATAGCTTAAATGCGAAATGCACAGACGCTTGTTATTCATATAAAAGTTGAGTCTTGTTTCCACTGTCATCAGGAAATAAAAAAATATGGTATAAAAATTGCTATATTTTAAAAAAACATTATTAGAGCTACATTTAAAAAAATCATTATTAGAATACTTGGGATAGACAATATATAAATTTAGAAAACTCAGACTAAAATGTTAAAACGTTGAGACTCGCTGAGATAACAGATAGAGAAAAGTGCAAGCAATCAGATGCTTCGTTGCTTCAATCCTTTGTACTCAGCTGCTTTCACTCAGGCACCATTCAAGATGGTGCGTCATTTTGACGTCTTTCTTTATTTTTTTTAAAATTTTAATTGTTGAAAATGCCTACAAAGTGGTGAGAAAATGTAGATTAATTTGCCGAAAAAATTCAATTTAAAACAATTATGGATAATTATATTTTGGGCGAATAAACAAGTACTTAAAGTGCATAATTAGGTGTATAATTCTTTGCATTCGCTGCACAATTAGGTGAATAATTATGTAGCGAATCACTTTTCAGAGCTCAAAGGATAAACTGCTAATTATCTTTTATTTACTTACTTTACTTTACTTTATTGGTTCTTTTAATTGCTATTTATCTACGCATATTTTAAATAAATAGTAATTATTTAATCACATGCAAATAAAATGATAGTTTGCCGCCTCATACCAGTGCAGATGCAACCAAT
>JAPMOR010065988.1:2181215-2194422 GCA_026543865.1 Argiope aurantia
TTATACATTATTTATTCATATATAATTTTATATTATATATGAATAAGAAAAAGATTATATTTTTTGCTTTATTAGAATTACCGTGAAGAATTGCATTAAAAGTTTGTGGAAATTCGAATTAAGAAATCACAATCAAATTCATCTTTAATTAATGGTAAGAGAAACTCGCATTTATGAAAATGTTTTCCACTTTATTTATATCATAGAAAGATAACCTTTGTTATCAGTTTCGACCGATCATTAAATTATTGCTTAATCTCAGATACGAAAACCCTCCTCGCGTTTCCGCGGGTGTCAGGAAGGTGATTAAATATGGAGGAGTGTTTCATTTATTTAGTAATACAGAATCCTAACTATCAACCGAGTTAGGAGGTGCAATAAAAGCGATAGTTCGTAAAATTGAACTAGCGATTTGAGCAATAATATATAAAATTAAAATTAAAATAATTAAATACAAATTAACAATAAATGTAAAAAAAGAGCATATAACGACATGAAGGTTAAGGCCGGACACAGATCTTCGGAAATTCCCTCACCTTTACTCAAAACGTTTCACCCCTCCGCGAGATAAATCCCTCCAAATGGAGAAATCTCGTATTCCCGAAGCGAGGAGTACCTTTTCTTGTCTTCTTCTATTAGCAATAAAAGTACTCACCACACTTGTTGTCATCGGATGGACAGGACAAGAGAAATATAGGACAAACGGATGAATTCCAAAAGGAAGTAAAATCTCAATGGTTTAGTGGCATAACATCTGAACTACTAATTCGTAAATAAAAAAAAGTAATATACTGTTACAGGATATTTACCATAGCTTGTAAGGAACAGTTGGATCAAAGTTTAGTACATAAACTCGCGGTTCTTAATGAATACTTCTCCAAGAACAGCTAATATGATAATATATAGTAGATATTTTAATAAAACCTTGCATATTCAGTCACTTTCTTTCAATTTTGAATTAAAAGTGACTATGACTCATATGCAGGTAACTCTGTATCGCATTAAAGACATGTCATAAAATTTGTAACTTTAAAAAAAATGAGTTGAATTTTATTTTGAAGATCTTAAATCTAGAAAAAAATTTTTTTTTATCACTTTACCGATAATTATAAGATTGGCATCCTGTCTTCTGCCAGTGAAGGTAATTGAGATCCATAGCAATTCCGGCTTGAATGTACACTTCACTGGTATCCAGGTGTCTGAATTTTTCAGGTGTCGCCCTGATTTCGAAGCATCAGAAAATTGCAAATGAAATTATTTTCATGTTTGGAAGCATTACTGAATTGCATGTCAGGACAGTACTTTCACATCTTTTCTTAATCAGTTAAATGCGTTCGACGTGTATACACGCCAATCCAAATCTTAATATTTGCTCTGTCAATGCGGGATATTTTATCTAATAAAGATAAAATCCCATTTGCAATATTATGGTTGTTGTTGTTGTTGTTGTTTTTGCAAAATTCTATATGCGCCCATTTATAGTGCGTTCGTCATGTATATGGGTTATCGCGTAACTTTAAAATGGGAAACTTCAGGAACTTTAAAAAATAAATTCCGCTGTTAACTGGTTAAAATTTCATAGTTCACGAGAACTCAGAATGTAACTGTCTTAAAGCAAGTGGAAAGAAAAAGGGGATAAAAAATCGTTTCAAACTATACACATATCAAGCAATTTTATTTTAGCATAGTGATAATTAAAAAATGTTCTAATTAACAAGTAAAAATACAAATTCTTAAATTAGAATTTTGCAAAAGAAAACAATCAAAAGTTAACAATACAAAAATTTTCTTTATGATAATCGAAAACATTTTAATTAAAGATAAATTAGAGTTAAATTAGAGACAAAATAAATTAGAGTTAAATCAATATATCTTAAACTCCTCATTACAGTGCTAAATTACTGCAAAAGATGGTTAATATCTTGAAAATAATCTTATTGTTTCTTCAGTCTACATGGAAATTAACAGTCAAGCATATTTATCAATAATATAACCCTAAATAATATTTCAAGGTTCAATAGATTTGCGATCTTTTATATATTTGTCATTACTAATAAGAAATCGGAAAGAAATCCTAAGGAAGCGTGTAAAGCTCAGTGACCCTTACAAGTCAAATGCATATATTTTCCCTCGAAAAACATTAGTTTCTTTTTCCAGCTTCTTTCTTCATCCTTTCCTTGTGGCAAAGATCTGAGATTGCACCATTCTAAAAATAATTTGATAAAGGAGCCTAATGAGGTACCCACGTGCGTTTCAGATTCATTTTCTATAATTCTGCACCATATGCTGGTTTCAAAGTTTATTCTAAGCACCAGGAAATATAAGAGCACCAACTCCCATAACATGCTGCTATCCCCTATAAAATTTAATATCATGCTTCACCACTTCACATTAGATCAGATACGGGAAACAAACTCCTTCTCCCCCTCCGATTTCATCTCCAATTGTCAAGAGGGCGACGACCTTTCTACAGAATAAAAATACATCAGGAATCAGTTGTCACCGTGTATCAGCAACCAGCCGTGAAGGTGTTGCTGTGGTGCTTGCTACACATCCATTGCCGCTGGGTGCTCAAAGAAAATCGCCTTCACTGTCAAAGAGGATTTGTAGCAGAACATTGGAAAACAAATGGCGAGTGTGGTCATTTAATATAACAATCTCTGCTCAAACTTACTGGGAAGGAATTTTTTCCGACGTCCTGTTTTTTTTAAGATAGAAGAAACAGACGTTATTCATTTCAGTCATTTTTGCCTTTTTTTGTTTTTTGTTTTGATTTTTTGGACATAGCGTTTCTCGAAGAATAAACTAGAACATTGTTTATTTCCTTTAAAAGAAATGAGGTGTTCCCCATTGCGATTAAAATGTAGTTTTAAAATATCTAGTGTCATTGTTTTTCCTGCTTCCAATATTTTTGGCATTCCTGACTTCAAAAACTATTACGCAGCAATTATTTTCTATCAAACTTGACATGATTAGAAAAATGGCAAATTATTTACATAATTTCCTAACAGAGCGACTTATGTGAAATTTAAACTAACCAAACTTAACAAAGAACCAGCAATAATGAACTCTTATTAGAAATAAATGGAGGAGGAGTAGCTGCTTAAATTTAGTTGTCATAAAAGTGATAATGATGTAAGAAATAAGACATTTATAAAATTTTAATGAGCTTCAATGGTCTCAAATCATCAAACTAAAAAGAAATACAATTATTTGATTATTCAGTTTAAAAGTGTTCAGTGAGTTCCATTTTGTGCCTTTCGTATTTTCTAAATGTGGATGAAATAGCTAATAGCTCATCTACATTTTGTCACATTGTCTGAAGCATGGCTCTCGTTAACCACTAAACTAAGTAAGTCATATCACTGACTCTCCCACCCGCCCGAAAGCACACGGCTAAAAATTAATGAATAACTGGACTGCCGCAACAGCAACACTGGCGGAATCTCTGGTTGAGTCCTAAGGGCCATCACCGGTCACGGTACAACTCTTCCCTAAGGAAGTACGCCCCATCATTGATGAGAAGATCCAGTCCCCCACCTTTTCGTGTACCATCCAAGGTGGCGAGATCCAACTACCATACGGAAGCATCTCATTCTCATCTCGAGATGCCCTCCCCCCGAGGAATCCACTAAATTAAGTAAATAATTCTTCTGGTTATAGGCATCAGGAAAATAGGTTGGCGCTCTGTCTTTAGCAAGTAGCTTAAAGGGGCGCGAAACATTAATTTAACTTAAAAGTTCTATGAAACATTCATTTAACTTAAAAGTTCTATGAAACATTCATTTAACTTAAAAGTTCAATGAAACATTCATTTAACTTAAAAGTTCTATGAAACATTCATTTAACTTAAAAGTTCAATGAAACATTCATTTAACTTAAAAGTTCTATGAAAAATTCATTTAACTTAAAAGTTCTATGAAACATTCACTTAACTTAAAAGTTCTATGAAACATTCATTTAACTTATATGCCAGTTTTTACTTCAAATTTTTGTTACCATAGCCCATATAGGTAAAAGTCTGTTTCATATAGACGTACATTTTTAACTTTTCTGGGATGGATCATTTTTCCATCAAATGGAGTTTTAACAACTGCTGGAAGAAGTAAATCCCACATGAAAGTTTGCGTGTCACGACGTGCCCCATAATGCCAGTAAAAGTCTTTTTTTTTTATTTCAGCATTTTGGCTTTTTTTTATTTGCTGTATCTGAGAAACACATATCTTGTCACAATTGGAACAGTTGCTCCCAATAGGGCCCAGTGCCTAAAGAGTACCGCGTCCGAGTGCCACAAAGGATGTCCTCGATTTTATTCAAATTCAGAAGCGTACCGACATAAAATGTCGCCCAGGGCATATATCAAAGCGCGCCCTCTCTACAGCTTTTTATAAATTATAATCGTCCTATTTCCCAGTGAATTGTTATTACTAATATTGAAGTTGTAATTAAGATTAAATAACAAACTATTTTCAAACTAACATGTTGTCACAAACTAAACGCCTTCAGAGATCAGTTGCTTCTGCCCTAAAATTACTTAATTATTTTCATACTGATAATCAACTTTAATTTTATTATTGAACACATTTGGTACAAACAAGCAGTAAATTGGAAACTACGAAATATTGCGCTCAAAAAATGTGTTACTCTTTGCGATAGTTAAAAAGGAAACTTTTGGCAGTCCCGCATTAGATATTTTGGATCCCATTAAATTGCTTAGAAAGGGTTAGACAGCATACCTTGCTAAAAAATAAAATTCAGTTAAAATTATTTATCATTGGCCAAGCATGACTTTAAATTATACTTTTATAATTGCACATTACTTAGGCAATAATAAAAAGCAAGCTTATTTAAACAACTGACTAATAAATTAATTGCTTCAGATGCTTTTATATAGAAATGATACAAAAACAGTATCTTAAGAAATGCGTAAATAAATATAACTAGAAAACAAAAATGTTATAGGAAGCATCTAAATCAATCGTCTACATGCTAACTACATCACATTCCAATTATATCACATGCTCATAATAATGGCACAGAAAAAAGTAACATATCTAAGCTGTAAAATATCTAAATCATATTTAATTTAATCATATCTTATAAATGAATAATAACTTAACAGCTATAGATACTTTAGCTTTTAACGCAAAAAAATTTATCTCTTTTTATGAGATCCACGTTTAAACATTAGATATAAGTTATAAAAATCGCCTAAGTCATTCAAGCCCATTTAATAACAATTTCATAACAAATCTAATCGTGGAATAAAATTACCTTATACTTAAAATCGCAGAGAGAGAAATAAACTCTAATATTATTAAGCAATAAAATCACTGAATAACTCTTTCTAACTTAAAAATAAAATAAAATTCCTGATTAAAAGCCTATCTCATATACCATATTTTTCGAAAGAAGGAAAACAAATGACTATCAAATTTTGATGGAATCATAAAACGAATTTGACTTAAATTTCAACAATGAAAATTATTATTACGAATCATTTTTAGAAATATTTTTACATAAATGCTAAGATTTAAAATGAATTGCTCTTCTCAGTTTATATTATTAAAAAGATGATTTTTAGAAATTTAAGACGAAAAAAATATATAATTGATAATATTTCGAGAAATTATCATGTTTATTTAATTAAATTTGACTTAATTTTAAATTAATTAAAATATTTAAAAAAACACTTCGAGATGGACACCACATTCTCTAAAGTATATTTACGCCAAATTTGGTATATCTAAATAAATTTTGAGATTTTTGGTAATTCACTAACAGATGTATAGCAGATAAAAACACTCTCTTTTAGGTTTAGTAGAGATAACTCTATAATGGACATTAAATACTCACCGATCTTCTATTTAAATTGAACCATAAAAATAAAAGAATTTCAAGATTTATAAAACAGATTTTATAAAAGTGTTGCGAAAGTTTATAATGAATTTTTTTCTGAACTTGCTGAGAAAATTTGATACACTTAGAATATTAGCCACTTAAAAAAAAAGACTTCAACATTTTAAGAAATTTGAAGAGTTGTTTGTAGGGAAATTTCGATATGTTTGAAAAATGTTGAAAAAGTACGAATTTCATTTATCTTGCAATTAAAAAAATCAAAGCAAAATGTATGCAAACCATTAAAAAACTGCAAATAAAGTAATGAAAAAATATATATAAATTTATTTTCATTCATGCAAACATTAATTATTGATGACTTAGAATGGATTTTTTTTTCTCACTTCATAAAACATACTGGGAAGAGTATTCAAATAACTTAAGAAGACAGCTTCCTAGGGGCCCCGAAAATCTTCGAACTTATTTTGCGATAGTTTTGGGATAATAGAATTTCGGGTTTTCGTTTAATTGAAAAAAGTATAAATTTGAATGTATTCAAATTAAAATCAAGTATATTGTTTGAATTTTGGAATATTATTCTTGGGATTATATTTTTTGTTTCAAATTTAAATGTAGATTAAGACGGTCCAAATCTTTGCAGTTGGCTGATTGACTCATAAGTCAACAGCCTTTAGGAAACTTTTCATTTGAGTATTTAGAAGGTGTTAAAAATTGATATTTTTTAACTATATTATTTGAAATGACTTTTTAATTTGATTATACGATTGATTGATTTGATACTGAACCTTTCATGCAGTAATTCAATGTTTTATTATTCCAGTTTGTAGTAATATCTGTTTCTGTAAAACTGCCTTATATAGACAGTATATTAAAACTGAAAAACATTTGAGGAAAAAAGGGCCCCCAAAATTTACAATGCTTAAGGATCCTTATAGAGCTTAATCCGTTCATAAAAGTAACTTTTTATTTTCATTTTCTTTGAAAATAGGGATAATACCTTATTCCTAAAGATATGTCAGAAGAAGCCTATGTCCAGTCAACATGAATATGCAGGCAAAGATGTTTTATTTCCATGTATACAATGAGATATTCCATGGAGTTCCTAAATATAAAACCTTTCCTTTTCTAAAAAGATACGAGGATGCTCACATATAGTGATTTCTCCCATTATAACATAATTTGAGATATAAATATCTGAAGAGATCCTTAATGAACTTTTCCTTACACAGACTAAACCGCTAGAACTTATCTAATATCTTGAATTGACAAACCTCTCTCAACTTGACTCCATGCTTAGAAACTATATATTCTCCCGCATTTGAATACAACCATTATAAATTTTGAGAATCTAAAGAATAAAAGTTGAACAAGAAACTTACTTTTTTACGAAATGCAACTAGATTTTGCACCCCTAGAAATGACACTTAGGAAATTTGCCCTGCTTTTCCCAACCTCATTATGCCACTGGCCAGATATGAACGGGAGAATTACTGCTGCATATGCATTTAATCCTTTTCAAAATTCTGGGAATGTGAAAATTGATCAGGAAATAAGAGAATTCAGAAATTTTGGTATCTTTCACGACTGAAGAGACATAGAAGGGAAGGACATAGTCAAGTAAACAAAGGGTAGTTTCCTTTGACGGACAAACGCCTCTTCTTGTAGTACTACTCCGAGGCCAGAAACACCAAATCTGTCCAACTATTGAAAAAAATTATCCCAAAAATGAATACTAGTAGGGTTTTCAGAAAGATTTATTTCGGCGCAAAAACTTCACATTCATTTTTCAAAGAGAATATATTAGATTATCCGGACAGCGCAAAATTTCAGTACGATAACAAAAATAGAGCATTCAAACAATAATAACAAATGGAATTCTATGAAAAAAACTGCTTTTGTAGAAAATAGCCAATAGGGTTACTAAAATTACAGTTCAGAATTTCATTTACTACTTACAATCCTTGGCGTATCCACAAAAAATGGCGCCCAACGCAAATACCAAAACTTCATCCCTCCCTTCTTTTTCTTTTAAAATATGACTCACATCTTTTTAAACGCTTTTATTTTGTATGTTTGATGTTTGTAGGGATGAAAATTTGTAATCGAGTTTTTACTCACGTAAGCGCAAGTGTTCTAAGATTTTGTGCAATCCTTGGTTGTTCTCGATGAGAATAAGATATTTTAAGAATTTTAAAGCTCTTAATTATCGTTGAATATATTAATCTGAATAAAAATTAATGTCGCAAAGGGGACAATAATTGCATATTAATTTGAGAAATAAAAATTTTGAGAATCTGTAATTAACCAAGAATTACGATATATATTAAAGATGAAAAATTAGAAACTAATAAAAATATAGTTTTAAAAACTATTTTATAAGTAAAGTAAAAAGTCGGAAATAATATATTTTATCAAAAATCATGAAATGTCGAAACAAATAAGCAGAAAGAATGTTAGTTGGGGGAGGGTGCAAGGTGGAAGTTGCCCCCTTTCGATAACCACTTACTTCTCCCATCGTCAACGAAAGACCAAGAGAGTTTCAAAGGCAAAAATCTTCACTGCTTTGGAAGGTTTGTGAATATTTGGGCATTAACGAATTTGATAATTTAAAACCCATTTCAAATTTCATATATATTCTAACTATTCGAAATATCCAGGCAACGATTTAAGTCTGAAAAATGACTACATTTGACAAAATGGCAGGTAGGGAAAGTCAGTAAGATGGGAAGGAAATGTGAAGGATTGTTGAAGGAATGCTATAAAGAAAATTGAAGACATTTATACTATGCATGAGTCGGGAGATAGGGTTGTTTCGCCTGATTAAGAATTCACAGAATAGTTTGGAAAAGATTCGCCATTTTATACATCTAATTGTTACTTCCTCAACAATGAAGTAAGTTTCTCTAATCTATTATGCATATTTTATTACAATAATTATCTGATTAAAATCTGGTTAATGGTTAAAGTAAATTTAATAAAACATAGGCAACTATTGTCGACACTCTTCTGCAATTGGAATGCTAAGAAGAGTTGCTTTGAGGTGTTAAATTATGTGAATTCACTATAAATCATGGGAGTAAGTAAATTGTGTAATTGTTAATGTAGTTTATTTATTAATAAAATATCGGTTTTTTACATCTAATTCATTAGGCTACAATTATTTCCCTAATTAAATATCACCAACTACAACTGGTGACAAAATATATGCGATATGATAGATTAGCTTCACTAAAACAGCTTATGCCAGTAAGCACTAAACTTGGTAAATGAATTAATTTTTTTAGATTCTGCAGTCAGTATTATACCTATACAATTGGGCAAGTAAATGTTTTCTTCAGTTTTTGTTTCAGCTACGCTTCACGGCAGAAATTACATGATTTCTAAATTTTTAATAGAATTTCGAAGAAGGTGGCTTAATAAAACAATAATTAAAATAGTTATTCATAAAATATTAATGAATAACACATTAGGAAAATTAATGTGCAATACACATTATAATTATAAATTATATAGTTATAAAATTTAAAAAAATACATTAATGAATATGAATACAATTAAGAAAGAAATCCCTTTTTTTTTGTGAAATATTCGTTTGCAGTAGCTAAGAGGAAAATAAGTAGTTAAAGATAAGAACTCATACCTAAGAAAGAAGACAGAGGAATTCAAATTCAAGCTTTTATTTTTGAATAAAATACGTTGGGTTTTAAGTCTAAATATATGCATATAAATAAGTACATAGGAATCTTATGTTTAAACTATCTGCCTTTGGAGACCAGCTGATTAGTCAGGATAAATACTCGCTAAAATTTTCAATTAGATAGTTATGCAACTTGGTCCCTTAATATCTTCTGCAAAATATTTTTAAGCTTCAAATTTTGATAATCATATAATTCATATTATAATATAAACGTAAGCTTCTCTATTCATTGTATGATGTTTCTCTCTAATTTTCTATCAGCTTCCTTAAAATTTGAACTTTAAATTATACAATTCATGCAAAAATAATTTTTGCTGAAATCAAGCAGGTATTTAAAAAAAATGAGTGCAAAAAAAAAAAACATTCGATATTAAAGTCTTATGTGCTCTACAGAATAATTTTTATAATTTATGCAACACCTCAAAGAATTATTCAATAAAAATGATTCTTCATAAAATTCAGTTCTTAGTTATACTTTTAAAAGGATTTAAATTTTGTAAATGATAATATTTTTTTTCGGTCAATAAACAGACTTCAAAATAATTAGGAAATCAAAATAATATACATTCCTTTGGTACTAAGGTATCTATATTATTGCGAAATACTCAAGACACTTCAATGTTTAAATAAAATAATAATAATAATATTTCCATCTTCTACTATCATCGACAGAATTATGAAAATTTGAATATTGCAAATTTAGAAAAATCCACATGTATATAATCTTTGGCCAATCAGAAACTCCGGGAGCTGATTGGCTATCTTCTTTGAGATGGTGACGGAATGGTCTATAATCGCTCGTTTTTATAAGATAGTAATATTCAAATCCTCATAACTCACTCAGTTTTAATCGTATTACAGTGGACCTTCATATAACTTCATATAAAGGATTTCTCCAAATTATCAATATTTTGAAATCATGTTATTTTAACTGTCACTTGCATATACTCTTATTGCGTACATGAACCTTTCTAATGAAGACAAGTCCCATAACATCATAGCGCTATTAAAAACGTAAATATACGGATCATATCTGCTGAAGTTCACTGTACTGTAATTTCATTTTTTATACATCTCGTAACCTACACAAATGTTAAACAGAAACCTTGTTCATTAATGTTCAACAATGGAAATAAATCACGCGATCAGATAGTTGAGGAAACATTGAAAACGATTTGAAAGTCAGGGAAACAATGTGAATTACGTTGGACAAAAATATATTTTGAGAAAATAACGAAAATTCAATAGAAATTTCCACTATTATCAAATTAGTATTATTAAAAAGACAATTTTTTATATTTCAAAATGGTGTAAAATTCATTTTTTGTGTAGTAATATTTTCTGAAGTTATTGTGACAAATTCTAAAGTTCAGCTTAATTTTCAATTAACTAAAATTTTAATTAATATTTCAAAAAATTGCTCCATGGTGCACATTCTGGATTTCCAAAATATACATGTGCCAAATTTCGAAGCTGTAGGTCGGACAGTCAGGTTTGTAGATCGTCAATATACACACATACACAAACATCTTTATTATTAGTATAGATAGTTCATTTTCACATGTAAATATTTCATATTTTACTAAGCACTGCATGAAATAATAAGTTTATACATTTATTTAAGGAAAAAAACTTTCTCCGGCTTTCCTTGAAAACAACAACAACATCGTATATTTTTTGTACTCTATTTGTTCTTGTCCGAATAGTAGTTAATTTTTTTTTTCGTGCACACGAGTTTATTTGTCTCATACTCGAAATATACCCCCTTGTTGTCGACATACTTTAAAAAAAATTTTTTTAAGTAAATGGCTAAGAAAAAAAAAAGAAAAGAAAAGAAATCGATTTTTTGACGAAAATATCGAATATTTTTTTTATTAACTATTTTGAATTTCTAAAGTTTCTTTTACGATTTTTGGCAAAAATGTCGAATATTTTTTTATTAATTATTCTGGATTTCTAAAAAGTTTCTTTTATAAAACCGTTTGAATTTAATTTCTACTCTCAGCTTTTATAACCTCTTTTTTAAGTGCCCAAATTCCTTCCTTTATCCTCATTCATTATCATCATGCCATCCTGGTGCAATCGATACAAGATTTAATGCGGTATTTGTCAAGAATGTTTTGACACTGATTAAGCTAAAAGACACACGCGTGTGAAGCACCCGAATTAGAACAACAAAATCAGGTAGCTTCCCTCCTAGATGAGAATGTCAAGAAAAGGTAGAGTTCATGGGGAATTGTTTCATCTAAAGGTCCTCGCTTGTAAACAATGGAAGCTCTAATATTCTTCAGGATGCTACTGTCAAGCATAATTTTTTTTCCTTTTCTTTCTGAATCGGAAGGGTGTTGAAAGAATAAGCATCGTGTTTTTTGTGTTTTCTATTGCGCCAACAGCATTTCAAGCCTTGATTTTTTTCGTATAATTATATATTGCAGAATCATTGTTCACTTTTAAGAAAATTAACTAATCAAGAAAATTAGTTATAATTTTTTTATTTAATTATTTTACATTTGTTATTATTATCCAGAATTAGACATTTAAAAATAACTATACGATAAATTCATTTTTGTTGTAATTGAAATATTTTAAAAGTATAAAAAACCCCAGAAGAAGAATATTTTGTTAAATTTGAGCCAAATTCAAAGTAGTTAAAAAAGTATTTCTCATTAAAGTCCGATTAAATATTTCTACGATCCTGTTACGGTAAATTTAGGTAATTTATTGCTACAACCTGTGTTTCGAAATGTATACTAAAACTATGTTTCTTCTAGAATTCGATTCCAGTGCAAATAAATCTCAAGAGTCTCATAAAACACAAACTGACAATCCTGACAATCTTTTGATGGACATGAAAAATAAATGAGAATATTTCTTTACAAATATCCTAATAAATTCTTAACAGTGAGAGGGGAAATACAGCCACTATCTTAATAAAAAAGAAACTTAATTGTTGATCAAAGTAATTTTTAATTGGCTTTTTAAATATAAAATTAATTGTATAAATGTATTGGGGAGATTCCATGCGGAATTCCAACCTGCGACATCCCTACATCCTCATTTTTATCTCCATTGGTCTGGTCAAATCCGAAGTAAATTGTCCTCGATTTGCATGGAGTACAAATGTGATCTTCCCAATTTTCGCCATTTAAGAGTAATTAGAAAAGTTTCTCGTTATATTTTCTAAGCGAAAATTTATTATAGAGAATTCTAAATATTTTTAGCTATAAATCTTCTCAATTTTTGAAACGAAGATATTTATTTTTAACGTACAGAATTCAATTACTTGTTAATTAACTTACTCCAATTTCATCTGAAATTCTTGTTAATAATTGAAAGTTATAATTGAGGATAAATCGGAAAATTAAAAAAAAAACCTTTCTTTTTTAGATGAATTTTCTTTAAGGCATTTTCATATGAGAAATATCTTAATATAATTCTACATAAAAGTAACAAGATTGCATAATTTTTAGCCTTTTCTATAAATATTTAACTATTGAAATAACTAAGCAGTTAAATTTAAAAGTATCAATCTTTCTATATTGAATTTACAAAATATACCTGTGTCAGCGTGTTTAAATGAACATTTGAACTGCTTTGTTTTCAATTTTATCTAATGAGATAACGTCTTATATATATATATATATATATATA
>JAPMOR010065988.1:2194522-2220379 GCA_026543865.1 Argiope aurantia
AGTTTACATACTTATAGGACATCAGTTTTCACTTCTACTTTCAGTCCTTGTACAGGGCATGAAATTTTGAGACTAGTGCAATGCTTCTTCCATACATTCTATCATTCATTCTTCAATGCATTCTATGCATTTCTTGAATTTCAAGTATTTCGAATAAAAGTGGAAATTCTAAGTACTAATTTATAATCTTAACGTTAGATTTTTTACGCCAGAATGATTCATTCCTAATGCTCAGTTGAAAAGAAGAACAAAAAGAAAAATGAAATAGCCTTTGTCATTTTGCCACTATTAAAATCTAAATTTCACATACAGATAATTATTTTTTAAAGAACAAAAATTCATTCTGTTTCTCCTTCCTTCTAAAACTTCATTGATTTTTCATTAGCATAAAAAATCGTCTACATATTCATCAAGGATCTAAATTCAAAATTACAAAATTTTCGTTGATTGGTAAAGTTTCAGCTACGAAATTGAGAAAAAAATCCTGTTTATGTGTTGCAATTTGCTGTTATGAATCGAAAATCATTTGTTGCTTTCGAAATCTTGTCACAGTTTAAAATTACAATAGCTTTTTTATTAACTCTGCTTTAAATCTCCGTATCGCTTTAAAACAAGAGAATTAACAAGAAATCAAAAATAAATTCAATTTGCATATTTTAAACAGGATCAGTATCTTTAAAATATAACAAAGGAATTTTTGTATGAAATAATTGGTTATTAAAATTTGTGAACGTCTCTTTAGAAACTCAATTGCTGAGAAACAACACAATGTATTTCAGTAAAGTAGCCGAATTTAAAATCTTCGTCAGAAATACAAATAAATTTACAGCAACATTAAATAAATGTAAAATCAAAGCTTAATATTTGAAACTTTTGAAGAATATTTAAAAATTGTGTGTGCATTCACTTAGCAACACAATTTATCCATTTACCTAAAAAATGATTTCCGACAAAAAATTGCCTCGACCTTTCTTGTTCACAATACCAGTCATTTATTTTATTTATTCACATTTTGACCACAGTACTAAATAAACTGAATTGAAGAGAGCGAAATGAAAAGGGGATAAGAATTGTCCTTGAATGAATTTTAATCATAGTTTTGTGCTTTTTTCCCTTATATGCCACTCATAATATAAGGCAAAATTAAAATATCCATGTTCAATAATTTTAAGATTAAACTGTGTATATTGCATAATTAAATAAAAACACCAGATGCATCGAACTACAAAACAAATATTATATTATAGATGCCATAAACCCTTTTTTATAAATCTTCCAAAATGTTCATGTAAGGAGTTTTTTAAATCTTCACATTAAATATTTTTTATTTATATAATACAGCACCATTGCTAGCGCAGTATCTTATTTTAAATATTTTCAGAGCATTATTTAAGATTTCACGGACACACTTTTGCCACATTATTCCGTTAGAGTTTAGTGTATTATGCATTAAAATACAGAGTAAGTCAAACAGAAAATCCATTAGAAGTAAAATAGAATTATAATACAAAATAAAATATTTAAATTGAATAAAAATAAAACTGTGGATACTGCATGATTGAATTAAATTACAATAAATATCGAAGCTCTGTATAAATTTTAAATTAAGCAATCTTTTTTCACTATTATAATACGCAGTTGTAACTTTTTTAAAACTAATATAGTATGTGTATTAAATATTTGAAGTGCAAGCATCATATCTTATTTGAAATATTTTTCTAATCACAATTCCCAATTTTATGGAGACAGTTTCTTCTTAATTAGCTTGTTAAGCTTAGATTTCACAATAAAATACGGATCATACAAAACATATAAAATAAAATATATATTGTTTCTAGTTTATTCTGTGCAATTATAGGCATGTACAAGAAAGTCGGTGCAAATACCGAGAAAAAAATCGATTTAGTAAATAATTTCGAATGGGGCGATATTTCAGAATTTGCTATGATTTAAAAATGATAGGAAAAAAAAAGAATAATTTGCTTAAAAACAGCCGCATTTTGAGTATCGACAGAGATAATTTGAAAAATATAAACTACCGAGAAGCAGGGTGAAAAAAATTTAATTTTTTTCTTTACATGCACGAAGGTCAAACTTCGACTCATGTAATATCATACAGAAGATGAGAAATAATTTTTAAAATTAATAATTCTTCTACTAAAATTCTGTTCGTTTCGAAATTTAAATTTTATTGCAGAGAATATCAGTTATTGATATTTTAAAAGTTCTTTTCAAATATATCGGTTATTTTCAAAGTACTTTAAAATCAATGGAGGACTAATTTACTAGTGTGAATAATAAGCTCTGTAGCTTTTACTGAGCTGTTAATTTAATCTATCTTTGAGCATAAGGACAGAAAACATTTATGTCCATAATTTCAAAATTCTTAGACCCAAAAATGATTAAATGGTGAACTAAACCGAAAAAATGATGAGCAAAGAAGTTTGAAGGAAATTGAGACAAAAAGGTATTGAACGTTGCTCATACTTATATATAGATTATTTCTTATGATCATTCTGCGTATATTAAATCTTAAATTGTTTTTCTGTTTAAAATGATTTCTTCTAATTGAGTAAATGCAAATGGCAGTATAAAGTTCTCCTCGACTTTAAATTCTCTGAAAGGCAAAATACAATTTCTGCAAAATAATATTAAATGAATAGAATCAACTCTTATAAAAACGTTTTCCCCATATTTAAATATATAGATCTTGAAAAAGCTAGGAATATTTTGCATAATTCAAATTTCCAAGGGAAGATATATCTAGCTTGAACTAAATAGAAACAGACAGTCTGCTAATTATCTTTGAAAAAAAGTATCTCATTTTTTTTTAAAGTTAATGCATGCGTATAAATATTCCTTTTTGTCCTTACAGATTTGGACAGGCTGATGAGGGAGTATCTTATTAATTTCTTTTCCTTCTAGATTTGATTGTTGGCGTCTCGTAATATTTTATCTTCCTCATAGGATCACTGGAACTCACATTGCTGGAATTTCTCAATCCCTTTTGTTCCCTCTTATGAAATCTCAATAAGAATCCCTTAATCATTTCTCATCCTTATAGCTCCAGTTTTTATATTCTTTAAAGCTGACTTCTTTCTTACAGAACCGCCTGGAGGATTCGTATGCTCTGTTGGACAGTTTATATAAGTCAAAATGGCTGTGCAATACTGCAGTAATTATGTTTTGGACGAAGAAAGATTTATTCGACATGAAGATTAAATCAGCTCAAAGAAATCCTACATCATCCAACGGTAAACAAAATTTTTTTATTGCATTTTTCAAAAACATATATGTTTACTGAAGTGATTTCCTGATCTAATAATATTTGTATTGCTGTACTTAAAATTTATATGGCAGATACAAAATACTGGTAAGATTGATAAATATAGGGTGTGCGCCAACAACGGCGTTACAATGGTAAAGAGCTCAAAATTATTTACTTTAAATAAAAGTTAGAATTTTGTTGGCAAACAAATGTAAGGTGAACAAAATATGAAAATCTACCCCCTATTTATTCCATAGATCTCCAGAGCCTAGAGGTAAGGTCTTGAGTTTGCAATCAGAGAGTTTTCACCATAACCAATAGCAACATGCACGTTTTATCTGACTGTAAATCCTTGTTATTTACTAGAATGCGATGGTAGAGTTTAAGATAACATAGCTCTTTATATTGCTTCTATTTCAAGTGCAATATATTTTTTAATCACTGAATTAGGTTCTTTGAAGTAAAAGTTTAATAAATGTTAAGTAGGCAAAATTTATAGCCTTTACACATACTTATACACTCAAATACTCAGTAAACGTTGCTATAAAATAATGAAATGCAAATCATAACTTTTATTTAATATTCTAAACCTTTGCATTGATAAATCGGTGCTTGTCATCTGTTTGTGAGCGTGTTCTCATCGATCAAATTAAATACATTTCAAAACATTTGAAAACATTCCGAAGAGATTTCAAGCCACTGTTCTGGCATTCTTTCATTGCACTAACAGAGAGGAATGTGTTTCCGGAAATTACAGCCAACATGTTGAGTTTTCAGCGCTATATCTGGCCTTCATCTTTAAGAGAATACAAGAAAGCATGTTGAACAACTGGGAGTTACATCTCATTCAACTGCGGACTCAAAGCACATCAGAATATCGATCCATGAAGTTAAGATAGAGAACTATTAACCTACCATTTAACTGATACTGACTGCAATTATTAATTCGTATATTCACTGGACAAAGACAGAACATAGCATAAGTGAAACTGAAACTACAGGCTAAAAACACTAATAGATGTTAAAAATAAATCATCATCCTGCAAGCTAAAAACTGAATCTTTCGACTGGATGAGGAATAACAGATGGCCTCGCTGCTTAAGATATATTGATTGAGATGAAAATAAATAATAAACATAATTTTAATCATCTTTGATGATTAAATTTTATACTAGCAACATTTTAGCACTAGTCTTCAGTGAAGACATCAATCGATCATTCCATTAGTTATCTCACAATGAGATGATCTAATGCAAAAATTTGAACTTATGATGTTTATTTAAAAGCACTTTTCATGTAAGCGTACTTTAAAGTGATAATCAAGGACCAAAAAAGAAAATTCTACCATCTAATATTTTTTTTTCTTTTTTGAAATATGTAACATCCGGAGAAAATAAATGGCCGTAAATTCATTATTTTAATCTCGAAAATTCTTCATTTACCCTTTCACTTCTTGCCACTTTTAATGAGTTCCCATATTGGCAATGCCTTTATAGATCTAGTATGTATACTTACTCATATATTTATAACAATATAAATAACATTCAACCACCATATTTTAGAGGATAACCTACACCCCCATACTTAAATTTTGAAATACAGAAATAAAACAGTTGAATTATTTTTCATATATTTGGAAATTTTAGTGGAAAATCTTGAAACTGGAATTTTAAAAGTGCATCTCAAGAAATTTAATTTCTCGTGATCTGATTAGGGGCATATGCTGACAGGCATGCCTCGAAGTCAAATATAAATTGACAAAATATAAGTAAATCGTCAAACAAATTAATATGCACATGCGGTATCATTGAAATAAATACTGAGAAGAATGTTATCATTTCAGCAAATTTTTACAATGCTAAATTAATAAAGAATGTTATTCTGCAATAAATCTAATACCATTTATTATTTGGCTTAATTAAAATTAAAGATTAACTCGCTTAGCTTTACTTCGCCGAATAAAATCCGCAATAACGTATTACATTCATTCTTTTTATTCTAATTCTTTATTTCTTGGAATGAAGAAAGAGCTCACTTTTCGGTGATTCCTGCAGTTTCCACAACGAATGGAAATAGAATGAAATAAAAGCATTTTTTATGTTACATGTATTAAACAAAATACTAAATCAGCGCCACATATCTCTACATGTTTCATCTTGCTTATCTACCAGAAAGCTAAGAAAGATCGTTCCTTTTCTGTTGTCCTTTCTACAGGCAGAAATGAAATTTCCTACTTGGAATTTTCTTTCCATAATTGTTCAATTAGATATCACGAGCTTCTAATGTGGGATGTCGCTAGTGTTCAAAAATAGTGTCTTCGAATATTCCTAGGTATAGCATGCTAATATTATCGAGACCTTTTCATGAACAGCATAATAGCAACGGAAAAGTAGAATATAGCTTAGGTGCTCACGAGTCCAATTTATGTTTTAGTCTTCAAAAGGGTAGAAACCAAAGATCGTCTTCATACATCTGGTATGAATATAACTAAGATTCAAAATTCCACTCTTTTTATCAATGCTGTAAAAGCAAAAGTAAGCTAATGTTTAGTATTTCAAACTTGCAGATACAGGAAATATTCTAACCTGAGCAACTGTGATCCTAAGTTAGCTTACATTAAGATTAGATATTCACTTATTGATCTTCGAGATAAAATTTAGATACTTTAATACAAGAATAAATCTGATATGTAAGGTCTGACTCTTGTTTCCTGGGTAGGGGAGCAGAAAACAAATATCTTAAGCAACTATGAATAGTAGACATCTACTTACTGGTATTCTGCTCTTCGAGATTCTATTAAGATATTTTTTTTCCTTTTTCGAAAAGTAGCATACACCAGAACGATTGATTTTTAGAGCTGTGACAATAATCTACTTCTATTGGTTTTCTATGCAATTTTATCACTACCCATTGTTTAGTGTCATTCAGATGAATCATAATTGAATACTCCAAATTCTATTTTCTCTTTGAAGTTCATAACAAAGAGAGATCCTAGACAAAAACTGGAATGTTACACATTTCCTTGCTAAAAAGAGTTCTACTCAAAATGTTTTTAATGAGCTCAGCTCTCTCAGTATATAGATTTTGTGGTAACGTGCTTTGTCTCCTTCCGAGTCTTAACTTATTTTTCAATTTACTGTTTAACTTTGGAAACTAGTGTATTTCTTCTTAGTACCTATACTTAAATACCAAAAATTAAAAAAAATATATTAATTATTCGGCAGTAATTCAAGCTGTGTGTACACCAATTCATCTACAAATAGTCATGAAATATTGAGGAATATTTCAAAAACTTCATTATCGATTTATTGCAATCACAATTTATTTTCAGGTTTAACAAGTTTCGACAACTTTGTTGAAGAGTTCGAAGAGCGTTGCCCGTTCTTGTATCAAAAAGATGTCCAAACGTACTTCCATGTAATATGTTCCATAATTTCTGACGTCCACTCTGTATATGATGATGTCGCTGACACTATTCTTGAAAATAACTTAAAAGAAAACCCGCTTTTATAATTTCCTAAACTCGTATTTTTCTATTGTTCCTTTTACATTTTTTTTTAAAAACTGAATTTTGTAATTTTATTAACAGCCATCCATGAATAGATAATAATTTAATGAACTTATATACTTTTTGTGAAATCCTATTTCAGTGATGAGCTTAAAGATGTACTTTCTAATATATTTGAATCTCATTAATCCATTTTTAATATGTTAAAAACATTTTTAAAAAAGAAATAAAACCATTCTAGGAAAAATGCTGTATTTTGATTACTCTTCCAGCAAACTAAAACAAAGCAGATGTAACTCAATATAAAAATTTATATTATATTACTTATAACAGCTTATATTATGAAATCTGTATTATTATTTATATTAGTATTATGGAATTTTTTTCATTGTGTTCTTATATTTTAAAAATGTCTCATAAACAAACAAACTGTTTGTCAATAAATAAGGCAAGACTATTTACTTTACGCTATTTACTTCTCAGATATATTATACGATTTTAAAATTTTGCCGAGCAATGCGCCCCTTTTACGGGTTTCTTTTGTGTCATTTGAATACTTTACCAAAGTCTTATTCAAAATATCTGGGATTAATCAGATTCTAATATACATATTCAGTGATAAAAAGGAAAAAGAATACAATAGTTTCATTTTAGACTTAGCTCATTAATTTTTATACACATACAATTCATAAGATAGGAAATAAATAACAATAGTAACTAAGAATTTATCCTGAAATATCTTTAAAGGTAATATTAATATAAATATTTATCCTAACAGGATCAATCATATCATAAATGCTTTCTAAAATATTAGAGTATATAACTGTACAGTAGCGGAAAAAAAGAAGCCACCCAGTTTCATTCTTCAATCAAAAGATGTACACAAAATTTTCATAGCTACATATTTATAATTGTACAAACTTTGAAATTTCCAATAGCAACACCCTTTTCTTATATCATGAATACATTCCTCAATAACCCGGAGTACAAGTTTTGGTTTATATACCATGATCGAGATGTTTGATATTTTCTGTTAAATGATCATTTCCACATTTACGTGTGTAAACTCTAGATATTATCTGGACATCTGTAAAATTATTTATACTTTTTATTTTTGTGTTACTTTAAAAGCATCTGAAAAGTTATAATATTCATTCAGATATAATATTAAAACTGACTGAAATTACATTCATAATAATTTAAATTTATAGTAAAATTTTGAGAAAATTTTTTATTCTTTTTCGTAAAAGAAAAAACAAAAATTCAAGAGCACTGAAATTTTTTTAAATTGCGCTAGAGATTGAATCGCTTTTACGCTGAAGTCAACAAAATGGAAATTTTGTTATTTTAGCCAAAGTTTTGTTGTTAATGTAATAGAAAAACTACTCTTAGAAAAGAGTAGAAATTTTGCATGACCCTACACCAAAAAAATAGCCTTGTCCTTAGATATATGCTCAAATTTCAGTGCGTTAGTACTTAAAAAATTTTAAAGTCTAATTAAAGATTTTTTGCATATTAAAAATTACATTTTAATAATAAATATATTTAGGGAATATGTAGAAAACCTTATATTTTCATATAAAAAAAAGGTTAGGACATTAACAACATTACTTTTTAAGATATGAATAAAAATTAAAAATTTAATTTTAACATTAGAAAGTCAAAAGTTTGTTAGCTCATAATTACGAAATGAATAGACTAGACTAATGAAATTTGGTTTTCGTGAATAGTTTTTGGTGTAGTCTTAAATTTTGATGAGAAAATTGGTGTTGCCATTGGAAATTTTCATTTTTTTAAATTTTTTTTTTTCATCTTTTAATATATAGACAGTTTTTTATGAAATTTAGAATTCAAAAATCTTTGAGAATACGTTAAGTCTTTTCGAATGATACCTTTCTTATAATTGTAAGACGAACAATTATAGAATAAAGCTGGGTGGTTCTCCCCCCCCCCTCCCGGGACTTTACACAATTACTGAAGACCATAGCAAAATATCTGATTTTTGCAGAGTGGTAAACTGAGCATTTGGCATTTTTCGCATTTTTATTTAACTGACAAATTGTCATTTTTGAGCTTAAGAAATTTTATAATGTTTAACATTTTGAAGATCAAATACATTAACAAGAGAATACACATTCTTCTTAAGACAGTGCAGAATTCCTTCAAGAATATGAGTATGAGTTTGATGTTTAGTCACCAACTTTTAAAATCGCCTAATACGATCAAAAGAATCATATTTAACATGATTCATGATTTAACATGATTTTGAAAAACACTGCACAGTGTGCATGTGAAAATTTATAATTATTATAAATTTTCACATGCATACTCTGGCTCCCTTACTATTCATTAATCTGTGAAAAATACGTGGATGAACTGTTATATTTCTTTGCAGTGTTATTATATCCTTCAAATGAACGAATTTTTCTTTTTTTATTCCATACTGTTTATGTTAAAAAATATTTGTATTCTTTGCAAGATGATAAATCTAGAAATCTTAATTTTTGTAATGAAAATGCACTTTAATATTCGTCCCAACTATCTCTGAATTCTTGTGAAAAATATTGGGATAACTTTCTGTGCATTTCAAATTTATTACATATTTTATACCCGAATTGATATGAAATTCTCCTCTTTTTTTTCTATATAGCTTACTAGAAAAATATATTGATATATTTTTTAAGTAAATAATTTCACATTATTTATTTTCTTTACATTCCTACGTGTTCTTTTAAAATATCAATGTTTGTTATGTAATACGATTTCAAAATTCTCCTTTCACTTGTAATTGTATGAACCCTTGAACTGTGTTTTTCTTTTGAAACCAGTTGCAATTTTATTTTGTAAATATTTATATGTGTTCACTTACAAAATTTTAGAGGATGATCTACTGGGTGGCTACAATTAAACTTCCCCTATAGACAGCATCATACTACGCAAATAGGTGAACGGATTGCAACGAAATTTGGTCTATAGACTATACACGAGATGCGCTCACGGAATTTCAAAAAAAAAAAAAAAGTTCAAAAATGTTCACCAGAGGGCGCATTTTCTGGAAAAACAATAATTTTAACACAATAAACGCCCAAAATGGAAACAAGAAACAATATTAACATTTATTGCCTAGTTTCTCATTACATTGTTATCGAATCATATTAAGTAAAGTTAAGGAAAAAATAACAGTAAGCTGTTTGAGAAAAAAAAAGTTCAGTTTGCAGAAACAAGAACAGATTAAGACGACATTGCACAAGAGGAGCAGTTGTTAATCGTGTCCAGGATTATGAAGGGAAAAATGCTCCATGTGAACACCCTCATTCACATGCAAAATTTCGAGTCGATAGACAGTCTGTTCAACAGCAGATCGTAGCTGATCAGTTGTGATGCTTCGCACATGAAGCGTTATGGAATTCTTTAAGTCAATGTCACAACACCGTCGCAGCGTGATGCCGTCATCATTATAGCCGGAAACATCGATACAAAACATGACAACGACTGCAAGCGTTTCTTATCCTAACCTGTTTTGCATAAAGCTGTCAAATCTTCGCAAGCTTACAAAACTCGACATTTTTTTCCTATAATTGACAGCTTTTCCCGGTTTTACATTTTATTACTTATAATTCTTGTTCAGAATTGTTAATACTGTTTTTGTATTCCGTTTTGATCATTTATTGTGATTAAATTAATGTTTTTCCGGAAAAGGCGTCTTCTAGTGGACATTTTGGAACTAAAAATTTTTTTCGAAATTCCCTGAGCGCATCTCGTGCATAGACTATATACAAAATTTCGCTGCAATCCGTTCATGCGTTTGTGTTGTATGATGCTATTTATAGGGGAAGTTTAATTATAACCACCCTGTATATCATATTTATGGTATAACCCATGATAGAACCTAATGCTATACTATCTTTACAATTACATAACTATCTTCTTGTTCTAGATAAAATACTTCGAACACCTATAAAATTCGAGGTATAAGGATCATTTAAAATGCCTCGGAGCCATTAGAAACTGCCAAATGGCAAAATAATGAATTCAGAGGTTCAGTTTAATTTAGACAGGATTGAACTACTGATTGATATACCCTTTTTCGTAAGATTAGATTTTGTTCCTACTAGAGCATACATATATACACCTATATGTTCGGTGTTGCATATATAACACCGGAAGAAAATCCCTCATGGTGCATGGCGGAATAAGTATTACGTAAATGTTTTTATCATGGGGACTTTAAGCGCCAGCTCCAAATATGCACATAGTATAAACAAGCGTACACAGAAAGAGGAGATCGAGTAAAAATCCATACGTAATTACGTAAGTAAATACGTAATTATTAAATATTACGTAATACTTAATTGCACTTGGAATGAAGAATACTGGAAATTTTCTGTTTAGAAAAGTTATACGCCTACAAGTGCATATAGAGTGAGAGTCCATATTTGGACTTAAGATTACAAAGTCTTCAATTTTCTGCGACACAAAATTATGTAACTACAAATGTATGCAGAAATGGTACTGAATGAAAGCTCATAAATTGTTCTCACTCATTTAAGTGAAGCATGCTACTTTCAAAAGAAATTGAAGTCGTTTTAAAATTTTGAGGTGTGAGTAAGGATTGAAATCCATCAATATAAGCGTTTATCCCTGTATCTCTTTTTATTCTAATTATATCATGAGATTCAGTTAAGACTTCATAATTACAAGTTGAATTTTTAAATAGAAATATAGCTATATTTTATTTACTAACAGCATTTGAAAATGAAATATGTTAAAGTATGTAAATAAATCACATTAAAATCGAAATCTTCTTTCGTTGCCACCTGCCCATGTTGCTTAGTATTTAAATTCCCCATCGTGCCAAGCTGTATGGGGGTTTATGGAACGATTTTTGTCATTCACTGTAGACCTATAGCTCAGAAAATTAAATTCATTCATCAGATATTTTTTTAAACTTGACAACAGTCATTCGTTTCTTAGTATTGCTTGCCCTCAGATTCCTGCATATTCATATGGTTCTTAGAAACGTGTGAAATGAAACTTCCACTCTTTGAATAGTTTATGCCCAATGTTCTCAATCGGTAATCAGTTTTCCATATCAGTTTTAATAAAGCCTTTTTCGAAGTAATTTTGCAATTTTTATGAATAATCAAGCTTTTATGTTACTTAGAACGTTAGACAACTGTACACGAGTATGGGTTTATATACGCATTTCATTTTATATTTCATTTCATTTATACACATTATATACGCATTTCCATTTCAAAAGCCAAGAAGTAAGAAGAGGCGGTGATATGAATTAGACAGATTTATTTGCCCGTTCCTGTTGGGTTCAGTGTGTACTACTGTTAAAAACAATTCTCAGAGCGATAAAAGGGTCTTCATCTTTTTTTTTAATTTAATTTGAAAGTTAAAGTTTTATTTAAATTCTGACAAAATATATTTTATCTTGTTTGACTTCAATAAATTTTTCGCCCTTTAAATTTTAATATTTTAGCTCCTCGTTCCTTATTTCGCTGTCTTTAAGAGGCACTGAGAATCAATGGTTTATGCAGTATATTCCTATATATATTTTTTTTTATAAAAGCTATAAAACTGCTAACTATAAAATTTAATTTCTGGGGGCATTTTTGTTTCCTTATTGTAGATCCAATAAAATTGAAAATATTAAAATTTACTCTCTTTCGATATACGTAGAAAAATATTCATTTCTTCCCAAATTTTGTTTGCTAAGTTTGGGAATGAATGTCTAGTGCTAATAAGCTAACTAAAAAAATTCTGGGGTTCTTGTGTTTAGTAAATTAAAATGCCTTCAAATAAAAACACAATTAATCAATCACTAAAATCTGATTTTTCCCTAAAAAAGAAGAGAAAAATTAATTAAGAAATGGAGTGACAAATTTTTAACTTGTAATGAAATGCTTTAAAATGTAACTCATTTATTCATTTGGTTTTGGTAAAATTATTGCATGCTTCACTAGGACAATGAGATTTCTTTTTCAGCTTTCAGTGCTGAAATACTGACAAAGGCAGACAAAATAATGATGAATGAACATGGCTGTAATGTATTTAAGTAAAATACATGAAATGAACTTTTCTATACAGCGCTTTGAGCTTATCTGTAACTACAAAGTATTTCTCAAAAATAGTGAAAGACAACTGCTATAAAACATTTTCGAAAAGGCAAGGAGTATAAGAGCTTTAATTATATAACTTTATTCACCTTTATTTTATTATTCGCTGTTTCTAAATAATTCTCATCTAAAGTTTTTACATTTCAGAATAGCTTTCCAAAACTGTTTTCAAATATTATTTTTTTTCTCTATATTTTAGTATTTTGCAGATTTTTTTTTTGTACTAATGTAATTCAAAATTCTGACATTCGAAAGCATATGAATAGGTAAGGACAAGATTATCAGTATTTTACCGGTATCCAAATGGATTCCAAAAATCCTGTTCATGCCTATTTTTTATTGAAATAATATTTTCCTTTCTTATTTATTTAATTTTATTTTTATTATTCATATTTACAACTGCAAGACAATCTTTGTTCACACAGTTGTATGCTCTTTAGATTTTCCAGACATAGCTCAATTATAAAGGAAGCCTTTTATATGAGTCTTATACAGGTTAGTTACAGACACAATCATCTTCATTTTTACATGCAAAAGTTTACGAGCTTTGAAAGTTTATCAGCCATTTAAAAACTTACATTCATTTCGAATGATAACTTGAAACTATAGAGCTGCATTTTAATCACTGAATCTGGGTTAAAAAATGCATAATATTAATTTCGAGACTAGATTATTCTTGTAGTGTAGAGTTTTGTTGTTAGAAGAATAAAGTTTTAAGAAATCTTCTTAACTAACTTTGTCGAATATTCCCCATCTTCTTGTGAGATCATTAATTTACAATTTCCCTAAGAGTCAAAATTGACGAAAAAATTTTGTACATCTTGAGGTGATATTCTTACGAATGAGTCAATGAGCTATCACTATCACTATTGTAATCACATACACTGCTATTTCTGAAGTAATTACCCACGTAAAGGGAAATTCGCTGTTGAGACTGGTTATGGTAAGCGTTAGCATTAAATGTTGCTCGTATAACAGGAGATGCATCTTTGAAGAACCATTTCATTTCTATACAATGAATGAATCACCTCAAGATGTACAAAAATCAAGAAGAAAAATTATTACTTTATGATTTTGCTTGAAAATATCCAAGACACTCGCGAAATGGAAAGTTTCATCTGGCTAAAAGTCGAAATTGATTATCTTCCTGGTATGAGAGAAAAACACGGATGGGAAGAACATTTTGAAAAAATCTGTTAAATAAAAAAAAAAAAATTCATAATATTTCGCTTTGATCGTATCTATATTCTTGTTACTGACAAAGCTTTTTATGGACTAAAAGTGGTTTTTTGAATAATTATTCGTATAAACGACTCACCTTTCAAATCTTTAGCCCTATTAAGCCTTATCTTATAAAAACTTCTATTTCAACTTCCATTATTTAGTTCTTGTGCTTATGAGAAAGCAACTATTACCAAGCATTATTAAATCATTATTATTATTGTGAAAAAAAATTGCATTGCATTATCAAAGTTCTTTTAGTTTTAAATATATCACTTTCATTTTTATGTTTTCAACATGTGTTTATTTTTTTATTTGTCGCATGATTTTATTTTTCGTTTTTAAGTGATACATTCCACTCATCAACTAATCGTTTAAATGATTAACTTTTCTGCTTCACGAATGAAGTACTTCTCCCGTCCATGCACAAAAGATCTCAAAGCAATTGGATATCCATGAATAATGAACGAAAGAAAAGAGGCATTTTAGTGAAGTAGTAATTTATCAAATAAATAAATAAATAGTAAAAAATTTCTTTGATAATTTGAAGCACCTTTTAGTGATCTGAAACACAACAAAATAGACATTTCTCTCAAGAGTCGACTTTTTAAGCTGAAAGAAAATTAATGCGCAATTTTCATTAAACATGTATTATATGTTTGATAATCAAACTAGACAAAATATCGCAATAATTTTGTGGCGCTTTGTAAAGGAGGTTGAACCGACATGCAATCGAATTTAAAATTGAAAAAAAAACCCCACCTATCTCAATTTTCACTGATGAATAAATTTATGCAATTTATCTTTTTTTGAATTGTGGATTGAAATTCTAAATAGAGGCGCTTTTTGAACTTTTGATGATACAAATTTATTTTTTGTTGCAACATTTTCTGATTTAATAGAGTAAAATGAAGGCAAATTTGTTCAACTATTGATAAAATATATACATATCTTGTTAAAATTTGCAAAATAAGCATTTTAAAATGTAAACTTAATTTTCTTTGTCGTTCATCAGTGATTCCTTTTCAGTTTTTGATTGTGGATTTTCTTTTCTAATAAAAGTGGGAGGCACGGAAATTTTTTGTTATTGAGAAAGGATTGATAGCAGAAGAAAAGCTTTAAAAAAATGAAAGATTTTCATGTGAAACTTATTCCAAATATTAAATAACAGTCTCTTATGTGGATTAACTTTCTAAAATACATTATATTATTTTTATTTAGCCTTATATGGCGCAGTTTGAAATTTATTTCTTCAGTTTTTTTTAAAGCAAACAAATTTTTCTTTGAAAACATAATTAGTTCCTACTTGTTAGTAATTTTGGAGTTACTTTTTTAAAACCATTGAGCGCTGCACTGATTTAACATTGTGATATTTTAATTATTTTAGTAATTTGTTTTGGCTTCCGTGTTAGTAAAACTCAAATATGAAATTAATAAATGCTTCAATATTTTATCTTGATTTTTACCAAATTAGTTAAAAATAAATGTTGATAAAAAATAATCTTCCCAGTTATATGTTTTGCTCCACTTCCCTAAATTTGAAAGAAATTAATGTGAAGGCGACAAATAATATATTTAAGAATTTAGATACTATTTTAGACATTTTGTTTAATATTTACTTTTTCCATTTTACTCGGACTCTCAAATCCAGAATTAGTGATTAAAAATGCAGCAGCTTGTACCTACAAAAGTATTTGGACCGAAAACTGAAAAAATGGGTCCAAACTTTAACTATTAGCTCAGTCTTTTAGACATCTAGACAAACAAAAACGAGCTTGAAAACTAAACAGTGACACATGTTAAAAAATACGTTTAACATCTACGATTTTCCTTTGAAGATGCATCCCCTTAACGAACAATGCTAATGCACAACCGGCTAGTGCTCAATGTCAGACGAAATTTCCCTATGAGAATGGAAGTTATAAAGTAGATATAGGAAGTTAAGATGTGAATTTTAGAAAAGGTTATTGATATGTCGGCAGTAATTGTACCACGTGTCATTATAAAGTAGATGTAGAAATTTACGATGTGAATATTGAAAAATGTTATTGATATATTTAAAGTAAGCATACTATGTGTGATTATAAAGTAGATTTAGGTAAATCATTCAAAATATGAATGTTAAACATTTTTCATTAAATTATAATACATCAAATGTAAGGTAGATGTAGGGACTTATTTAAATTATGTTTATTGTAAAATCAATTACGATCTTCATTAGAATAGAATTTTAATCGATTGAGCACTTTAATGTAGTTTAGGTAATAACTGTTTAATATGGCCAAATAGGTCATGATTTTCTTTTTGGATAAACAATATGCAGTACACTAATATGGCATGAAGGTCATAATTTTGAATATCATGTATGTAGTATATTAATATGGCCAAATAGGTCATAAAATGTTTGGGTAAACTGTATGTAGTATAATACTATGGCCAAATAGGTCATAACAAATTTTTGGATGAACATTATGTTTTACACTAATATGGCAAAGTAGTTCATAAAATGTTTTAGATAAACTATATGTAAATTGCATTATTTACTATTCAGTTCTATCTTTATCTTTATGTATTTCTATGGAATTATTAGTTCTTCTATATGACTGTTATGTGTGTATTTATAATCAAATTACAAAAAAAAATTGTATTTGAATTTATAATATTAATAAATCTGAATGTTGCAATGAAAAATTGTCATGTCTTATTTGAAAATAATTATGCACTATTCTTTTCTGCTTATAAAAATATATGAATAATATTCCTGTTGACGCGATACACGTCAAACCTGTCCTCGTAACTAATTTTGGAAACCAGCGCAGAAAAGGAAGTGACATCCTGCACGATACTCAGGTATATGACATCCGCAGTTACACTGTGGTGTAATGGGAGTGTAGAGTAATCAGTATCAATTTCATTGAGTTCAAAGTTTGAAAAAGACTAGTTTTTTTCGCAAATGCTAAAGAAATTTTAAGAAAAATTTTTCAACTGTGTTCAGTTTGTACAGAAAAAAGTGATAGAATGAAAAAAAAAACAAAAAAACAAAACCATTTTTGTTTTATTATAAACTTTCGAAATTAAAAATACTTTAAACTCTCTTAAATGTCTATATAAATGCCGTTTCAAACCAATTAAATTGATATCATGTAATTAATTATGGGAATTTTAAATTGTAAATGATACGAACAGATTCGGTTTGAAACATTGAATTCTCATTAAAGGAGAATGTTATTCAAATTCACAAAAACATGATAAATTTAAAAACAATAATTGTGGTAAATTCTACAAAGAATATCACATTATTCCTACAGAATAGAAGAAAGAAAACTTCCTATTCCGTATGCTGCCAGCATCAATTTTAGCAGCAACTTCTTCGAATGTTTAGTGATTCTTCATAAATCCATTCTTCAAGAGAAAATTAAGCTATTTTATTAAAAAATTGCATTTAAAACTGTTACTATCAGGCAACGCTCTGTAATAAAACTGCTAAATAGCAGTTTTATCGTCTATTTCAGAGGTTTTTTTTTATTAAAATGAATTCGTTATTAACAATTTTTTTAAAAAAAATTAATTCAATTATTTATTCAGTTTTAATAAAAATTCTTCCTTAGACACTCTTAAGATAAAAAAAAAGAACTGTATCAGCCCTTTTTTTAGAGTAATTCTCCTTATATGTGTAAAACAAAGATCTTAAAAAATGTCAAGTGGCAATTTTAGAACAATTCCACTTCTATTTGCGTCTACTCACTTTCAATAAAATGCAGGAATAGTGAAAGAACACAACCCCTTAAAAAACATCAATAATAGTATTCATATTAAAAAAATATATATCAGCCCAACTATACTTGGAAATAATGTGATAAATTAATCATCTTTTTTTTTCATCTGCGAATATATTATTTTCTTCAAAAATCAATCATTTTTCTACAATTTCATGTCTTAGATTGACGGAAACTTAAACCATAAAAATGTTGTTACCTGTTCATGCAACATTCCCTTGAAATAAATTATCGTGCTTATGCACCTATATAGTGGTATACACTTTAGTAAAATTATAGATTTAATATAATATTTTTAAAACTGTCTTTTTGAAAATAAGAAGATGTAATGTAAAATTAGCAGTTTGAATTAAAGTATACCTTGCGAAGTTTCAAAATTGCTCATCTCCAAATGAAAGCAAGTATGTGACTAAATATCATTTGATATAAGGAAAGATTTTTTTTGTTAGACATCTAACAACTACTAAATTATGTTCATCAGTTTAAATGCGCTACGTTTAAGAATAAATTGCTTACAGAACTAATCATAAAAAAGAAAAATTTGTACTCAACAAATATTTTACATTTTACCCAATGGGCATGCATGTTATAAATGATTTGACTTGCGAATCTGGATAGCTAAAGGCATTTATAATAGTTTCAGGCAATGAAACATTCTTTTAATAGTCAAAGAAGGTTATGGAAAAAATTATTGACCTTCTTAATTAGAACAAAACTAGAAAGCTGGAGTTGATTTTAAAGTAATTTTAGTAACACTAATAAATAACACTGATACTAACAAACAACGCAGTGATTGGATTGTACTCAATTTCTTAATTCGAAGCTGTTTAAATATTTTCAAATGAAACAAAGGGAAGATGAACGGTTGTTAAAATTTTACGCAAAAGTTTTTTCTGTTTTTATACAGAGATATATAATTTTTGAAAAATTAAGAATCTGAATCAACAAATTAAGATACAGAAAAAAGATTAAAAAAATCACAAAAGTATATTGATATTGAAAAGAGAAAAAAATGCTAATATATAAACTGAGAGGAGCTAAAAAGTTAAGCAAATGAGCAAGCTTTTAAAAATTGCTCATTGCAGAGAAAGACAGGTGTGCGAAAGGATTCATTCTGCTCCTCTTTTCATAGAAGTAGCATTTCTCTCAGTGCCATGCAGTTATACACATTAGAACAGAGCATTTTTGCTATTATTGTTCAATTACCGTTATCTGCCCGAGTTTCATTTCAGATTCAGAAACGATCTTGTTCTCTGGCCTGACGCAATCTTATGCAAGGCTAAACATAATCATTTGATATTCCAGGTATGATGCACACTTTAGAAAATGCAAAAAGGATTTAAATAACGATATTGCGAATTCCACGACGCTATTTCAAGCCATTTGGTGTCATTTCAATTCATAATAATAAATGGACATTGCTTGCAATAAATCATTTTATGCTCAAAGATATGATTAAATGCTATATAATCGTAAATATTTATTGATCCATGATTTCTTTCTTCCCAAATTAAAGATCTTGAGATTGTTTTAAGAACCATAAAACAAGATTTGGTTTTATAACAGATTGAAAATTATCAAATTCAAAGTAGTGGTTTGTTAAAGAAACTTCAACTGAAATCATAATTTTTTTTAAATCTTTAGAGCAACAAAGTATTTACAATTAAATTTTTCCTAGTTTGAGAAAAATCTTCACAAAAACATCCACAACTTGATCTAACAGCAGGGAGAAAGGAAGACTCCAGAGAGGTAATGATGGAGCATGACCTATAATTAGTTTTAATTTGCATTTTTTCCATTTTAAACCAGGAAAATATTTCATTATCTCTTTAATTCAGTCTTCTCAATAGTTGAAAACAAAAATGCAAATAAAAAAATAATAATAATTTAAATAAAAGCTTCAAATATTAAAAATTTTCATAAAGATAATTCAATCAAAAATAATTTCTACAGGGTGGTTATAATTAAACTCCCCCTATAAACAGCATCATATAACGCAAACGAGTGAATAGATTGCAACGAAATTTGGTGTATAGACTATACACGAGATACGCTCACGGAATTTCGAAAAAAAATTAGTTCCAAACTGTTCACCAGAGGGCGCTATTTCTGGAGAAACATTAATTTTAATACGATAATAGACCAAAACAGAATACAGAAACAATATTAACATTTATAGACTAGTTTCTGATCACCTTGTCATCGACCACAGTAAGAAAACGTAAGGGAAAAATAACAGTACGCTTTTTGAGAGAAAAAAAAGTTCAGTTTGCAGAAACAAGAACAGATTAAGACGATATTGCACAAGAGGAGTTGTTATTAATCGTGTCCAGGATTATGTAGGGAAAGGTGCTTCATGTGACCATCCTCATTCACATGCAAAATTTCAAGATGATGGACAGTGTGTTCAACAGCAGCTCGTAACTGATCAGTTGTGAAACTTCGCACATGAAGTGTTATGGAATTCTTTAAGTCATTCAACATCGCAACACCGTTGCAACAAGATACTATCATCATTCCAGCCGGAAACATCGACATAAAACATGACAACGATTTCAAACGTTTCTTACCCTAACCTGTTTTCATAAAGCTTCCAATCCTTAGCAAGAATGCAAATATCGACATTTTTTCCTAGAACTGACAGCTTTTCCCTGTTTTACATTTTATTACTCATAATTCTTTTTCTGGATTGTTAATATTGTTTTTGTATTCCACTTTGATCGTTTATTGTGTCGAAATTAATGCTTTTCCAGAAAAGCGCCCTCTGGTAGTCATTTTGGAACTAAAATATTTTTTTAGAAATTCCGAGAGCGCATCTCGTATTTAGTCCATGTACCAAATTTCGTTTCAATCCTTTCACCCGTTTGCGTTGTATGATGCTGTTTATAGGGAAAGTTTAATTATAACCACCCTGTACATATCTATTTTTAATTGAATTACCTTTAAACTATTATTTACCAGCGTTCTCATTTTCTAATTTATTTAAATTTAGACGTTATGTATGTTTTTCTCTACAAAAAGGCGTTATGAATAAAAGTAATACAAAAAGTTCGAGGCAACAAAATATATATATTTCTGCAAGATCTAGAGATCTTTTGTATTTAATGAAAAAGTAGTTAACGAAAAATTTGATATTCTAGTTTCTAGATTTAGCATTTACAAAACAAACTACTGAAATTTCAGTTATTTTATTAAAAAAACACAATCTTTTTACGTGTTCTTATTTATAAAAAGTAATCAATGTCTATTCACAAATGTAAGAAATCGTCAGAATTCAATCATAGTCGTGCTCTTATGTTTAAGCAAAAATTCAGAAATAATAAATTGCTTTCAATATATCAAAAACATCGAAATATCTATTTCAGTTAAATAAAAATTTAATGATTAAGAAAAAATATATATCTTATTTTATATAAAACTCTCTTAATTTTCTTCTTGAAATCTGAAACGTCGAGATTCATTAAAATTTCTTAATATAATTTTTTGCAATTAAAATATCTTTTTGTAATTATTTTGTGTACATGGAAATAAAAAAAGAGACAAGATATTCATAGAAATATTTTCTTAACAGAATATTCTAGTATAATTATTTTATGCATCTTATCTCCTATCTTTTTATTTTCTTAAATAAATAATTTTTTTTATAATTCTTCGAATCTTAACATTTTAATAGTATAAACCCGATCCTACCCATTATTTGTTATGATTTATTAATGCTGCAAAATTGGAAAAAAAACTCTTTCTTTAATCTTAATTGTCACTCCTTTCGCCTTATTCCCTTATTTTTTATGTCTTTAGAAATGGAAATTTACAAAATTTTTCTAATTAAATTAATTAACTTGCCGTTAAAGAATTATTTCTTATAAAATGGTTTCAAAACATCGTTTAAAAAAATCTAAATTAATTGGTTTTGTAACTCACATAATCCCCAAAACTATAACTAACATAATCCCAAATATATAAAGAAATATAAAATTCTAAACACTATATCTACAGAGAATATTACCCTATTTTTAGAACGTTTTCTCTAAAAAAAATCTTAAGAAGCCGATGCTTGGAAATAAAAATTTCTGGCGAGAGCTTATTATTTGAAATGAGAAATATCATCCGCTATTTTTAAATTTATTCATCTTTCAAAATGACGCGTGCAAAAAATAAATGGATTGAAGGAAATGTTTTTTAGCTTTCCGGAAAGAAATACCCCAACTCCATGATTCAAAAATGATATGAAATACACGGTATTAAAATTTCTAAGAGCGAAATAAGCAACATTATTAATCGGAAAGTGAAAATCCGTCAATCATTACTTCTACTTGAAAAGAAAACTCCAAATGAATACCCGAAAAGAATGCTTATAGTTTCAAATATTTCTAAAATGATATCGCTGGTAATAATAGAAAATCTACAGGCGCATTAATCGATTGCAAAGTCTTAAATGCACCTGTAGTAACAATAAATAAAATAATAAATAAGAATTACAGCATAAAAAAATAAAAACATTATGTTGACCATCATTTGTCGAGGATTGTGACTCAACGCAGAGCAGTTTATAAAACCCTGTATATAATCTATTTAACAGGAGATAAATAGAAATAGATTGTAATCCTTGATAAAATTTAGGTTTATCTAAATGACTGCAACGAAAATAAGTTTATTTATTACCGAAAATGAATGGGGGGGGGGGAGAATGCACAGACCTGGTTCTGTAAATTCAAAGGAAGTTTCAGTAAGGGATTTTTAATTCTCTCAGGATCTCCTGCATGGAGAATTGAAAATTAAAAAAGTGTTGAAATCAACTCAAAGAACTATCAAGAGAAATTTTTATGTCCAATAATTAGAGAAATTTCATTTCTTTTTCCACATTTCATAAAGGTAAAGCTACGAAACGTCATATATCGAAAAGCATCTCTTCATTCCGTGAAAACAAATGGCAACTAATACTATACAAATGCAAATAAATGATAACAATTATTGCATGTATACATTTTCAAAATATTCATACGGAGTCCAATGCCATTTCACTAATGGAGTATCGAACCTTTAGTTTACTGAAAAGATGCGCTAAAGAAAGAAACGCTTTTCTAAGCGCTAACTCCCCATTATTGATGGACTCTGGAAAATAATTGAAAAGGTATGAAAATCAAAAATTCTGGAAATTTTACCAAGGTCTTTCTATCATGGAAACCACAACGCAGACTTACATTCCAAAGAAAAGTTAATAAGATCGAATATTTAAAAAAGTAATCCTTACATTTTGATCATTAATTGAATGGCACCGAAATTGTTCCAAAAATATATAAACACCCTCTATAATTTAATATAGAAATAATCCACCCCACACCATTAATTCATGTTAACAACATATAGTTGTCAAAATGAAACTTTCGTTATAGAATAAAACACAGTTCCTCAAAAATTATGTTTTAAAAATGAAGATAAAAAGAATATAAGACAATGGATATTATTGACGGAATAACCCTCCTCCAGTTTGACTAGAAACTGATCATAAAATAGTATAAGCAAACAACATTTTTTATTTTGTTTGAATATGAACAGAAGTAAACATATGATCTGATGGAATAAAATTTTCTTTAACCTCAAAGTACAAGGTATTGCCAGACTAAAACATTAAAAAAAAAATCACAAATTAAAGAAGCTCCATAAATGTCCTTATTTATAAAATAAAGATAAAATCATGTCTTATTATAATTTCTATTAAAACATAGGATTATTAGACCGCGTTTCATCTAAAAACAATGAATGAAGAATTACTATAAATAAAATAATAAAGGGTAAAATTAAATGAAACGCAAAAACTTGAGTTTATGCAGCATTCTTTTCTCCGCAAACCCATTCTACTATCCCCATTCCACTATAAAGGATGACTGACAATAAATTAGTAATCACAGCAGTAGCTCAAAAAACCATCTTTGCCCGAAGAAGAATATATCCTACAAAGCTGTAGACATTGATAATAATAAAATAATTACAGCTCTTAAGCAAGTCTTATTAAATCAATAAAAAATCCCTCCTATAAACCTCGTCCTATATGAATATAAATGAAGATGAGAATTCTAACTCCGTTAGCATGAGCTATTTGTACCAATCACTCCATAATTAACATTCCAAATTATAAGAATCATTATCAAGGGCAGAATTAACTGTAACTGTATTGCTAAAAATAAATCTGTCACAATTTGAAAAAAAAAATTAATAACAAAGAATCAAAGTATCAAAAATAACAAAGGACCAAAATATTAAAAATATGCTAATCTAGAAAAGGAAGGTAAATCTATCAAGGACTTCTTAACAATCTTAAAAATATTATCTTATTTACATAAAGAAATAAGAATTTTTAAAATTATTTAATCCACCCAAATCTTGATATTATTGCTTAAGTAAAGAAATAAGAATTTTTAAAGTTATTTAATCTACCAAAATCTTGATATTATTGTTTAAGTAAAGAAATAAGAATTTTTAAAATTATTTAACCTATCAAGTTAACACATTTATTTAGGCATTTAAATTAGGAAATACAAATATGATCATTTTTTTTATTATTCTTACTAATGCTACTATTACTGTTATTGCTAAATTTTAAATAACCCAAAACAATTTCCTTACTTATGTGACATTCCTTTAAAAATGTATTCCTCTCAATCTAACTTATTGAATAAGCTTTTCATGCCCAGAATATTCGTAAAACAAATTCCTAAAACTAATATTACTAATGTTGACGTCTGAAATATCTCATTAGAATGTATACTTATCATGCAAGTAAAATTTGCAAAATTTCTGCTCATTGATACTTAAAAGGATATATATCTAAATCCAAACCTTCTTAAATTTCAAAATAAATATATTGTACAGAGTATAACAGTAAAAATCTGCTTCTAGGAAATAATTATAAGCTCAATTCTTATGTAAAATAGCTCACCTTATTAATGCATCTAGCACATATAATCATCCCTTATTTTCCATTTTTTTTTTACTTTGTACAAAAACCTATTTTGGAAGTATTAGAGAATTAATAAACTTTATTAAAACCATAATTCTCATTAAACTCTCCAAATTATGAAAATGTCTAGAAACCGTAGTCACTCTTTTGTCAAGTCTTGAACTTATACCATCTTTCACTTTAATTTCTATTAAAATATTTTCCTTATTTTCAATGTCTCTTCTAATAATGTTAACAATTATAGTTGAAGGTTCTTCACTATGATTTGTTTTAATAATAGAATCGTTTGGCGATTCTTCACATTTACCCATAATATGAATTTTTATTTAATTATTAAAATCATTTATTGTTATCATATAGCATTATTTAGTTATTCTAATTAATTATTTTTTCCTTCTCTACCTTATTTCTTTTTTAAAAATTTAGTTTTTCTCCGAATACTAATTCTTAAAAAAAATTATATTTAATGATTCAATTTCCGTAATTAACATTTTATTTCATGTCCTTAGAATTTTAATGATTGTTATTTCATTTTCTCTCAATCTCTGGTTTGCTCTAACCGCCTCTATTCTTATTATTTTAATTTTGACATTTTTATCGTTTAATATTTTTTCATTCAATATACTTTTTTCAGTCGTCTTAATCAATACCCTTTTCTCATAATTATAATTAGACATTTCCAAGCCGGAATTTATTTATTAATTTATACAATTTTATTCTTTTCTCTTTTAATCAGTAATCATATTTTAAATGTTCTCCTAACTTTATTTTCCTTCCGTCAATCTATTAGCAAATAAAACTTGCCCTTATCTTTATTTTAGTCTTTCTTCTAAAAACATTTATATTTTTATTTTATCTCTGGTTACCCAACGAAGCTCTGTAGAAGCCCTGGTGGTAAAAACAATTATTCTTTTCCTTGCCCTTTCAAAATCAGAAGGATATAACATAATTCCTTTTATATATTTACTTACTATATATTTATTCCTTTTATATATTAA
>JAPMOR010065988.1:2220389-2255167 GCA_026543865.1 Argiope aurantia
TATATATTTACTTACTATATATTTATTCCTTTTATATATTTAACATAGTTCCTTTTATATATTTATATATGCAAAGATCATTCATTTAGTTTTTTTAATTTCTAAAATCAGCTTAAATGGTGCTATCATAACGAGAGGAGTTGCATCCGTCAAAACGATATACAATCATTAATTTCCTTTTCTTCAGTAGTCCATATACGCCTAACTCTGGCAAAAATTATAACTATAAATTTTCATGCATTTTAAGGGACTCTTATGAATAATATGTCATGGATTATCTTCATCCGTCCTTTTCTCAACAGTTATCAAATTTTATAATACATATCATTTTATTTAAAAAGCTTTGATGATGTTCAATCTTCCTCGCGGCTGACATTTCCGCTCCATTATCGATTAAACTAGTTTCATTTTGGTAAGATTTAGTTCCAGTAGAACCGAAATTAGCTCCGTAGGGTTTTTGTCTTGTCTTTTTTGTTTTTGTAGAATCGTAAATAAAATACTATCCTAAAGCTTGTTTAAAGTTATAAGCGAAATCTCATTGAATCGCAAACGTGGGATCGAACATAAGAAAAATGCATGGGAGTCGGAAGTCCTAACAACTAAATCCATCCCCGATACGCTAATGCAACTCATGTATGGCCATGTGTCATTATTTAGTAATATTTTTTTGCGTGAAAAAACACGCTTTTGCTGGAAAGATAGATAAATTAAAAAGCAAAACCTTATCTAAATATAAAATTTGATCCAATTACCCAATTATTAACAATCCACTTTGATGATTTAATCACCTCACTCTATTATTTTTTAAACACAGCCTAACTCTCAATTAGCATTTAGCTCTTCAAATAAGCTTTATAAATGATGAATACTCCGCCATCTTCCTTTCATTAGAATTATTATAAAATTAGATATTTCATAGTTTTAATTTCTTAGTTTATAAAATCAGAGGTCTGCGGTGGCATAGATTAATTTTCACATTTCTAAGCATACTGTTGCTCCTTTTTTCCTCTTTATGTTTATTAAGAAATTCTGATTTTATTTCTTTGGAATTTCCTCTTATTTTAGACCGCTTATTTAGTATTTTTATAAGATTCCTAACCGATTAAACCTCAATAATATTCTTATTACCAGTTATATGTATTTCCAAAATAATTCTTCAATTTAGAATAGAATGCAATATCATCACACTCGGACATAAACAATGTTCCATAACATTTTTATTTTTTTATCAATATCTTTCTTATTTTTTGGACAATATAATCGTTATTATTTTAGGTGAGACGGATTGGTAGCGATATCCTACGATTTAGGAGTTCACTACTAAACTTTTCTTCATCTGCATCAAACTCCGTTATCATGTTTTCGAACGGAGTTGGGGATATTAGATTATCCTCTCAATTGATTTCCTTATTTCAATCTCTATTGAAATCCTTTTATAAACGAATTATTTTCTAAAATAACTATATTATTTTTAGAATCAGCAACCTGTTCGAAAAGAGTTCAATTTTCATTCCCAACCTGACTTTCGGTTGCCATAGCAGCTCTACTCCAATTTCAGCTCTAGATTATTCCTCAATTTCGGAAGTAGCAGGGTTATTTTTACTCTTATCCAAAATATAAATTTTCATCACTCTATTTTTATGCTACTAATATTATTATTCTCAATAATAACAAACTCTACACCAATAATGTCAATCAATTGAGAAATAAATATAAAAAAATAATTGCTGTGCCAATTATTAAACAAATTGCTATAACGATATCTGTTACGATATCTTATAACGATATCTTATGGGACCAACTGGTCCGTCGAGAATATTGGGTATACCAATTCCAGATAAATTGTTTTTATATAATTTTATGTCCATGATCCACCAAATTAATAGACTTTACAGGCATTTTATTTTAATTGTTTTACCTATGTTTTACTTATTGTTTAAATTAACTTTTCTAATAGTAACTAGTCCTATAACATCATAACACTATTAAAAATGAAAATATCCGTTTCATCTACCTTCTAAATTTCGTGGTAATGTAACTTCACTTTTTTTTTCTTCTTATAAACTACACAGATATAAAATAAGATCCTTCTTAATTAGCTTTCAGCAAAGCAAGATAATTTCGCTGTTAAATATATGATGAAATAATGATAATGGTTTGAATTTTAGGGAAATAATGTCATTTATTATTGGAAATAATATAGGAAATTCTAATATAGGAAATTATGTAAAAACTTTAGGTTTAAAAAAAAGAAAAAGGAAAAGAAAGGCCAAAACTCAGGAAAATGTTGCACTATTTTTCATCTAGTATCATTAAAAAGACAATTCTTCAAATTTTGAAAAACACAAAATTCATTCTTGCGCAATAATATTTTCGGAAGTTATCGCGGAAAAATTGCAAAATTCATCTTAATTTTTATTATTAATATTTCACACAAAAAATCATTCCGAAATACACATTCCTGTCCATCAATACATATATGCACCAAATATGGTAGCTGTAGGTCAAACGATCTGGTTTATTGAGCTCCAGCACACACATATTCATCTTTATTATTAGAAAAAATATCATAACTAATTATAAAGTTTTACAATTCTCTGTTGTTTTTTTTTTCATTTAATTATTTTTACCCTATTTAAATAGGTAATCTTCCATTGTCCAGGTATTGTTATTCATTCTTTTAGCTACCAAAACATTCGAATCTCAGGAAAGAATATAATTTATTCTCCAGTTGTTTCTTCTGTATTAGCTATTGCTTCTCTTTCTAATATAGGGAATCTTTTCATACTTTGATTCTTTTCTAAGGACCCAATTATCGAGACAGTTCTACTTCCAAAAACCTTTTACCTCATAAAAGATTTAAAAATTTTATCATTAGGAATAAGTAATATTAGCTATTTCAATTCGCATAATCATCTTCAATTTAAAAGCCTTTTCAAAATCGTAACGGTATAATTCAGACGTAAATATCTATGCTTTTAATTTTCTGAAATGTCCTATTATTATAATACTTCCCTTTCTCGTTTTCGTAGGAATTTTTTTAATATGAGTTACATTTCCAGAACAATAAATATCATTCTTAATAATTTAAGATGTTTTATTATTTAATTTTTAATCATAAAATATTTTTAAAAAATCGGTCTAGGCATAATTTCTTATTGGTTTAACCCAAGGTTCCTAAATTACGGCTCACGATTCATTTTTGGGTTACGAATAAGTTTTTGTGGGTCATGACAAGATCTTGAATCCGTATGTATCGTTCCATAATTTGCAAAAATGTGATGTGAGCTTGAAATATTCCTCACGGTACACATTCGAATTTTTTTTCTTCACAAGTCCTTCATTTTGACTCATAAAATCACTTTTGGAAAAAACGTGTGCTGTTCATTTGGAAAAAATTCAATACACCGAGGATTATTTGAGTCGCTATAGACTTCGTTTCTAAAAAACGGGCTCTAATATTTAAAAATTCGGTTTAAACATTTCCTTTTTTCCCACCATTATTAACTCTTTTCTGAAAAATTATAAAACAGGACAAGTAACTCAGGTTTCCAATTATTGTTTCAAATATTCCTCATTTGTATCTTCTCAGTTAGACAATATCATAAGCCAACTCCTTTTTAAAATTTAATAATACATTTTTACCCTATTTTAATACTTTCTACCTTTGCAGCTTATTATGAGAACACTTATAATAAGCTGAAGCTACTGAAGATAAAGAGATTCTAAATATTTTCCTCGTGAAATAATTACATGAATATCATGACTTAATCCATGAATTACATAGAAATTATTTTACTCTAAAGCTCTTTCTTATAGTAGCTGCCACTATTTAGAGGTTTTATTTCACTATTTAAATATGTTTAACATATCAAAAGAAACAAATCAATTTAAAACTTTTCAAAAAAAACCTTATATTTCTTAATAATGAATTGCAGTTCTTATTTGCAGATGAATGCAGAAAGTTTAAGTCCTATAAATAAAATTTAATTAATTTAAAAACCACTCAAGATATTCACATTGACCCACCCACTAAATCAAATAAGAATAAACTGATTGCTATTTTGGCATCCATTATTTATATATATATATATTAAATAAAGAATAGCATTAAAGCAATTTCTCTAACAAAAATTTAAATTAAATGGAAGAAAAAAAATTAAGGGAAAAAATGCTCCAGCTACAGAACGTACATTAAATCAACTTCATATGAAGAAAAAAATACTGAGGTACTATACAAAATAATTATATTGTTACAATGGCTAATACTGTTAATATAATCGATATAAAAAATAAATGTTTTATCTGTTTGATTCGAGATTATATGTACTTGAAAATCAAGAGAAAAATACTCCAGCAACAGAATGCACATAAAATTAACTTCATATGGAGAAAAAGTTGCTGACGTACTAAGAAAAGCAATGATATTAATACAATATCTAATACTATTGATATAATGAATATAAAAAATAAATCTTCTTTCTGTTTGATTGGAAATTAGATGTACTTGAGAACTATGTTATTACATTCCTCATCAATAAACTACGGAAGATAAAAATAATTCTACTTCGTCAACAACATGCCAATATCAAGCAGAACATTGAATTCCTTCTAAATGGTCTCTACGTTACACGAATTCATGTTGCAAACAAGAATAATATTCCTACAATAAAATGAAATCCGTTCAATTCAGCTACTGTAAAAAAATACAGAAAACTCTATTGAATCCGAGATTATAAGCTCAGCTATATAATGCCAAATCTTTGTAATGCTCCAAATATTCATAAATTATTAAAGAATAATTAGGCAGCTTCCAATCTTCATTTAAGATAGAATGATGTGCTTAAGTCAAAGACAACTCTGAAGGAGAATATTATATATACATATACACACACATACGCAAGAATTTTTAATTACCTACGCTCTTGAAATAATTTCCTAATTGCTCGAACTCTGTCTTCACGGTACCTTTCACTTCGGAGTTGCATGGACTATTAATTTTCCTACGGAATCAAAACGCTGAGACTTGCAAATTCCTTCTAAAACTATATAAGACGAAATTCTTTCTCATGCTCACTCTTTCATTCTTTCTGATTAGCGAGTCGGTTCACCGTTGTGCTTTCGCATTTTCTTGGGCAAAGAAATCTTGATAAAAGCTATAAATTGGATTAAATACAAGAAATTCTAAAGAATAAAAAGCGTTAAACTTCATATTCTTAATATCTCTAAAAGAAATCTCCTCTTTGAACTCGTTTTCCTTAATATTCCAAGTGCAAGTTCCTTATCCTTTCAAAATGGTCATAAAAAACCAGCAATAACTATTCTATACAGAAAGAAATAAATTACCCTCATTCCTTTACTCATAAAATTTCATACTAAAATTCACTCATTTGGATGGGTAAAAAAATGAATCATCGACCAGTGTATACTCTTTATATTTCATGATCCTAAGATATTTATAATTAACCTTCTTATGATAAAAATTCGAAGTAACATCCTTAAAAAAATTACCAATAAATGGAAGAATCTTTTGAATTATTATTAAAAAAATACACCTTTCTCGGTCTGACCTATCATATACAACAGGAAATCAAAAATAAAAAAGTACCCTTCCAATTCATATCAACGTCCCCCCCCCCCCCCCGCTTCATTTTATATCGACCTACATAACAAAATCACATAAATCCAGAATAAAACCTTATAGCTAAAATTCATGCTTCTAACCTTTAAACAAAAAAGTCTACTTTATACATACATAATTTACATGCACGTCTTGATTTTTCGATCATATACCTACTCACTATATTAATTTCAATCCCCACTGAAATTGAAAATCACGGTACAGTTAAAATTACTCTGAAATTTTAAAAAAATTTTCATTTATGAGTTATATACATATTAATTGATAAATTGCCTTTCTTTCCTGGTTTCTTCTACTTTCATTCCAAATCCTAAAGTATGGAAATAAAAAGAAAATAAGATATATTCCTGCTTATTTTCTTAATTCCCAAAGCAATTACATCTTAATAATCGCCAATCTTCTGTTTATATTAATAATATAAAGAAAAGTATCTTTTATGAAAAAATTTAGCATTCATATTTATACTGAAAATATGTAAAATTTTTATCCTGAAAAACCAGAAAAATCTCCATTTTTGAAATATAAAATAGCAGTAGAGATCTTTCAACAACTTTAAAGGAAAATAATGAGTTGGAAAATAAATACTAAAATTATTCTGATGATATTTAAGGCGTATAAAATATGCTAAGACAGCTTATGTGAATCAGTGAGTAAAAGAAATTATAAATATTTATTTATGATGAAACATTTAACAACCGTTTTTGAGTAACGAATACATGCGAATGCAAGGGAAGATTGAAACTGTAATTAGCTGAAATCAAATAATTAAACAAGTAATATATAAAAAAAAAATTTAAGTCAATTCCTACTTAGGTCAACAAAAAAATTTATTTTAAATAATTACAATTAATATAAATTTGTATATACATATGCCAGAATTACAAAATAAAGTGGCAATTTTTTTAATTGAATTCCTGCTTATTTTCTTATATTATTTATGACCGGGTGTAGCGTCAGTAATCTCAGAGCTTAGCGACAAACTTGACGACCATTTGGCGACATGGCGAGGGATTCGGGGAATTTGGCGACCAAATAGAAATTACTGGACAAACTTAATTAATTAATTAATATTTGAAAAAAACTGTATTAACATCAGGTGTCATATTCTACAAGTTTAAAAAATTGTATTTGAACTTGAGTGGATGAATAAAAAATATTTTATTAATGATTGAAAATTTGAACAAGATATATATATAAAGAGAGAGAGAATGTGAATTGAAAAAAAAATTGGAAAATTAGGAATTGAAAAAAAAAACATCAAGTAAAACTACGAGCAAAAATTACTTATCTAATTTTACCTAAAACAATTAAAAAGATCCTTAGTAATAGATTGCAAATAAAATTACTATTAGTAATTTTTTCCGATAATATGTAAACTTTCGAAGTTTCGTGTGGTAAAGTAATAAATTTAATAATCAAAGGAAAATAAAAGCTTAGGAATTAAACTTTAAATAACTTCATAATCCTCAATGAAAATAAAAATGGACGCCTCAAAAAATTAACTGGAATCATTAAGATTGAATAACCAAAAAGAAATTATTTATGAAAAATTATTTAAAAATGACTTTTAAATGACGAACACGCGCGAATGTTAGAAGATATTCAAACCGAAATTCCTCGTCTTGCATGTCGAATAATGAAGCATTCGTGGTGAATCCTGAAAGAGAAATATCTTTATCATGCCTTTCACAGCCCGTGTGATTCAGGCAATGAAGCATCGCAAGCGCAGATGGCACTGCTGTGATTCATAAAGAAAACAAATCACGATTCGGAGCTGTTTACAGTTACTCGATCCTTCAGCCTTTGTCTTTTTTGCTTAATTTTTTTTTCTTTCTCCTGGTACGAAAAGAATAAAAATCTAGGAGAAAAACTGTATGACATATCCCCCAGATGATTTCTATTAAGCAATATGATCGATATTTCAAAAGCTTTTTGCCAGTTTTCCCATTGAAATAAAAAGCCAGTGCTCTCCAATTTTTCGCTCTTTCCTTTTTTGTTCTTTCTTATCGTACTAAGAAACGTACCAAGAAAAAGTAAAATAATAGTAGAAAAAAAAAAGGAAACGGAGTTATAATTGTCTATAAAAAGACCTTACTGAAATTTAATCCTTGAAAACAATTTCTCATTAACGAAAACGTTCTAGTTAAAAAATTGGCAGAAATTAGTAAAAACATGTAACCTATGAATTTAAAGCGCATATAATAGAATGTAAAATAATATACATAAAATCTAATAAGCACATTTTAATTATAATGAGAAATAAGGGGAAAATGTGAAATAAAAGTATATATAAAATAAAGAACCAAAAAAAACCATTAATTTTTTTTTCAAAGGCTTTTATTTATTTTCTTCAAATTATGAACTAAAGTGTTTTCTGTTAATGAAATAAAGTTATTATCAAATGCCGAAGATAGATTGGTTTTCAAATATTCTTTCTTACCTCACAATTTTTTTAAAAAAATATTTATTTAATCGCTATTTTAAAAGAAGAAAGAAATGTTATCTTACAAAAAACAACATATAACTCATGTATTCCATGGTGATAATGCAACGAATATATTTATTTGAAATGCTAATAAAATTTTAAAATGTAAGTTTGCAAAAGTATCCATTCCCATTATTAAAACGCTTCATTTTATTTTTTTTCTTAATAAACAGGATATTTCTTATATCTTTTTAATTATTTTCCAATATCCAATTTCAAGTAATAGAATAATAAAATAGTTATTTAAAAATTATAGCTATCAACATGAAAACAAAAAAAAATGTGTGATGCTAAGCAATTGTTTTCAAAAGCGTTGTAAAATTTTTTAAAAAAACACGTAAAAATATTTGATTTTGAGATCTCTCAATTATTTACTGTGGAAGTGGCTAGTTCGAAAGTTTTAAATTTAAATTCGTTCGTGATTTGAATTTTTTACTTTGTTTTCTTCTTTGAAACTTTAGTTGAAGACTTAATGTGGGTCTAAATGTATAACAAAAGGCTTATAAATGGAAGTCAGTACACAGTCAATAGTGAAAGGAAAGTTTCAAGTGCAAAAAAATATAAATAAATAATACAGGTGAAAAGCAAATCAAAAAAGAAAGGAAAAAAATATACACAAATACTTATAAATACCGAACAGAATAAAATTTCTCACACGCAAATGGAGACGCTCATAAACAGAATTACACAAGGGGAACATAATCAAGATAAAATTTTCAAAATACAAGTAAGTAAAGCCTATATACAAAATTATCAATAAAAAAAAAACATTTCCGATATATGAACTCATAACGGCCTAACCGATGAAACAACGGAAATGAAATTTCAGATATTGTTATTTGAGGTATGAACACTCACGTTTACGATTACAGTGAAAATATTTAGAATTTTTCTAATGGCAACACCCACTTATTTTCCTGCTAAAACTGATCAGTGCATTGAAATACCATGCGTGGCGCTGGAACGATATACTTATAACGAAAAAGGGTAAATAAAACATTTTCAAAGGGTAATTGTAAAAGGAAAATAACACATAGGACATGTGCATTAAGACACTTTGCTTAGTTCCCAAAGACAGACAACAGAAACACCAATCACGGAACAAGCATAGCACTGCTAGTGCAAAATATTTAAAAAGCAGTGTGGGAAGATTGTTTCTTCAATCAGCTGTGCGAACATTCCAACAAGATAACACTTACCGAGAAACTTACAAGGTGAATTAGTAAAGCTGTCTTATCTGAATGAAGAAAAGGCTGCTGAAGCCGTGCAAATTTATCTGTGAAATCATAATCTAAAAGGAGGCTCATGTTATGTAATTTGGTAAAAAAAATTTGAAGAAACAGAAGGCACATGTGATAAAGAAGACAATCTATTCCAGTTTAGCTTGTTAGGAAAATGCATAATACGATAACTTCAAGTCTATTACGTACTATAAGAAGTACTGCCCGGAATTTGGAGCATGCCTAGATGAAGCAACTTAAAGATGAGCAAAAGCGTGTCGACTTTGCAAATTTTTTCCTCATCTGATATGATGAAGATAACAGATGGCCATTACGGATATTATGGATGGATGTGGCACATTTCTTTTTAATTGGGGACAAAAACTCCAAGAATTTTGTTCATTAGGTTAGGAAGCTGTTGCGAAGCTAAAGTGTGTGATGAGACATTCCATAGGTATGGTTCGTCGCCCGTACTTCTTGAAAGAGGTCACTTCCGTAGATAAACGTGTTCTATTACAAGTTATCGGTATATAACAATGTTGTAGAGTTACGTAATTCCTGACTTGCAGCAACGAAATAATGTTAGATTTTCTAAGGTGAGATGGTTCTCCTCCAAGCCTTTAGACAAGTGCTGTAGCACCATTTCGGTTATAGAATCGTCTCTCGTATCTTTGCAGTTTCGTGACCACCTTGATCCACCGATCTCACTCAGAAGGATTTTTTCTTCTATAGTTATCTGAAGGGTAAGGCTACATAACAAATCTATAAGATTTGTCAGAATTCAAAGATACTATGAAACATGAAGTTTTACAGAATCCTCCTGCGATGTTACTTTCGTCATCATTGTCAACAATATGCTGCATGCAATGCGTAATTGTCTGATAAGGTGGGCACGTTGAAGAACATGTAATTTCAATAAAAAAAATGTTTCCCTTCTCCTCTCTAATGTTGTCATTGGTCCCTTGCAATGATCTTTCTTGCGGATTTTTACGCAGACAATTTTCAGCATACGTGTAGCATTCAAACGACATTTCTGATTTTTTTAATAAGCCGATAAATTTGCGCGACAAAAAAAATGGGTGTTGCCATTCGAAAATTTTGAAATTTTTCATGGTAATCTTGAGAGCTCTAATGCTTTATATCATCACTATCTGAGCGCATACACCTTTAAATAACAACTTCAAATAACAATAATCGAAATTTTCTTTTGATTGGTTGAGTGGATAGGCTACTAGAGGCTCATGAAGCGAGAAGAACTGTATACATATATATATATACAGTGTGATCAAGAAATAACAAGAAGTGTTCATAGCCCTGTAGCGTGCTATGTACTGGACGAAATATAACAAAATGTGGTCACCATACACATTAAAGTATGAGGTTTCGATTTATCAAGAAAAAAAATTAGTACCAAAAAATGCCAATAGGAGAAATTCTGGTGCGGCGATCGAAAACTTTATTATGTAATTTGCTTATACGGGTACTTTGTGACATAACATCGAAGATAAAAGGAAGGGTTGCGGGAATTTATATCATTCTGCAAGAATTCGTCCGTCGATTCTTCGAACTACGTGAACACGCCGTATTAGTGAAGCTATTTTATCAGAGGAATGAAAATGCCAGAGTCGTGAATACCAGCAATTAAAACAGTTAGGTAGAGGACCGGTGACCATAACTAACTTACGAAGAATGGTTTAAAGATTAGAAACAACAGGAATTCTTGATGTGCAACCAGGCCGAGGACGTAAAGTTATCAAGCAGGAACAAGTTGAAAAAGTTGCAACTTCCGTTATGGATCCGGCGATAGTTAATGAGCAGGTTATCAGCAGTGCATGTTCAACATCACGACAAACAGATACCCCATTCTCGAACACCCCGGGGGGCACCTCGAAATGAGGATGAGATGCTTCCGGCATGGTGATTGGATCTCTCCACCCTGGAGGGAACACTAATAGGTGGGGGATCTAACTCCTCCCATCGATGACGGGACGTACTTCCTTCGGGAAGGGTTGTACCGTGGCCGGTGATGGCCCTTAGGACTCAACCACAGTTCCCACCAATTGCTGTTGCGGCGGTCCGGTCATTCAGTTTTATGGTGTAAATCCGTGTGCCTTCGGGCGGGTCGGAGAGTTAGATGGTTGACTACCCCATTATCGACGATGCAGAAGATATTGCGTAAGATCCTGAAATTTTATCCGTATAAGATAACACTCATTAAACGATGACACTGATCTGAATCTTGGCAATTTCTGATTGTGAGGCGATTCTGGTTCATTTGAAAGGCATTGTGTATCAAGGACATGTTCCTGACATTCCTACTTTAAAAGAGCAAATAACGTTACATGTCAGACGAATAAATGCCGATATGCAGCGAGCCACCATCGAAAACATTGTGTACCGCATGCAATTATCGGAACATCAAGTTGGTGGTCACCTTGAGCCAAATTTGTAAGTTGCTATAATAAACGTTTTTGATTTGTATTTGGTGTATTGCTATTTACTGTTTCCATTGGCAGTTATGTATTCTTCTTCCCCATATTATGCGCTTGCAGCGCCAGAATTTCCCCTATTGACGTTTTTTGGTACTAATTTTTTTGTGATAAATCGAAACCGCATACTTTAATGTGAATGGTGGCCAAATTTTGTTATATTTCCTCCAGTACATAACACGCTACAGGGCTCCGAACACCTCCTGTTATTTCTTGATCACCCTGTATATATATATACAAAAAATAATCAAACATCCATAATATAAGCATACATGCATAAATTAAAGTCTAAATAAAATGAGGGAAATAGTGTTGATGTACATACAAAAACGATGCAAAAGATTATTTGCTCTAAACAAAGGCGCAAAAAGAGGAAACTAAATTGCATTATTCCTTCGTAGACAATCTATGAGTGAACGCTTTTCAGGGGTGAATTTAGTATATGCAATTATGTATTTTGTGCTTGGTATCCTCGACTTATTCTCTGAAAAACGCAGGTCAGTAGATGACAAATTGAAACAATTCAAATATGCTTTCTAAATTGAAACATTTCAAATAAAACCTCGTTTAAAGCGACATTTTTTGCATCTCTGGGACCTACGTCTTGCAGCATTAATATGCTTTCTCATGCAACCGATTTCCTTTGCCCACTAAGGAATTTAATTATATGTAAACTTTGTTTGTTCCTTTAATTATATCTAAGCTTTGACAAAAGAAAATTTTGTAAGACGAAGGAAACCGGTGAATTTCTGAATTTACTTAATTTAATTTTACTTAATATTGAAATACTGTCTGTAATTCGAATTTATTTTGGTTAATTCGATATCAGAGTTAAAAATTATAAGTAAAAGCTATTATTTCTTAATAGTTTGTGTAAATTAAATACGTTTAAACCTAGTATTCTTAGTGATAGTTTTTAAATTTTTTCATTTACTCGAGGATTTTTGTGCTAAAGAATACAAGAAATAAAAAATAAAAAATTTAAAAATTTTTAAAAAAACAACACTTTTGTAAAAAAAAATGTTTTTTCTTCCTTTTTGCCCAAATGAATCCTCAAACTATTACATAAATACTTTTATTTTTCCACTTTACACAAATGCACTTTTTCCATTTTATACAAATGCATAGCTTCCAATTTTACACAAATGCATTTTTTCCCTTTGCACCAACGCATTTTCTTCCCTGTGTCTAATGCATTTTCCTAATATTGCTTAAATATTTTTTATGCTGCTATTGCACAAATATATGTTCTCAACTTTTGCACAAATGCCTTTTTCCTCATGTTGCACAAATGCATCTTCCGCATGTTGCACAAATAATTTTTTCTACTACTATTGCACAAATATATCTTCTCAACTTTTGCACGAATGCATTTCCACCATGTTGCACAAATGCCTTTTTCACATGCTGCATAAATGTATTTTCCTCATGCTGCATAAATGCAGCTTTCCTCATGTTGCAAAAATGTATTTCCTCCATGTTGCACAAATGCATTTCCTCCATGTTGCACAAATGCATTTCCTGCATGTTGTACAAATGCATACCTCCATGTTGCACAAATGCATATCCCCATGTTTCACAAATGCATTTTCCCCATGTTGCACAAACACTTTTCCCCATGTTGCAAAAATGCATTTTCTCCGTGTTGCACAAATGCAATTTCACAATTGCACAAATGCGAATTTCATCTTGTTGCGCAAATGTACTTTTTCTCATGTTGCATAAGTGCAATTTTCCTCGGGTTGCAAAATGCAATTTTCCTCAGGTTGCAAAATGTTCACAAATGCATTTTCCCCATGTTGTACAAATACTTTTTCCCATGTTGAAAAAATGCATTTTCTCCATGTTGCACAAATGCAAGTTTCCTCTTGTTGCGCAAGTGCAATTTTTCTCAAGTTGCAAAATGCAATTTTCCTGATGGCGCACAAAGGTATTTACCATGCTGCATGAATGCAGTTTTCCTCATGATGCATAAATGCAATTTTCTTGATGGTGCACAAAGGTATTTACCATGCTGCACAAATGCTTTTCTCCATGATGCACAAATGCATTTTCCCCTCAAATTTTGCACAAGGCATTTTCCCCGTGTTGCGTAATGCATTTTCCCCGTGTTGCGTAATACATTTTCTCAATGTTTCAAAATGCATTTATCTTTATGTTTCACAAATACATTTTAAGTATGTTGCATAAATGCACATTTTCCATTATTGCAATAATGCAGTTTGCTTTAATTTTGCTCAAATGCATTTTTCGCTTATGAATAAACAAATATTTTTCTCTTTTAAACTATTTTTTTTTCTTTTTTTTTAAGTCCTGCACACTATTAAAAGTTTTAAATTCTATTCTGTTAGGTTTGAAGTTTTATAATAATGTTGCTCTATTGAAGCTGCTGCAGAATGTTTGTTAAAAACAAATTGCTTATTTATTGAAATCATAACATGTAACGATATTTAGCTTAGAACAAAATGCTTTATTTCATAAATAAGAAAATTACCTACAAAAATCTTATTATTCATAGAGTAAATACATTTTCTTTATATATCTTGTAGAATTTGTGGCTTCTGTTTGTACGTCGTCTTTTATAATATGAAGAATCGTTCAAATTCTTAACATAACTAATTATCAATATCCTGATGAACGTTGTATAGTCGATTTCCACTCATCTTGCTTTAAGTGGGGGATAATGAAAAAACTCCAGATAAAACTCCCAGAAAACTCACAATTCAGTAAATCCTCATTTTCTACCCATTAAAAACACCCTTCTTACAAATAAACCAATTCATATTTATAGTGCAAGCCAATACGTTACAAATGTTTATTATATACTGTACATTTTAAACATTTGTTATAATTAAAGGAAATTCAAGAAAATGAATATTGTATACATTTTAACTTTAATAATGTTTAAGTTAATTGTAGGAAGCATAAAATCAAATGTAATGTAAACTTTAGAGTAGGAATACATACACTTTTATAATAATCAAAATATATGTTTAAAACATAAGCCAAATTCTTTCAAAAATTATTAACTGTCTGTTGATGAAAGCTTACTCTAATATGAAAAAGTATGTCCAAGATTAAATACACGAAGATGAAGGAATCTAAAAATAAATGTAACAGAATTGTTCGTAATTTTAGAAGACACCCACTCACAAATGCCCGGGAAAAATAAATAATTTCTTCTTTAACTAAAGATTTTAAAAAGATCAATTTTTTCGACCAGCTCAGGATAGTTATATGGAACGAGCATCAACGGAGTATATTTTAATCGAAAGATTTTATTTCCAATAATAAGAAATAATGCTATAAATAAATAAAAATTCACTCTCGTTTATAAAAAGTACATTCTATCGGCATTAAAAAAAGACGGTGAAATGTATATGATTTCAGGATCGAGTTAACTTGCGATGGACTCAGAGGATTGTGGATTTGATAATTTTTTCCACTAAATATTTCTCCAGTATGTTATAGATGTCAGATATTCTGGAATTGAAGAGGTTAGTAAGTTTGGAGAGTCGGATGCCACTTGAGGTCTTTCCTGTTCTGCCGTCTGCATCGATTTACAATTCCTTACGCATTCATTGATAGGCAAGTATCGTTGATTTTATGACGTGTTCATCGTCCAAGATTTAATCTCAATAACGCTAAGTGATAAGCAAATAATATTTAGAACAGCTTGGCTAAATAAAAAAAAATTACACTGGTTATGTGCATTACAAATCGATAAATTTGGTGTAAACTGGCAAATTGTTACAAATAATTACTTGTAAATTATGTTAGAAAAATGAATTTTGTGCTATTAGTATAATTCTTATCATATGCTTAAAAAATGAATGTTATGTCATTATAAAGTTAGCAAAATATTTTTCACTTCTTATAAATCATATATATTTTTTAATTCTGTATTTTTTCTTGTTTAAACATACTTAGGAATACGAACTGATTATTGAAAACAATTTATATATATGTTCAAAAAAATTTTAATCAGTAAATATTGTTAAAGCAACTTCAATTCCACTTCTAAATCCGTAAATTCACCGGTTTGAATTGTAGTGGGTGTATGGTGTGAAAACAAATAGCAGGCCTCAATAACGAATGACAACTTTTATTAAACACGAAGACACAGATGACGAACACAAAGACAACAACTATATACAGCCGAGATGAACAGGAAACACACAACAGAACACTACAACAGACAGTAGCCCATAAGCAGTAATCGGTAGCAATAACAACTACAGCATACAAAGCGGCTAGACAGAATTCAGCCGGAGAGGAAATCTTCGTAGCTTAGCTCTACGGTCTCTCCAAACGGCTGCAATTCTCCACTGTCTCCTCGCTTTAGTTGTATCCAACTGCCGACACACTACTACACGACTGACTACTCCTCATAGGACTCGATGCTTCTTCCACAATAAACACCAGGACTCGACACACAGCTCAGTTCAGTAATCGCTTGAGCTTCATACAACGATTGTTCTTCATTGCTTTACTATTCTTCTCGACAACTCGATACTTGTCTATGTCTCCGATTACGATTGATATCGGCTTGAGACTGCCGGTGTTATATAGTTCCCAGGAGGCGGACCAAGAAGGTTCTGGACCAATCAGAGTATCTCGATTCCTATTGACTAAATGGTTAAAAATTTCGAAGTTTCCAGGAATATCTATTTTGTCGTCAAAGTCGCCAAATGGTCACCAAGATATGAGATCACTCATGCGGCACTCGATCAGCACTCACCAGAGCTAATCGTAAAACGGTCTTTCCTCACATTGAACTAACAATGCTGGGAAGCAACGTTACAGGTTTGTAACATTATGTAATATTTATTGGAATTATATATAAATTGGAATTAACAAATAATAATTACTATAATTCTTATAACGTTTTCATTGTCCATGATTCAATGTCAATAACCTTAAATGATATGCAAATAATATTTAGATCAGCTTGGTTAAATAAAAAAAAATTATACTGGTTATGCCCATTACAAATCAATAAATTAAAAAATTATGTTAGAAAAATTACAAATGTTGAAAAATTATATTAGATAAATTACAAAATAACATTAGAAAAATTAATTTATGCCATTAGTATAATTCTTGTCATATGCTTAAAAATTGAACATGACGCCGTTATAAAGTTAACCAAATATTTTTCAAATATTTTTTGCATGTATATACATTTAATTCTGTAATTTTTCTTGTTTAAACATCCTTTAGAATGCGCATTCACTATTGAAAACAATTAATATATGTTTTTGAAAAAAAAAATTTGATCAATAGATATACAATATTTTTGGAATTCTTTCGGGCCAGTCAAGTTATATACTTTCAATGTTTTGTAGGTGTTTGGAGCCTTATCACACTCCTGTATTTTATAGGAAAGAAAAAAAAATCTGGAATATATATATTTTTTAATTTTATATCGTTGTCAGTGTTTATTTTGAAAATTTATGTCGAAATGCTTATTATACGCAGAAGCATTTTTAGATTATTTTTTCTCATTTGTTGGCAATACTGTCGAGTGCATTTTATTATTAAACGAGTATGATTCAGGAAGTTACATAAGAAAGAAAACATTAAATCAGATTCACAATAAAATTTGTAATGTTAAAACTTCTATCTTTGCAGAAGAAAGTACAACAATTCATTGTGAAAGACAATTATTTTAGTTTTAAGAGGACAGGAAAAGTTTTTTTGGACTCTATTAGTCAGGGTGATTCAGTCAGGGTTATGAAATTTTTTATGCATATGTATTAAGATATAAATACGTCAAATTTCTTAAAAAACACTTTAAAACAAACTGTATTATTTTTTTAAAAAAATTAAAAGATATATAATTTTTAAAAATTTTAAAATATTCTAAGCGACTTAATTTTTAATTTTTTAATTATTTTTTTTCTTATTACCCAATTTAAATTTATTTGGAACAAAACTACGTATGATTTTCTAATTCTAATTAAATGCTAATTTTTTAGAAGTATTTTTATGTCCACTTACTGCATTTTCATAGGAATTTTATGTTTTTCTAAATTAAAATTGACTTTTAACGCTCAAAAAAAAAAAAAAAAAAACTCGAAACTTAAAATGCATACCACATATTCCTTTAATGTTTGACCGAAATCTTTATTATCAATTCATTTAATTTCTTCAAAAATTAAGACACCTGGAACATTTTAAAGTTATTTAAATCTAATTACAATATCATTTTGAGAAAAGTCATTAAAATGTACTTTTTTTCCTCTTAACCCTTCAAATATTTATTTTATTGAATAATACATTTTATAACACTATTTTAGTTGAATGTAAACATATATTTCGGTGATGAAACGATAAAAATAAAATAGAAACATTTTCGTCCATTTTTGCTTATTTCAAAATCCATTCTCCCCTTAATTCTCTTTCTTTTAATGTCAAATATCCTGTTGTAATTAAATTTTTCTTTTCTAAGGTTATTTCAGAGTTATAAAGAGATTTATTTTTTTTACACCATGGAAATTTACGATACTAAGTTACCAAAGTGAGCGACGCGAAATCATTTTTTTTAAAAATTATTTATCATTCCCAACATAAATTAGTAATGAGAAAAATGCTTATCTTCGCTTCAGGTATGTCCAGAGTACATAAATGAAAGTTAGAGGCTTGTAAATATTTGGGATACCCTAAAGGCACTAAATGCTTGCCTCAAAGCTCTTTTATAGGGTGACTGCACTCTTAGAGAGATAAGGCAGTTTCTCACAATTCCCACGCAAACAATTAATTATAAATGTAAGCAGCATCATGTAAGGTGAGAAGAAAGGCTCCTCGCTTTCTCTGGGTGAATTTTATCCCTGAGACGTCTGATTACCCTGTGAGTCTTACCCCCAAACAAACTCCCCTTTTTTAGGTATTTTTAATTCATATTTCCAACCTTTTTTGTATATTTTCACAAAGGTTATCAATGAATACATCTTACATAACACCACAGTAATTTTGTTACTTCTGCTTAGTTTAAAAAATTGAGAGTAACTTTGTAATAACGAAAAATAAAATCATTATTAAATTACTTAGGATTCAAATTTTCCTACAAAATGCTACCTTGAAAAAATATTTCAACCAGGAAAAAAAAATGTAAAGCTTTTTTTTTTTTAGAAAAATGCATGTAATTAATCTCGATATTTATTTTGAGATTATAAATATCGGTACGAAGCAGTAAAAAATCTGTTACAGAAACATTTATTGAAGATATGACAATTAACTTACACAAGTTATCACCAGAATTAGATGTTCATGATGTACTATCTACAAATGCAATACGTCCATCATTCTATAGATGAGATATAAGTCAGAAAAAACATTTAATGAAAATAATGCTGAAATAATTAACAGATTAACAGATAAAAGATTTTCTGTAGCACAAGCTACAGAAAGAAATGAATACAAAAACGGGAAAAATATGAGAGACAGCCGTCAATAAATGAAAACATATGACAAATTCATTATTATTGGGCGTAATGCTGTAACTTTATGTAATTACTAGCCGCCTTTGGCGACCAGCCGGTTCGCCAGTATTACCGCTCACTACAATTTTCAATTAAATATTTTAAGTAACTGGTCTGTTAATAGATTCTCAAAAAAAACATTTTTAATCTTCAAATTTTGATAGTCATACCAAACTTATACTGTTGTTTAGATCGTTTCTTTCAATTTACTATATATATTTTGCTAATTTGTTGTCATTTCCGGTAAAACTTCAACTTTAATTTAAAGTGGAAATGATGAAATTGCAATTAATACAAAGATATTTTTAAATAAAACCAAGCGTTTTATTTTATTTATCATCTTTATTGTTATTTATTTATTATTATTATTATTACTGAATATGAGTATTGCAAACAGAATCGCTCGGTATTTAAGTCTTATGTGAACTACAAAATATTTTTCATAATTTATGTAATACCTAAAACAATAATTCAGCAAAAATTTCTCAGATTCAGCATAAAATTCAGTTTTTAGTTTTGCTTTCAAAAGGATTGAAATGAAATCAATAATAATATTTTGTTCCGGCCTATAAATATATTTCAAAAATTATGAAGTCTAATTTTAATGCAGTAAGGTATCATATTCTGAGAAATATTCAGGACACACCAAATTTTAAATAAATGAATGAATGTTTCTATTTTCCACGATCAACTAGGACTTATTTATAAAGTTTTGAATGTTAAAAATTTAGAAAAACTCAACATTTTCATAATCTTAGTCCAATTAATCTGCGCGTTGATTGGCGTATTTAATTTGAAACGATCGATGAAAAATCTAAAATTATCCTAGTTTTATTGAATAGTGATATTCAAATTTTCATAAATCAGTCAGTTTAAGTGATTGATTTAGTTGATTGGAAATTACTCCTTTTATTTAAAATATTAGTGTTTCAAGAACATTTTGTTATTCGTAATTTCCACAGCAGAAGCTTAATGTAAAATCAAAAATTCGTTATTTATTAGAGCATTTATTAAATCAAGTTACATAAAATATAATCATTTTCCATTTAGACCATTTTAGCAGATCTGTGACTTACTAAAGGTTTACAAATCAGCTGTGTGGCCCTGATTTGAATGGATATCCTGTTCATATTAAACAAAACTTGCCTTAAAATATAACTGATTTATTGGATTAATAATATAGAGAGTGTAAAAGATCATAAAATAATTTTTCTTGAATTTATTTTTTAGAAAAAATAATATTTCATATATGTTTCCTTTCCTACAGACACGTGCCGAAAATTATATTTTTGCAGATTTTATTTTCAAAAAGATTTAATTTATTTTTAGTTGGAGCTTTAATCAATGTGATGGCAACACTTTAAAAAAAGCTAATTTTTTCCCATGAATACGAAACGTGCTCGAGCAGCTTAAATTTTATTTTTATTTTGTACGAAAAAAAATATTGAAAAATATATTTAAAATTTTTATTTAAAAATTCATTAAAAATAAAAATTTAATTGTAAGGTTAAAATATTGGTATCATTTAAAAGATAAATGTTTGATCTTTAACTTCATGTAAAAATCTTTTTTGTGCGGTAATATTTTCGGAAGTTATAGCAGAAACACGCTAACATTTCTCTTAATTTTTAAATAAATAAAATTCTAATTAAAAATTCGAAAAAATAACCCCCAGGTGCACATTCCCGGCCTCCAAGGTATACACGTGCCAAATTTGGTAGCTGTAGGTTGATTGGTCTGGCATGTAGAGCGCCAACACACACACACACACACACACACATTGAGCTTTATTATAAGTACTACAATGAACCAACACATCAAAAGTAAACATAACATTTCAATAGTTGCCAAAAACAAAAGAGAGAAAAATGCAATTAATAAGCAGACAATATTTAGAAAAGTACAGATATTTAGACTGGAAAATGAAATTATCTGAAATTAACCACATACGCAAGACGATATTTATAAAAGTAAAAATATTCAAACCTGAAAAGGAAAATATATGAGTTATTCCATCAATAAAGGCCATAAGTTTGTTTATATCTTCATTATTTTATGATTCATTAAACATCAAAATGGGTCCGGGACTAAATAAACACCCTGTATAGAGAGTGTAAAAGATCGTAAAATAATTTTTCTTGAATTTATTTTTTAGAAAAAATAATATTTCATGTTTGTTTCATTTCCTACAGACACGTGCGGAAAATTATATTTTTGCAGATTTCATTTCCAAAAATATTTAATTTATTTTTAATTGGAGCTTTAATCAATGTGATAGCAACACTTCGAAAAAAGTTAATTTTTTCCCATGAATGCGAAACGTGCTTAATTTTAATTTTTATTTTTTACGAAAAAAATTATTGAAAAACATAGTTAAAATATTTATTTAAAAATTCATTAAAAATAGAAATTTAATTTTAGGATTAAAACATTAGTATCATTTAAAAGATAAATTTTTGATCTTCAACTTCATGTAAAAATCTTTTTTGTGCGGTAATATTTTCGGAAGTTATAGCAGAAACACGTCAAAATTTCGCTTAATTTTTAAATAAATAAAATTCTAATTAAAAATTTGAAAAAATAACCCTCAGGTGCACATTCCCGGCCTCCAAGGTATACACGTGCCAAATTTGGTAGCTGTAGGTTAAATGGTCTGACCTGTAGAGCGCCAACACACACACACACATTGAGCTTTATTATAAGTATAGATATAGATGTAAGGAGGCATTAATTAAGAAATTAAGAAATAATGCTTTTGTACTCAAGTTTCGTGAACCAAGAACTTTATTGAAAACGTGGATTTGATTTGTTATACAGGCTGTGTTAGTAATGTAAATGTAAATCATAAGTTTAATTACAATCTTTATTATTTAATTGTAAAAAATTATTTTTAAAGTCAATACTATCTCCAGAAGAATATAACTCTTTGTTGTCTAATAAAATACAAAAAAAATGCAAATTATAATCTAGAAATAGTAATCCTCTTTGTAGAAATAAAATATTACCTGAATTAGAATTGATTTTTTTTAATACTTACTTTTCAATTGTTCAAAATTCCTAAGAATACTTCTTTTAAAAGACGAGAAAGGGCATAAAAGACGATGATCTAAATATATTTGGAGCAGATAAAACAATTTTTATTTCATTAATTTGTTGAATATAAACCAATGCATCCATGTGGCTATAAAATTAATGATTAAATTACAAGGATTTGATGAGGCAGTCCTGATTTTTGAAACTTTGTCATTATCCAGATTATGAGATGATATATAGTTTCCAGAATTGTCACATTTTCTATGTTTAAATCAATAGCTCAAAATAAAATAAAGAAAACAGCAACTAAAATTAATTTTTATAAAAATTGCTGCCAAAGATTTCTTCCTTTCAACCTCTGCTATTCACAGAATATAGTTACTGCATTTTAGATTAGTTTAGTTTACTTATATTAACGTCCCGTTTTAAAGCAATACTAGGGCTATTTTGAACGGACCTTGTCATTTTGAACAGCGGTCAGATAACGAGGACGACATCTGAGCTGGCTCCTCCCTCTTTAAACTTCCAACGGGAGAACGTTTGGCCTCGACGGATTTAGCGTGCAGCATGCCCGCTTAACGACGGTTCTTCGGTGGAATCGGGTTTCATAGCCGAGACCTTACCAACGGGACACCGAGGCCTCTATTGCATTTTAGAAAAAATGGCTTTTCGATGTAATGATTTCTTGGAGGCTTATTTATTTGCAATATATTTAGGCTCTTATTATCATTTGTGCCAATGATGAAGGTGGCAAGTGTTTCGGATCAGTTTGAACAGTCACACTTTTTGATTTTGTCACACATCGATCCTATAACTTCCTTCCCATACCAACAGCTTCTCGGCTTTAGATATAAAAATTCAGTCATTAATACATATATAGTACGCCTATCTTACAAGAAAAAGTTTATATAAAGTAGTGCCTTATTAAAAGCGATCGGTTTAGTAAGATTTTTTTTTTTTTTTGTCCCGTAACCATATTTGTCTTTAAAATGCTGCGTAAGTGTTTTATTTCAATGGCGCCCTTCTAGGCAGATATTAGACATTATGACTTCGCTGTTTTAATATCTGATCAAGTAATTTTTTAAACTTAAATTTTGGTAACCTCAAGAAATTTTTAACTAAAAAAAAATAATGATTTATGTTAATTGCATTTTAGTAATTTTGTAAAAATATATGTTATTATTAATTTACTTTTTAGTATGCATGTAATGCAAACCAGAAGATGTAATTTCCCGAAACTCTCACGAAAGATTTTATTAAAAGTTTTATCCTTTCTCTCCGTCAAAAAAGGGAATCTTAGGTAAAACTATAAATGCCACGGATGCTCGTTTTTTATTTATTTATTTTTTAATTCACGCATGAGCATAAGACATTTCTTAATTACAAAGGGGGGCAACAGTATGCATTTGGGGCACTTTTTCTCGACAGATTGAAACCACGAATCTAACTGTCGAGACAGAACTACAATTTTAATGATAAGTTTATATATTAAATTCCATTAAATTAAGTAGCTGAGTTGTTGCTTTCGCATGCTTGTAAACAAATTGATAGGCAACCAAACCTTCAAGCATTTTCACCTCTAAAAACAGTATGCCAAATTCTGTGCATCTGGCTCTTTCCATTGTGTAGTTAACGTTTTCACTCATTTGCACTCGGACGACAGACAACCCTTTCTGGAATATATTTCATTTAAAATTACATAGAAATCTACAAATCTCACGTAAAGATCGCATACTGAGTTTCATTCACCCAACTCAAAGCGTTTTTCAATTATCGTGTTTACAAATAGAGCGACAGGTGGACATAATTCTAGAAATGCATTCTTCGGACTCAGGAAGATCTGAAACGTGAAAATTACTTACTTCAACACTTTATCTTTATATACTTTATACATGAGAATTTTCCAGATTTAAAGCAGGTGTCGTCCTCGTCCTCTGACCGCGGTTCAAAATTTCTAGGTCTGTCCCAAAATAGCTCTAGTGTTACTTTAAAACGGGACGTTAGTATAACTAAACTAAGCTAAATCCAAATTTTAAGGATGGGTCTCGGAGTGCACGAATTCTAAGTTCTTACCCTCCAGACATAACAGGTGATAAGGGTATTAACGTGCAATTAATAGATGCGGAAAAGTAAAAATGACTAAAATGAGGAAATGTTTGAAAATTTATTCAATTATTTGTTAGCGATTTCCTAAATTAAAGCACTTAATTTCTATAACAAATTATAACAATTTAAGATTATAGATCTTAAAAAAATGATTACATTATTTTTTTTAATTTACAGGACTTGTTAAGTGGTTTATAACGTAAGTAGTTAAACGGAATATAAATGTTGAGATATATAATAAAAATTAATTAATTATGGCGTGTTTAATGATAATTTTAATAATTAAATTTGAACACACATTGCAGTTTCAATATTTTATACTTCTTAGAATCTGTACGTTTGCAAATTTGTTTATTTCACAATTAGGTTAATGACATTTTTTACCGGACCTTCCTATGCCTCCCCCCTTTAACCAAGCTATCGTAGGCAATTGTCTAATTTGCCTATTGTGAAATCCTTCACTCCCCTCACTGTCACCCGGTCATTCATATTTTACTTGTTCACTTCAACGCTACGCCATTGATAACGTGTGACGTGCTAAAAGGTATTGCTGTAGTTTAACGACAAAGCGCATATAAAATTCATTCACTCACCGCCATTCAAGTTCCTTACTGAAATAACCGGCTTTTATAACCAATCTAACTGACTGTCATATTTTTATATGAAACACAAAGAAAGAATTAGCAGTTTACAAGTTTTGTAAAAGCTAACAATTAGCTAAAATTTAGTTTTGGAGCTTATAGAAATGTTCAGTAATGAATAGGAAGTATCTTGTCATCTACCGTGTCAACAAAACGCAACCTCACTGTAATTTCAAGTACAAGGGTGTCTTCCTGTTTACGTTGGAAAGGGCGGTTTTTTATCAAGGACAACTGTCACTACTGTGTATAGTGCGAGAATTTAAATCCGGCACACTATTCGCTTTCTACACGTTTCCTGAAGGACGAAACAAACTTTAAAAAAATGTTGGCTCGGGTAGATCTCTCAGAAATCTGACAGCAAAAAAAATTCAAAACAAAAGTGCACAGATTCCCATTCGTATCCAGAAGTTTCGATGCCAGTTTGGAAAAAAATTTCCCAAATGACTTGAACTTAGCTATTATTTTGCTTCTTTTTTCAGTAATGAAGGAAAAGGTCGTCGTGTAATTTAAATAATAGAAAAGAGTTTAATTTTATAGGAAATATTGCATGTTTTGTTTCATATCGACATTAAAAGTAATATTCGTGCACTGGATTGAATTGTGCACATGTTTGCTTTTTACCAAAATTCTGGTGTGTAAACAAAAGAAAATCAACATGCTTTAATATTTGTGATTTTTACAAAAAAGCATTGAAAGCACACACACACACACACACACACACACACACACACATATATATACTTTTCAATTTTATCTTCACTCACAGTGAGCGATTCCTTTGGGGTTTTTGGGGGGTAGGGGTGGTGCAATTTCGCAGGGGCGGGTATTATTATTTCTGCCTATTTAAGTTCAAAAAACATTTAGATGCCCTTCATTTTAACTTTCGGGAACATTTCTACTTTTCAAGAATATTTAATAGTATAATACTAAAATATAACATTAATTAAATTCATTGTAGACAATATTGAAGTGCATAAATAAATATACAGAAGTAGCAGATTTTAAATTGCCATTAAATTACCTAAATATTAAATTTTCTTTTCCTCAAATATATAAGATAGATGAAAAATATATTAAAAGAGAACACGATCGAATGAAAAATGCATGAGAATACATACCACTTTCAAAACTTAAATAGTTTTTATAGTTTTGAAAATGTTTTTTTAAAAAAAGGAAAATAAGGTATAGGTGCAGTTTATTAATAAATAATGCAATGTGACAAAACTTTGAAAAGGTATAAGAAGTGCAAAAAATAAAGTCAATAGTAATTTAATCTTTTCCCGAAATGTATTATTAAATTTAATACTGAAATTTTCGAAATGATTTTATATACTTTCGTCCAGAGTCAGAGATAAAATTTTGACTTTATAAAAGCTCTTGCCCTTTGCACAAAAATGGATTCATATGCTTATTCGTCGGCCCGGTTTTACAGATAAAATAGCTTGTGCCTTTTTCTTCCAGTCATTTTTTTTTCTAATTATACAAAGCTCTGCAAACTTTAAAAATTTTTTACCACATAAACAAGTATCAAAAATTTATGTACCATCCTAAAAGCCTTTTTAAAATTAAAAAATCTATACATTTTTAATAAAGTATATATAAAAAAAGACTAAAAAAATGCTTTAAAAAAGAAATTTTTATATTAAATAAATAAAATATAAATATGTTACGCATTGCAGCAAACAGTGGATAATTAATTACACATAAATGCTGAATACACTGAAATATAGTATAATTAATGAGGTTTAATGCTATGAAAATGAGGTTGTGTTATTACAACCAATTTAGATATAGTGGACTTTATCTCCATTTATTTGAAGTATAAGTAAGGTTCAAGTCAACAGCTACAATTCACGTATTACGTCTTGCCCGTTTTCTTTTAAACTCACGTTACTGACATTCGAAGAGATTTAATGAGTCCTTGCGCTTTCGTGTATGCATGTTTTGCACGCCTGGCAAATCCTGGCTTGCCTTTTCACGTTTTTATTTATCAAACACAAAATATCTGAAGATCAAACAAGATGTCAAAAATAGAAAGATATTAATTAAAACAATTGAATGTATAATATATTAATTATACATTAATTAGAATTAAAATATTAATAATGCAGCTAAATTTCCTTAATGCGAGAAGAAATTTTTAAAGCAAACCCTAGGTGGGTCTCCATAACGGAATTACTAGTTCGATGATCGTCTGAGAACAAAAAGCATTAAAAATATTTAACAGAAGCCTTCTAATTTCATTTTTGGCTTCGCAGTTCATTACGTTACATTACCTATTTTTTAATGATAATTATAAGAAATTCCGATGTTTTATGGAAATCGAATTCAATGAAAAGAAAACAGCAGATGAAATGTAACATGAAATAATATAAATATATATACGCTATGAGCGAAAAGTTTGGAGCGCTCTACTTCTCAAAGAGTGGCAGCACTGTCTTGTAGCACTTTGTAGGATGGACTCGTCATTCATGAAGATGAGAGGAGCACAGTGCGGTACGAGAAACTCTGTAAAAATTTACCTCATGCTGCCATCTGGTGGGAATGAATAAATACAAAAGTTCAGATCAATCTAGCTTGATCACACTTCTAAATGCTCATAATCGGATAAAAATGGTATTCAAGGATGGAAAATATATGCAGGGATTTGGTTTTAGATTATAATATTTGAAGCTTATTCAAGAATTATTTTTTTTTAATTTATAAGCCCTTTATTTATAAATAAATCACAATACACAATTTCTGAATCTTTTTTTTAACAAAACTTATATGAACTTTTAATTATATTTTATTTTAAATGATGCACTTCTGTATTTTTGCAATTTTAATTACGAAATTAAACTTAATCCTTAATAAGATTAACGACATCTGGCTTTATTCTTTCTTCTGAAAGTTGATTAACATTTCAATTCTTCGAATTTATTATTTTCTTTAATACAGCTTAGAAAAAATAAATTTTCGCTTTAAAAAAACATGCAAATTTAAAAACAGTCCACTTTTGCAAATAAATTACACATATATGATTATATCAGTAAAAAAAATGTAAATTACGAAATTACGATCTTTCATTGCGGAAATATTAATTAATTCTTTTTCGTTGTTATTTTCAAGAAGAAGAAAAAAAAATAGTGAAAGTAGTAAAAAAATAGTAATATAGTAAAAACAGTTTCCATATTGTTTCAAAATATTATAAAAGCACATGACTTGACGGCAAAATTCAACTTACAATGTACGCAGCAGTACAAATTATTCAAACCCTATGACAATGTTACGCCATAAAAAATACCCTATGTGATCAAAGGTATCCGAACACTTTTGAATTGATGTATTTTTCCGCATATTTTCAGAAACGCTAGATGAATTGTTTTTGAATTCCGGCCATATAAAAAATATATATTGGATGTCGTATTTTACCGTGAAGATTCGGTCAAGGAGGCATTTAGAGGACCGACCAGAAATTGAGGAAGAAAGGGAGAAGAATTTTGCCCTACATTGTTCTACAGAAAGTCGATAATAATTTGAAACTTTTAACGATTTTATTTGTCCTGGACAATATTTATAAGCCTTTTTGTAAAAATAATACATATATTCGGGAAAATATTATGTTTTTTAATCCTAAATTTTTCCACGCGTTGTTTTCTTACACAACTGTAGAGTAGAATTTAATTAAGTAAAATGAAACTTGCAGGATGTGCAGGATTATAGTAAAATATAAAGTGAATTTTTTTCGAAGAAATATGAGTATTATTAGTATACTATGAGTATTATGAGTAAAATTAGTCAATAAATTGTCTATGCTCTTGTTTTCAAAGCAAAATATGTATAATTAAGAAGGATATCAGCATTGCAATAAGTTGTATTTCAATTTTTTTTCTAAGAGAAACCAAATGACGAGGTGTTTTCCATAAAATGATATTCTTTAGACTTGAATCTTAGAACAGTTATACTGAATTTTATAAAAAAATTAGAAACATGCTAAATATTTAGAAATTAAGATAATTATAATGATAGGATGAATAATTATACTAATTGCAACAAACTGTTAGAAACATACTAAATACCTCTTCATATTGATAAATTCAGTACATTTCATTGATTACAGTACATTAAACATCATAAATGACAAAAGAAGGCATTAGGTTATTAAGTAATATTAGCACAATCATTAAACCTCGAATATTAGGTAACTTGGTTTCGAATATAATTAAACGCATCGGGACAACATTATGCTTTGTTTATCCTGCAGATATGTCAACTATTAATGTGAGCTGGTACTACCGTTTGCTACTCTGTGAGAAAGGCTATCTATACCTTGAAAGCTCTCTATAAAAAAATTTATCTTTGCGAGTATGGTGCTTATTTTTTAAAAAATACATATAAATATTGTCTAGGGCAAATGAAATCATTATTTAAAGCTCCAAATCATTATCGGCTTTCTGTAAAACAGGGTGAGTCAAAATTCTTTTTTTTTTCACGAATTTTTTTCGGCTTTCTAAATGCCCTTATGACTATATTTACATGGTAAAATGTGAGTTCAGATATATTTTTTTACACGGCCGAAGTTCAGAGACAGGTTGTCCGACTTTTCTGAAGATATTTAAAAAAAATGCCTAAATGTGAAAATATCCGGATACTTTTGATCAAACTGGTTGTTATCACAGGCAGCCACTTCTTCCTACTCTACCTGATACAATCTTGGAAGCTAATGGAAAATTTGGTTCAAATATTTGCTGATACTAGTCTTTTTCCTTATGTCCCTGGAAGACAAGACTATCTTAAAATGACCTATTCATCCTGTACTGGAGAAAAAAAATAAACTTTCTTTCCTACTCATTTACGTATTTCCTAAGTATTTAATTATTTATAGTTCTGCCTTACAAATTGCACGTGGTTTTCAAGTTTTGGTTCCATTACATAAAAAAAATCAATAGTTTATCATAGAAAAAAAAAGAAGATTACTAAGCTATTACGCTCAAATGATAAGACGGTCAACCACGTGTATTAAAATAAATTGCGCAATACCACGTGTTTTGCTTTCCACGTCTAATGTGGAGGTAAAAAAAAATTCTGCGATAGACATTTCAGTAGGAGAATACAAAAAATAACTTTGTTTCTCTCTTTTTTTTTCATTTTCTTTGGATTATTCTGGAAACAACTACTAAGATGAAATAAGCATTTATCACACATGCCGTATTAGGTGGTGTTTATGAGAATAGTGCATCGATCGTTTGTGAATCTAAAAAGTCCAAAGCTGTTACAATACAGTAGCGATTTTCAAATTTCAAGGTGGACACAGATACAGAGGCTCGTTAAAACAGAAATGGAGGGGGGGGGCGGAGGCTGATGAAAAAATTCGAATATTTTGATCAAATAAATCACATTAAGAAAAACTGCATTCAGTCATTTTAAATATAAAATTATAGTTATCCGTTTTAAAAGTAGTCAAATAAATATGAAATGGTAATAACGCACTCAGCATATTTTAAGCTAATATTACACAAAACCATATGTAGCTCATTTTTCCATCCGTAATCCAATATACTAGGTAGAACTAATGGCGACATGGAAAAAAAGATTCCGTGGTGAGAAAATAAATCGAAATCACAGATAAAAAGTAAAACTTTAAAATAAAAAAGTCACAAACACATTTAAAAATTAATATAAAAAGTAAAAGAAATGACATATATAAAATTTTAAAGTAACATATCACTTTATTCAATAAATTATCACTTAACAAGCAGTGCCACCTATCTTAAATTTGTATGAACATGGGTTTTCATTTTCATACCAGATGCAAAAAGAAAAATTGGTTGTAGGTTACAAAAATTCAGTTTTTTTCCCTTCATATTCCAGAATTTATAGAATTCAGATAGGAATTCAAGATTTATAGAATTCAGATTATAAAGCGAAGAAATTCACTTCTTAAGTTGCATGGTCTTTTTACTCCCTAGTTCTAATCCCGTAAGATTTATTTTATGAATTTTTTGAAGTTTAAGATGACCCCTTGGTGTGATCACAAACTTGATTATCTTAAAGGACAATATTTCATAGATAGTGATAGCACTCCAGACTACATGTTTCTTGACAGCATATGTGGAGCATCGTGCAGATTGTGTGCGGATTACAAAATAAGGCCCATGAGAATTGTGATCATATTGTAAGATGACGATATCTTCTTTAAGCAGCGGATGGCCCTTTTTACTCTAAAAGCGGTGATGCAACAGTCACTGTACCGGTAGACAAATACATACATAAAACAAATTAATTCCTCCAGGTATTGCATTTTGAAGGAATTGAAAAATGTTGGGTAAAAGAATCATTTGTACTCAATTCGTATTTCTTTTTCAGAAAACAACTAACACTTCTTTATTAAAATTGTGCTTTTTTTTCCGAGCTAATTCGTTGAATTGAATTTGATTCGTTTAGAGGACACTTTGCAAAAGGTACACATATACATCTTAAGAAAATAGGGGATCAATGGCCTATTTTTTAGAGACAATAACATACTTCATTTCAGTTCTTGCGCTCTTATAAACTTCTCCACGTAGGAATTTTCTTCTTATTTGATAGGAATATTGAAATATTTCCCAGAAACATAGTCCAAAACACAACCTTTAATTCTGGGACTAAATTTTTCTTCAACTTTTGCAGAATGCCATGTTTCAGAGCGAAAGAATAAAACCTATTGATTACACAGAATTATATATAATTCACCTAATACAGCGATCAAATTACAAGTAAAACAGCTTATATTATCCAATATTTAATTGCATGTTATCTTAATCTGAATTGCGACAGTACATCCTTTTTCCATCTGCAAAATGATATTGACAGCGTATTTGACGTGTATCAGATGAGCACTAATTTATTCTTTTGTGATTGGTTTGGTGGAGTGAGAAATATTCCAATTACTCTAACATTTTTTTTGTGCGTTTTTGTCATTATACATCTTACAACAAAAAAATATATCTTATGGATAGGCAAAGTTTTAACTTTTTTAAATTCTATTTGGCTGATTGAATTCTTTCACTTAGAGATAAAAATGATGGTAAAAAATGACTAGCCTTCTAAATTTTTCCCGCTGCTTGTGTGCACATTTTCTAGAATATATTTTTTTCTTATCTCTCCTTTATTCTCCTTTAGTATTCAGTCCTAAACAGAATTTTTGCAGTTTTAACTAAACTGTAGCGATAGAAGATTTCCAGAAGTTTGATAAGCCACTTCTCAGGTTTTCTTGCGATTTCATTCTTGACAGTAAATGTAATTATTTTAATTTATGTCAGAGGAAGTACTCTAAATGTAACATCAAGAACCTGGATATGAAAACTATTGGTCACTGTTTATATTTCTGATAATACTTCAGACATTTTATTTTTATTCTATCAGTTCATTTTTAATTAAATGTTGGATATATTCCTCTCATATTTTTTAACTCTTTCAAGCATATTAGTTAATTTCTTGAACTACCAATATCAAAATATTTCATGGTAGTTCAGTTTTAAAACCGCTTAACAAGGAAATATATTTTTAAGCTCAAAAATAAACTTAAGGAGATAAAATACCACGTTTTAAAGAGTCAAATGCATTTATATATTAGTATTTTTCATAAATTGTTACTTATTTTAAACTGTCATATTCACTGTTAATGTAAAAAATACAGATACGGTGGATACTTTTAAGTTGAAAAACAAGGAAAAAAAAACATGTAAGTTAATAGTAGTATATGAACAGATTATTATTTTTATATTATTTGGTTTCGATTCAATGCAAGAGGCGAAATCCAGAAGTGAATTTGAGAAAAACTGATTATGTTTCAAAGATAATTATAATAATTTGTTAGGAAATATATAAAAAAACTCAAAAAATAGAAAATATTTAAACTATTTTAACTAAATATTTAAATATAGCTTTTATTTATGTACTAAAATGTAGAAATTTTTTAAATTAAGAATCTGAAGGTCAAAGCAAGGCATCGTAAATACTTAAGAAGCTGGGAAAAATTTCATAAGAATAAAAATTTTAATGAATTATGAATATCATTAAAATTAAAAATTGTTGAGAGTATTTATATCATTGTCTAACATTTCGTAATTTTTGCTTTGATCAATGAAAAAAATATGTTTTTTTTTATTTTAGTACTTTATTAAAAACAGGATTTTTACTACTGTTTTTTTAACTATCATTTTGACAAATAAATATTCCGTTTTTGAAACTACAAGAGGATTATTGGATTCATATCTCTTTCATTATTCATTCATCTCTCTAGAAGAGGATACATTGGATTCATATCTCATCATTCTAACACTTGATCTGATTCCAAGGGCACTATTTGCACTCCACACAACACAGGTCTATGGGATACCAATGGGATACCAAACGTAAGTCTTCCATCACCTAAAATTCTATTCATCCACAAAAGCAAATGATAAACGAATAAACGAATTTCAATTATTTTCATAAGATCGCCGTAATACTTTTTCTAGGGAATTAAAACTTTCGCTTTCTTTTTTTAAGAAACTTTTATTTAATTTTTGATCAGCTTTGAAAATATTTAAATTAATTAGCTTCAAGTTTACACGAGTCAGCCCTTGATTCTACCTGTTATTCTAATAAATTATGCATGAAGTTAGAACCAGAACAATCTGTTTCACTTTCCCCAGAAAATAGCCGAATAATTAATGCAGTTCATTTTCAAGGCGATCAAATAGCACCTGTGTCTTCGAACAACTTCCTTGACGATGATTCATTTGACCTTCATTCAATGACTTGTTTTCTTGAGTGATCCAAACAATACCGAGATCTAACCCCTTTTCTGTGACATAATAGGTTTAGTTTGAGAATTTCCCAGCAACTCCACAAAGTTAAGAGCAGATTTATTATTATTATTATTTTAATTATAACATTTGCATGTCTCAAAAGGCGGGAACGCAAATATTTTTTTTTTTCTATATATCTAAATTTTTAGATAATACTATAAGTTTTAGTGCAAAACAGTAAGAAACATATTTATAATCACAAAATCAAATCTTAATGTTCTGTTAAGGTATTTATTTAATTGTTTTTATACTTTCACAGCAGGATCAAAATTTTTTTTATTTTCTAAAAATACTTTTTTTCGCTCTAATATCGCTAAATATACCATAAAAGCAAGTATCTATTTCTTCAATTTTTTTTTTGATATTATAGAATTTTCTTTATTTTCTCAAAAGGATCACAAAACTGTAGGTTTTGAGTAAAATACCCTTTTATATGATCCAAAAATAATATTTGAAAAAGAGAGAATTTGAGTATTTATTTTCTAAAGTTGTAACTTTTTTTTCCTGCTATACTAAGATTTGGTGCTATATTTTTAGAAAGGCTATATTACTTTATGTTGATTTTTTCTAACACGCCATTTGTTAGCTTCTTAAGTCTAAAACTGGCACAATTAATGTAAATTTCCCCGAGACTTTTCTCTTATTTTTATACTATAGTATTGAATGTTTGCATAAAAAGTGAGAAAGTGATGTATTAACTTATTTTTCATAATACATGTCTTTTCAACTTTAAAAATATAAAACAAGGATAAAAATAGTAATTTTTATAAGATCCTCCTTTTTTGTGATATTTTAGAATTTATATGTTTTCACAGAAAAGCCGAAAATCTATGCTTTTTTTATACATCTGCATATATATATAT
>JAPMOR010065988.1:2255267-2275841 GCA_026543865.1 Argiope aurantia
GCATATAATTTATGTGTTTAAAGTATATAAAAGTGACGAGATTTCTGACAAATTTTGCGATTTTATCTCTAAGATCATTTTTATACATCTCTTATATCTTGAATCTATCTCTCTAAATAACGCATCTATTCTATCTAAAGCGATACATTTCGTTTTAAAATGATTTAGAATTAAAGAAATGTTAAGGAATTATATATAGCTAATTAATATTATTCAACGGAAAGAATTTTAAACCATTTCATTTAAAACTAATTTATTAGTTCAATATTTTTAGAATTTTTTAAAAATTGAAGAGTTAAATATATATGTATTTTTATATTCTTCTTTGTGAATCAATAGAATGAAAGATTTCCATCTCTACTAGAAATAAATAGTTTTCGAAATGTTAGTTTAACTTACTTATTTTTTAAAAAAATAATTCAATTTACTTTTACAATATAAAAAGAAAAACGAAATAATTTGGTTCAAATTTAAAATAATTTATTTTAAAATTTTCCTGAGTGGTGGTAGAAATTCTAAGGTGGATATAAATATAATTTTTATAGACATCCATGCTAAGAAAAAAAACATGGAATAATTGCTATTTAATTGCTTTGATTTGATTAGTCAAATCGATGATCAATTGATTTCAAATAGTGTTTCTTACTAAAACCAGTAAAACCTTAAAACAGGTCAAATATAAATTTATTTGTTTTTCTTATTTAAAAACCATAAGAACTAATATTCATATTTTCTATTCCCTTCAAATATTTTCTTACTTATGAATTGATTTCAAATTGCACATGAACAATGCTTATAAGTAGTTTATTGAATGCGGATGTAACTGGTCAGTTTGGGCTTTCAGGTTTATGAGTGCTTTATACGGCGCCAAAGATAAGAAAAATGCCATTGAAATTTATGAGCAGACGATTCATATAAAAGAAAAGGGAAAACTTTATGACAGTCTAAAGTAATCACTAGGCAAAGTGAATGCAAATCGCGAATCTATATTTCTTTTTTTAAAGAAGGCTTCGAAATTTCTTTTCAGATGAACTTTTTTTTTTTTTTTTAATTTCTTTCTCTGCCTGTGAAATCTTCTATTCCATTCAATCAAAATGAAACAAAAATGAGTCACAGTTTTCTTGGAGTTGGTAAAGTGTACAAACTTAAGACTTTTAAAAGTGTGTGAATATAGAAAATTTGCAGGAGGTAAAATGAACCGATATTTATCGGTACCTTTTTATAATCAACTTCGCATGAAAGTATAAAATTGAAAGAAAAGTTCAGTCACAAAACAGTTCATGCAAATTTTCTTTCATTAAGATAAATTTTAATGTCATTTATTGCGTACCTCAGAATTTCTAATTACCTTCATGGTGCATAAACCACCTATTTTCCCTTCCAATCCTGAACTGTATTATACGTTAATCACAAATGGAAATTATCTGAATTTATTTTAAACTTTAGACCCCCTCTCTTCTTTTACCCTTTGACAATTGGTAACTGCAATAAACTCTCCTCACCTGTGAACCTGATATCAAGGACACATGTATGCCAGTAATGGGGAAAGAAGGAGCAGAGACTAGTTCTTGTCGATATACTTACTCATGACGAAAGTCTGATTTTCTGTAATGATCACCAATTAGACTAGAGCAAATGATCTCTAGTTGCAAGTTACTGTTCTTCATACAAAATTTTGTCTATTTATATGTTGGGAAAGCCTTTCTTAAAGTGTTACAGTTATTATTTTCTTTCATTTAATGTTATGTTATTGATTTCACCTAAATTGTGAGGATTTAACAGTCATAATGCTTCCAGTCCTCAATACTTAAGAAATTTTTGCAGCATTAATAATGAGTTCGAGAAAAAAAAATTATGTGATATGAAATATGAGACTAATTACGTAATTATGTAATTAATTATCACGTAATTTTAATTACGAAAATTGCTTTCTTCCTGACTTCTTTTGCAAATCCCCCAAATTCATACTCATCTTTTAAAAATTTTAAAATGTATGAAAAGAAAAGAAATTACTTAAATTCTCAAAGCAGAACCTGAAAGCAAATTTAGTTTGTTTTAATAATAATTTTGATTTTTTTTCTAGCATTTGTGCTAGAAAAAAATCGTGATGTGGAAAAACTTTTTATATTTCATATATTTTTATAAAAGATATGAAATGCAAAAAAAAGAAAAAAAATGATGAAATGAAGTTACAGAACATCACTAAATGGCCTCATATACTTTAAAATTCCGTTTCATTTAATGATTAAAATATTTTTATTAATACTCTTCCTATTCTCAGGATTTTTATTTAATAAACTAGCCGCCTTTGGCGACCAGCCGGTTCGCCAATATTATTGCTCGCTACAATTTTCAATTAAATATGTTAAGTAACTGATCTCTTAATAGATTCTCAAACAAAACATTTTTAATCTTCAAACTTTGATATTCATACCAAACTTATACTGTTGTTTAGATCGTTTCGTTCAATTTACTATATATATTTTGCTAATTTGTTGTCATTTCTAGTAAAACTTCAACTTTGATTTAAAGTGGAAATGATGAAATTGCAATTAATATAAGGATATTTTTTAATAAAACCAAGCGTTTTATTTTATTTATCATCTTTATTGTTATTTATTTATTATTATTATTGAATATGATTATTGCAAACAGAATCGCTCGGTATATAAGTCTTATGTGAACTACAAAATATTTTTCATAATTTATGTAATATCTCAAAGAATAATTCAACAAAAATTTCTCATATTCAGCATAAAATTAAAGTTTCTAGTTTTGCTTTCAAAAGGATTGAAATGAAATCAATAATATTTTGTTCCGGCCTATAAATATATTTCAAAAATTATGAAGTCTAAATTTAATGCAGTAAGGTATCATATTCTGAGAAATATTCTGGACACACCAAATTTTAAATAAATGAATGAATGTTTCTATTTTTCATGATCAACTAAGACTTATTTATAAAGTTTTGAATGTTAAAAATTTAGAAAAACTCTACATTTTCATAATCTTAGGCCAATTAATCTTGAGAAACCTGCGCACTGATTGGCGTATTTTCTTTGAAACGATCGATGGAAAATCTAGAATTATCCTTTTTTTTTATTGAATAGTGATATTCAAATTTTCATAAATCAGTCAGTTTAAGTGATTGATTTTGTTGATTGGAAATTAACTCTTTTTATTTAAAATATTAGTGTTTCAAGAACATTTTGTTAATCGCGATTTCCACAGCAGAAGCTTTATGTAAAATCAAAAATTCGTTATTTATTAGAGCATTTATTGAATCAAGTTACATAAAATATAATCATTTTCCACTTAGATCATTTTAGCAGATCTGTGTCTAACTAAAGGTTTAGAAATTAGCTGTGTGGCCCTGATTTGAATGGATATCCTGTTAATATTAAACAAAACTTGCCTTAAAGTAAAACTGATTTATTAGATTAATAATATAGAGAGTGTAAAAGATCATAAAATAATTTTTCTGGAATTTATTTTTTAGAAAAAATAATATTTCTTATTTGTTTCATTTCCTACAGACACGTGCCGAAAATTATATTTTTGCAGATTTCATTTCCAAAAAGTTTTAATTTATTTTTAATTGGAGCTTTAATCAATGTGATGGCAACACTTTGAAAAAACCTAATTTTTTCCCATGAATGCGGAACGTGATCGTGCAGCTTAAATTTTATTTTTATTTTGTACGAAAAAAATGTTGAAAAATATAGGTAAAATAGTTATTTAAAAATTCATTAAAAATAGAAATTTGATTTTAAGATTAAAACATTAGTATCATTTAAAAGATAAATTTTTGATCTTTAACTTCATGTAAAAATCTTTTTTCTGCGGTAATATTTTCGGAAGTTATAGCAGAAACACGCCAAAATGTCGCTTAATTTTTAAATAAATAAATTTCTAATTAAAAATTGGAAAAAAGAATCCCCAGGTGCACATTCCTGGCCTCCAAGGTATACACGTGCCAAATTTGGTAGCTGTAGGTTGAATGGTCTGGCCTGTAGAGAGAGCACCAACACACACACACACACATTGAGCTTTATTATAAGTATAGATATAGATAGATTAATCAGTGTGCTATATATCTACTTTAATTGTCTGATTTATCATAATTAGATAAATGTTATAAACTAAATGCTTCAAAAGTTCAAAATTTATTTTAGAACTAAACCGCTCATAATGCAAAAAAATGCTGACAAAATAAAGAAACATGTCAATATGCTTCATAAATCATACATTTTCAAAATGTTTAAGTAAGGAAATATTTCAGAAGATATAAACTAGTTATTGATTCAGTGAGATAACAGAAATATGGGAAACATGCCAAAATTTGACATGATAATGAGATATTTGAATTCAAATATTAACAGAAAAATTATAGTATTTGCATTGAAAATTTAATATTTAAGCATTTGAAGAATTATTAAAAATTAACTAAATGATAATTAAATTTTCATTTTTATTACTCCATAGTAAAAATAGTACTATTTTTTTTTTATTTCTTTCTGCTTTAATCAGAAGAAAATCCGTATTATCTTGAGTTATAGCAAATAAAAAGGAATTCAGCTTGTTTAAAGATTTGAAAAAGCATTTATGGTATTTACACTCCCACGCACATGCTTTGTTCTGTAGAGACTAGATATTTCGAAGGCTAAAACATGGCGTCTTAGATCTTTATAAATCAATATTATGAGAAGAATTAATATCTTTTCAGAATCAACATGCTTACAAGAGGATTTTGATAAAAGCATCGGAAGTTCTATAGACAATATATTAAATTCTCTTTCATACTAAAGTGGAGGGCTCCTATTTAAGGAACTATTAAACACACAATATTAGAAAATAATTCTATAACTTATTTAATTTTATAACTTGTTATTTAACAAATTCTATAACTTAAATTTTTTGGTGTAAAAATTAAATGGAAAAATTGCACGAACTTTTTGAAGACTTTTTATTCTTACTTCATTGTATATTCTTTGATCACAGAAATGAAGTTGCATTTTCGAGATTTTTTTCATTTACATATATCTGTTAAGGTTTGAATTGAAATTGATATTTTTTGTCAGCCACACTTGGATTATTTTATTAAGAAAAAAAGATCGGAAAATACCATTCTTTTTACAAAGAAGAATAATTATTAAAAGGATTATAATTATACATACACCTTTTTAAGATGATTTTCTTTTAAAACATAGGTATATCTTGCATGATTTTATACCTCAAAAATTTTTCCTCGCACCATAATAGTAACAAAAAAGTCTTGCGTATAAATGAACACATGCTCTGCCAGAAAAGGTTTTGTTATTTCCAGGAATAGGAAATTCTTGGTAGTAGGAAATATAGAAGATAAATCAATTGAGGTCAAAAAGGGGGGAAGGGGGGGGGGGGCTTCGCCAGAGTAAAAACTGCTTAATCACATAAAGCTTTGAAATTGGAGTCATCAAAAAAAATTGGTGCTGTTAAAGCTAAAATATTTTTCTGCATATAACTGCTCGATCAAATAACAAAAAAAATTAAGAAAAATTATCTCTAATGACAATGTAACTTTTATTTGTCAAATAAAATTTAAACGCTCTTATTTGAAAATAACGTAGAAAATTTTCTGTAACATTTCTCTCACCGAAATAATTTTGATTTAATTGTTGATGAAATGCCGTGTCTTTGTTTTAATCCACAGTTTCTAAAATATTTCGCACTCTCGACTCCCTTTTGGTCTAGCAGATTTTTTCGAGACTTCAAAAGTAAAAAGTAATTGAAAAATGAAGCATAAATTATTAATATATAAGAGATAGGAAACTTTTCAGATAATTCAGTATCCTATAGAAATAACAATAAAATAAAAAATCTCGTACAAAATATCATATACTTTCATATGTTTCAGTACTTTAGTAGATAATTAAATGGAAATGAATTTTTTATAATAAAAATCCTAATGATTCCTTAAGGAAAGATTGTCTATAGCACAATTTAACCAAAAATAACTTCTTTTTTCCGATTTTATAAATCGGAAAAAAGAAGTTATTTTTGGTTAAGTTGTATATTGGTATTTGGTTAATTGTAATTGTAAATAAAAGTATTTGGTTAATTGTAATTGTAAATAAAAGTATTTGGTTAATTGTAATTGTAAATAAAAATATTTACAAGATAAAGTAAGCCAATATTTTTATCTAACTATTAAAATTGGCAAAGAAAGTGCAATTCCTATCTGGAATTAACCTCGAATGAAACTAACAAAATATTTTACATGCTAATTAATACATACCTAAAGAAATTTTATCAAATAATTTTTTCTATTTAAGGCGAACATGTTTGAGAATTGTTCTAGCTGAAAAAAAAATTGTAATACTTGTAATGTGGTAAGCAAATTATGAAAGAATGCTAATGAATTATGCTAATCGGAAACAAAGTACTTATGCTGTATTCAACGGTATAAAAAAGGAAAATTTATAATTTTTTCAATATATGGAAGTATGGCATGGTTTTAATTAATGAAAAAATATTTATTTAAATCTTTCTATTTCATAATATCTGCGAATAAAATTTGAGGAAAATTTGATGAGTGGATTTTTATAATGAACTATTAATGAATTTAAATTTAATTTATATAGATATCAAGAAATGATCATCCAAACAAAATTATAAGCTCTAAGCACTTTAACCTATTTTACATGTCCTTTCTTTATTGATGATGACAAAGCAGAACATTCTATCTTTAAGGCCATCATCTTGACAAATTAAAACTTTGCAATTATTAATACAGATTATTTTAGATTTAAGATATTGAGAAGAAGCGTCAGCGTGGACAAAGTTTAAATTTAAATGAGAAAATCAGAAAAAATTAATAATAATGTAAAATTAAAAGATTTTTTAAAATGTTAACTACAATAAAATTAAAAAAGCAAAGGTTTCATAAATATTGTCATTTAAATTTCACAGAATCCTAATTTATTTTTCATAATATTTGAGAGAAAACATTGAAAGGAATCTCTACAACGGGTTCTAATTTCTATAACGTAAAAACTGTTTATGCGCTTCACTTATATACATTATATCGCATTATTCGCCCAACTTTCGTTTCAAAATACTTTGGGATAAATTATGTGTTTGAAGAGATTCAGTTTGTAATATTATGACTCTAATTTGTAATATACTAATTTTCTAATGAATTACTCTTTCTCTCATCATTCAAAATAATCTGATATCTTTCAGATGTTTTCGCAAAATGACATAAAATCCAGGCGAAGCAACAGGTGAAGAAAGTTTACTGGCTTCAAATATGTACTTCTACCGTCCTTCAACGTTTCATTATTCCCGTTTCAAAATTTTGCTAAAACTTAACTTCCGCAGCTGTTTTGTTTAATCGCTAAATTCAGGGTTGGCTGTGTGTTGACCTGATGCCTTGTCGATGGAGGCTTCTAGTTGTTTGTCTCGAACAGGGAACTTTTCTTATCTCAGTTATTTACTGTCTAGTTTTTGAACTTGATGAGTTTTGCTGTTATTAAAACAGAGGATTGATCGTTACATTCCGTAGTTGATAACAAAGTATATAATAGAAGATATCATGACTAAAATCTATTAGGTTCTGGTATTTAGAATCTTTCATTTTTATGAGAAAACTGATAGATTGGAGACTGAAATATTTTGGTTTAATACGATAAGCAATATCAGAAATCCAAGAAGAAGTAGTTGGATGCAGTCGTTTTAAATAGGATTTTTAAGGTTAACTCAAAAATCGGTACAGCTTAAATAAATGAAAATAGCCAATATTTTTGCATGTATTTGCATATATGATAGTTATTTTTATTGATAATATAACGATCTTGAAATATCTACATATTAAACAAAAATAAATATTTAACATGTTGGCTGCTGCGTGACACACCTGTGATTCCCGTTTCCTATCTAAGTAGTTAGCATCTACTGTCAAAATAATTGATCTTATATTTACAGCATTTAACAGAAATCAAAGAATCACATTATCAGGTAAATCATTCGAATCATAGATAGAAACCATGGCAGCCAATCTATTACAAACTATATTTGTAATAAAAATAAAAGTCATTTATACTGTCGAATTAAATAACCCCTTATTATCTTAATAAAAATAAAGCACATGTATATGTAAGTTAATTAAATACACAATTAATTAGAAATTAACCGAAATTTTGGCGTTTACTGCTGTAGCCTTGAAGCAAAACATCTTATAAGAAATATTTCAATAACTTTTTTTAAATCCAAAAATTTCTTTTTCGATTATATTCATTCCATTTTTGCACAATATTTTTTTCAACTGTTATTAATTTTTAAAAAGTTAAGAGCATTAAAATAAATTAAGTATTAAAATTTGCTTTAAAGTAACAATGTCTAAAAGTAAGCATAAGTCAGTCGCTCAAACGGACACAAGAAATGTAAAGTCCTTACGAGCAAATGTAACAGAAGTACGCCGACAGCGACCACTTCAGTCTATGAGCAAATAACCCATATTTTACCCATTTTTTTCCCACAGAAACTGCAGAAAAAATTATGCTAAAAAAACTTTCACCATCATGAAATTGAAAATTCTACCTTTTTAATGATAACAGTTATATTTATCTGCACTTTTTCTTCCAGTTGTTATTAATTCTTCATAAAATTCATGCAGTTGATCTTAAAATAAGAAGACAAGAAGATTAAAATAAGAAGATAAGAAGATTTGAATTACTCTACACCTCTTATTTTAATTTTCTATCTTATTTTATATATATCTTTCGACATCATTTTTAATGACATTGAAATAATGATTTAATGTTGCCTAAATGCAAACATTGGTCAATCGTTCAAAAGTAGGCAGGAAAAGGAAAGCATTTATGAGCGAATGAAACAGATATCCAATGACATCAACCACTTCTGGCTATTAGAAATTATCAAAATTTTGTTAGCTTCCGATAATAACTTAAAAGAAGATTATCCCAAAAAATATATTTTTTTCAGCAACTTAAAATAAAAAATTGTAACTTTTTAACAATATTAATTTCATTTTCGGGCAATTTTTTATAGATATTAACTTTTTAAAGATTTAGCACGGACGATTCTAAAATAAGAAAATTTATATGTACTCCTAAGCTAGGCAACATTAAGTCTTTAAACTTTTTTACCGTTGTTTATCTTTTTAATTTCTCGTTTATGTTAATACATAACAGTTCACAATGTTTTCGCTCGTTTTAAAAAAGTGAATTAATGATAAGCAAAATAATAATAATAATAATAAGTTCAGAGCTCAAATTCAAACTAAGGCTCGGAATGTGAATCTTTCTTTCGCGAGCAAATAAAATATTTTTTTATTGTTGACAAACAAGAATACGTTCGAAGAGCTGTTGCCAAAAAAGATAAGCAAATTTCTAAGAGAAAACTTTAGAAACAGAGAGGATTAAGAATCTATATCAGGAAAACAATTCATTTAGTTTATTTTCAAGTTTTCTATTAATGAAAAATTAACTATTTAACTAGTTGTCTCTTAAAATTATCATCAAATCTTTCTTACACTTAAGCACTTGTGAACAAAATTTGCAGGAAAAATATAACAAATCTTTCTTTTGGGGAAAATCATCCATCAGTGGTTTTTAATATCATCTGCTTCAACTGATATGTTAATTTTAATTAAAAGCCATTTCAGACAATAAAATATTTTATTATGTTAGTACTGCAAACATACGTATTGCAAAAAGACAGATCAATAAAAGAATTATAGTATTTATAGGGAAAACGTTTTGTGTTTAAAAAAAATTACACACACTAAAGGTCTTTATACATAACAATATAAAAGGGCTCACATAACATAAACATAAAAGGTCTTTAATTTCGAGTAATGATGGGGATATCATCTAATTAGAAATAGAATAAACATGGGAAGAAATGACACTTTCTGTAAAACTGTTTTTGATAATCACATTCAAGTTTTGAATAACTTTTCAAAATAACAGCTCTGATGTATTTTACCTCAGTAGCTTATGACTTTAACACCTTGGTCTATTAATTTATTTAATATCGTGATTAGGACACTTGTTATTTGGAACATTTATTGCTTTTTCAACCCATTTAAAAGATTTAAGCGCATCCAGGTAATTTATCTCTTTTTAATTAATTATTGCTTACAAATTTTAATATCAAAACTCTGTAATTCAAAGCTAGATACTTTATTCGAAGTCGATTACTCATGCAATTCAAAGTCAGATACTTTATTACATGGAAGAAGTCAAAAGAAACATCTTTTGTACCGCTTACATTGTTGAAGATAAACTAACGATGAATCACTGCTACTCTATCGGCACTTGCCATGACAGAAAATTCCCTGAATAACTGCATTAAACTTGTCAAGATTGAAATTCCAATAAGCGTGGACTAAAGTTATAGAAACCATTGAGAAAGGTCTTTAAGATTAGATTATATCAAACATAAGATTATATCAAAAAGAGAGGAACAAAAAGATTTAAAGAAATCTTACCAAAAATAAATCAAAAAAAAGGAAAAAAAATATACTTGAAGTATAGTTCTTCTCCTGCTGTGCTGTTTAGTTCTACCCTGCTGTGCGTTTAGCTCTCCTGCTGTTCTTCTCCTGCTACTACTATTTGGTGCGGATTCTACTTTTGCACAGAAAATTTTAAAAAATACAGACGCTTAATATTTGTAAAATTCTGGCACACTAACTTCGCTGACTTCTATCTACAATCCTAAAAACAATTGTTCCCATCTACCTCAATAGCATCTGGTTCACTACAGACTCTATTTTTCCAAAAGCAGATTATTTTAAATTCAAGAACCTTTTTTTTTTCCTCCTAATTTTAAGACTTGCGCGCTATTATGCATTTAAATTTAATAAATAATTGCTTACAATTAGAACATTTCAGTTTTAGGTATGAAATTTTTTTCATTACCGTTGTTGCATACGGCTGTATAAGTGAGTAGCAAAGATATATATGAGACACTTGCATCTCTAAAATAATTCAACTGAATGAAATAAAATGCATAATAATTAACGAGATGCCAATATTTTTTAGAACAATCAACTAAATTTAATTTTTCTGGAATCAAGAGAATGACCTTTATTAACTGTTAAGATGCACATCAAACTCATTTACATCTTAATCAAATGGTAAATGACATACTTAAAATAAAAAAAGCATGCTTCATAAGTAGAAACACATATAGTAATCAAAATAAAGTGTTAAAAATCAGTTTGTTTAAATCCACAATTAAAATACCAATATTTTACATTGATGGAGATACGGTTTTATTTGAAACTGAATATGATCGAACATCAAAAGCACTGATATGAGTCATAAAATACCATACGATGAAACAAATAAACATGATATTAAGACTGTAGAAGTTTAAAAATGTTTTAAGGGGTATTCATTCCAATTAAATCAAACATCCTTATTAAGGAGAGCAAATTAATTAAAATAACGAACACGAAAAGGAAAGAAAATGGAATATTCGATTAAAATTTGCAAAACTGCACAATAATGTTAAGATGTTATTAGCGAGGTTTTTAAATGCAAAACCATTTGTAGAGACATTAAATAATAAACTTAACTTATTCGTTCGATTGGATAAAAAACAATAAAATTACAAAACACTATAGGATATAGTATGAAGTATCTAAGTAAAACTCGACGTAACTTTTCAAGCAATAATCACGCGGCAGACAACGTGACTTGCCTACTTCCACGAGTTATTTGAATTGACTCTTAAAGAAAGCCGGAGGAAAATCGTTTTAATATCGTCTAAAATAAAGAACTAGTAAACGGCAACATGCAATTGCAATTCATCCGTTTTATGAGTATTTTATCTTTTTTATTAGAATGCTACTGGTAAGATTTTGTAATCTGAGTGGAGATTTTTCCGCAAATGAAACATATATGGATTTTTTTTCTTGTAATTTCGCCCTAAAAAGAATAAACTAATTCACCTTTGGATTTTCGAAGGCAAAATCTCAAAGCATTCTTATTCACAGACCTTGTGTAACAAAACGACGCCCCCCCCCCCTCTTTCCTCTCTTCAAGTTAATGGAAAACAGATCTGTAGTCTCAAACGATCCGCTTGCAATCATTCATTAGCAATATATCTGGTCCTCACTCATGGAATCATACAATAGAAAAATGTGCAGATTCTTGTCTTCCTTCATTAACAAAATATCCCGCTGTTACAGGTAAATACAATAGGTGAAGAGAATAAAATTAACAAGAGGGCAATTAGAGCACAAAAATATTGATGCACATGAAGTAGTGAAATTGTAATGCTTTATAAAATAGCATTTACATAACCATCATGCATAAAGGAATAATTATATTGAGATGGTATTTATGCCACTATTGAGGAAAAGATTAAGGTCTGGAGAAAATTTGAAATAAATTTTTAAATATTACCAATGAGATTTATTGAAAGGAAACAAATAGAACTAGTTGGTCTTTCCAAAATTTTATCGCCTATTCTCGAATAAAAGTGAATTTATCTTTTAGATGCGTATTTTCATAACCGATTAAAACTAAAATTTGTCCAAGAAATTCAAAACCACATACCAAAGATGAAATATTTTCAATTTTCAGCTATAGAATTTGCATGCTTTTGAAAGTACATACAGACAGACGTTCAATCCCTTGCTGGATTTGGCTCAAAATTCGATAGGTGACTACAATACAGATATTAAATCTGTGTACCGAATTTTATCCATCTAGCTCTCTTCATTTTGTAGTTATTGTGCTGGATAGACAGACTTCGTTTGAATAAATTTTACTCAAATTTTGAAAGAAATCTACAAATTTGTTGTTGTTGTTGTTTCTTATGGCACTTACCACGGACAAGCCCCGCTGTTCAGAGACAGCCGATTTAAGCCGAAGGGGGAGCGTCTCTTGTTTTTATAGTAGCGCCAACTAGGGCCAAGAGTACGATTTAGCTACTCACGCATCACTCATTCGCTTGCACAATCCCTTTTTACAGGAGGGCACATTCACACATCTCACAGATAGAACAACGAAAGAAGAACCATGCCCAAACCGGGACTCGAACCCGGGACGCCCAGGTCACGAGGAAGACGCGGCACAAATTTGGTGTAAAAAAATATATCAAATTTTATCCATTAGATTAAAGGGTTTTTTAGTTATATTTGTCAAAGACGGATAGACAGATAAATAGACAGACATTTATTAAAAATACGTTTCTCCTACTCGGGGAGGTCTAAAAATTAGGGATTTGTCAAAATCCCGAGTTCGAATTTTTTGACGATTGCAATACACGCGAAAGTAAAAATGAGAGATCTGATAAATAACAAAACGTTTCCAAAATTACGAAGTGATGTACATTTCTTGAATCAGTGGGAATATTTCCCTTCGACTTTCACCTATACAAACGTAGTACATTTTGTGTGCCGGCGTCCTGGCATAGAGGTAGCGCGTTTTCCCCAGGAACTGGACCTCCGGAGTTGGAGTTCCGGTTTGGGCATGGTTGTTCTTCCGTTGTTCCATCTGTGAGATGTGCGAATGTGTCCCCCTGTAAATAGGGTTGTGCAAGCGAATGAGTGATGTGTGAGTAGCAAAGTCGTACTCTTGACCCTAGTTGGCGCTACTATAAAAACAAGAGACGCTCCCCCTCCGGCTTAAATCGCTGTCTTCGTAACAGCGGACTTGTCTGTGGCAAGTGTCATAAGAAACAATAACAACATTGTATAGTAAAGAAAAATGGATATATATGTTAGACCTCATCCTGACCTTTCATTACAATCAAACCTGAATACAACTTTGATGACAAAACCACAAATCAAATTTCATTTAACTAAGTCGTCCCATTTTTAAGCTACAGCGATAGTTAAAAAGATATAAATTGTTGTTTAATTAACCATTTACAAAAATTTAAAGAATACCTAATTTACAGAGCAACGGCAGTATCAAATATACAAACCTACAAACAATTGAACCATGTGAGAGTATGGTCCAAATTTTGATACATATCTACAATCCTGATGATAAAATCGTAACCGTAATTCCATTTTTCTAGCTTTTTGTGCATTTGAATTATTGTGGCTATATACACACAGGCGGAGAGACAAATCAGTTTCTAATAGATTTCTAATAGAAATTACTGCTTTGAGTAAAGCTCTTTAATTTCTCTTTTGAATTACCGTCTTCGTAGACTCATTCTAAAGAAAATATTCGTTCGAAATCAGGCAGGATTAAAGTAAGGATATTTTTCAAATTAGCCAGAGAGAATTTTTTAATAACTAAAATATCTTGTATAATGAATATAAAGAAACAGGAATTCCCCATTTAAAGTTAGATATTTTACCTAAACAAAGTATATAAGATACGATCAGTTTGACTAATCCATAATTATTAATACTAACGGTGGTTTTAATTAATAATAATCAATTAATCACATTGACCATAGCCTATAGACAAAATGTAGAATGAAGTGGTTAAAAATAACCTTCAGTTATAGCTAATCTTCACGAAAAAAATCCATGGTCATATACGATAAACTTCTAGATAAATCAACTAATCTGCTCCAGCAGAATGACTTAGTGTTTCGAGATTCTTCTTAACGAAATACTGACTGCCCAGATTCTGTCAGCAAGCTATTGATATTGCTATCAATATTTATTCAGGATTTCATATCAAATACTGATTGAAATATAGGCCCAGTCATTTTGTAAATATATTATGAGCGCTAATGACTTTTGCACTTTTTTTTATTAGATCTTATCTAGAATTTTATATAAGCTTGTTTTTGGTAAAAATGTGAATCTTCAAACTGAGACCGAAGTATCCCCTTCCATTTTGATTACATTTTCCACCACCACCAACACAATAGTCATTGAATTCTTTCTATCATTTATTCATCAGTTTTTACGATAGAAATTAAATATTACGAAAGTCATTTTCTGCCGCATTTTATTTTGCTCCATGCAAACAACATTTAAAATTATCTTTACTGCATAAAAAATGTATTTTCTTGAAAAAACCTTCAAATTTATTTCATCTCTACAGCAATTACATATTTGTTTTTTATAGAAATAATATGAAGTTTGGAAACTATGGTTTTACTCATATTAAGTATATATTCACACGGTATTTATATACCTGAAAGATTATTTCTGTTCAAAATAAATAAAATCATGTTCTGAACCGAAATGTTACAGCTGTGTAATCAGTTAAACACCACTACCTGACAACAATATTGTAAAATAGCAATGCTCCGTAATTCTCATATAACATATTACAACGCAGCTCATATGAAAGATACAGACAGATATAATAGAATATAATTTACATCAGAGTTATTCCATTCATAGCCCGTATCTTTTTGCAAAATAAATAAAAGATCAAATATCAAAAAATAAGTAGTAAAACTGTTGTTGGCTATTTTCACTATTTTTCGAATCCACTTTTAAATACAGTAAAATTTTTCGTGAGATCTTTTACTGTTACCCCTATGAAAAATACAGCCATATTTTTTCAGAAAAATATATTTTATTTTTAAATTTTTTTCCTTTTATGAAATGTTTAAAATGTGAAATAAATCAATAAATATCAAAAGTTAAACATACATAAATCTAATTCCAAAGTTCCTTCTATGTGTATATTCGGGATAAACATATAAATTGTAATTTCAAATGAACAAACACTGCCGTTCAGAACTAAGTAATTTGCATATATTTACTAATAGCTCTAGACAAAAATGTAAAAATGTTCGATCAAAATCGCAGGTAAGGTATGTAGAGCAGCGAATTCTATTAGCACATCTAGTAATTTTTTCTTCATTTGCTCATATAAATGCTAAAATTACATGATAATTTCTTGAATCATTTGTCGAGATTCGAAAATCATCAGCGTTTGAATGATGGGGTAAGATTGAGAATTATTGGAAAACTGAAAACAAAGAAGTTTCAGATGTAAAGATTTGCATATGATGCTCAGGTTCAAAAAAACTATAAAAAGGTATAGAAAATCATCAAAGAACCACGATGGCTTATGATAATCAATGTTTGTCCACAAAATGAGTAAAAAAAGTCAAATGGTTTTTAAAATATCTGATGATCTCTATGTGATCACAAAAGGGGGTTTCAAGGGTTGCTATTTTCCGATATCTGAATGAGAGACGCCTGTTTGCAAGAAAGTTTGCGTTAGCATACCGGCAAACGGGAAAACGTGAGGAACATGGTTCGAAGATATATTTTGGACAGATGACAATGATGGAGCTTTCATTTCATTTACGAAGCCCGGTTTATTGGATTTACTATATATTTTCCTCTTCTTATCCATAATATCCTAGAAAGAGAACACTGTGGCAGTAGAAACTAAATAACCTGAATAAGCATTACGTTGGATGGACGCATAAATCCCCAAGACTTTTTATTAGTTCTGTGGCTGCTGTAAATTACAGGGGTGAGATATTGCAATCTTTCATTCGTCGTTGCAAGTTTTCAGTTGCCTCGATTCGATTTTTACTCTGATTTCACTCATTTGGTCGACGAATTCTTGGCATAAGTATTTTTACATATGGATTGGCTAGAAAGATATCCGGGCTCAAACCCTCAGGAGAATATTTGGAACAGTTCTGCTAGGCCTCTTGGAGCTCATTCCAGCATAAATTCACTTTATTAGAGCTGTAAAATTATAAATAATTGTAAGAAGTGACCAAATCTCCTATCAAGTCATTTTATTTGTTCGACACTATAATCTCTGTTTTAAACCTTTCTGTGCTGTTGATTCTTACGAACAAACATTTTCCACTGGAGACATCATTAGACCGTGAAAGAGAAGTAGAAGTATAAGTAACCAGGTTCCCGTTTCCCATACAGCTGTAGCAACGGTGATATTAAGTTACTTTCATCGTGATGACAGAATCAATTTGACAGTAGTTGGTAAACATGGCCCATACTTGAACGGACCGTTAGATCTTTATCCTCAGTTTTTGCCTTTATTGTCATAATGACAGCCATTCAGATTACTCCGGATGTCTCGGTAGAGCGGGGGAACTCTTTGGATACCTACATGTTTATATTGATAGATTTTATAAATCTTACAACAGCGATTCTCAACCTGTGAGGCGCGCCCCCCTAGGGGGGCGCGAGGATGTCCAAGAGAAAATATTATTTAAAAAAATTGATTAACTGACTGAAAGGAAAACACACATACACATAGAAAACAAAATACATTTCGACATATTTAATAACTTATTAAAGTAAAACAACTTACTAAATCAAAACATACTAAATTAAAACAAATTTAATAATTATTATTGACTTCTTGGGGACTGTCTTGCAGAGCAAAGTTTTTAGAAGGAAGGCCTAATATTAGGCTTAATAGCCACTCTCAGCTCTGCCGAGATCTATATTTTGTCTTCAAAGTAGATACAGCAGAAAATCCAGTTTCACAAAGATAGGATATTGAAAATGGTAATAGAATGCGAAATGCCCTTGATTTTAGTGCAATTAAAATCATCCTCTACTCCTGCCCAAAATTAAAATAGTGATTTATTACTAAATTGTCTTCCAGTTTCGACTCTTATCGTGAAGTCTATGAATTTTTCCTCTTCATCAATTGAGAGTCCTTCAGGAGTCTTATGAAATGGATACCTAACTCACTCTTAAATTGCTATCAGTTTGTCGTCATCAAGAAAATACATTTTAAAGTTATTTGCCAGCATGGATAAATGATTTTCAGTGGTTACAAAAACAACTTTTACATGTTCTTCTTCAGCCTTGTAAGTTTTAGTACAATCATTCACATTTGCAAACATTGTTAGATTTCTTTGCTTTAAATTTCTGCTCCACAATTCCAATTTTCCTCAAAAAGCATTTTTATCACTCGTATCCAACATATGTGTATTTGCTCCTTGGAGTTGAAGATTCAAATTATTTAATTTCTCGAATATGTCGACCAAGTAGCCCAATTTCATCACAAATAAACCATCGCGAAAATTCTCCACCTCCGGTCTGTTTTCTTCTTCTAGGAAAATGGCGATTTCTTCTCTTAATTCATAAACACATTGCAAAAAGTTTCCACGTGATAACCATTTTGCCTCGCAATAAAATAGTGAAGCTGAATGTAGTGAACCCATGTATTTACAAAGTGCGGAAAAGATTCTCGATTTCAGGGGGTCTCATTTCTTTTATAATTTACTACGGTTACAACCGTAGTTAACACAATATTCAGATCAAAACTCATTTCTTTCGAAGCCAAAGCTTCTCTGTGGATCATGCAATGTGTCCAGACGCACTGAGGCGATTTTTGTTTTACATGTGCTTGTATACCTCAGAATCTTCCAGACATCGAATGAACACCATCGGTGCATATTCCGACGCAATTTTTGCATTCTATGTTTGCCTAGTGCATAAAATCATTTAAAATATCAAATAATGCGAAAGTCGTTGTTTTGAGATCTATTGGTTTGCAGAAAAGTAGTTTTTATACTACTGACATATTATCACAAAATCAAATTTAGGCAATTAAATGAGCATCTTTATTACTATCTGTTGCTTCATCAAGCTGTATTGAAAACAATTTGTCACGAAACTTCGAGAAAAGCTGACACTGTACATCTTCAGCTATATCACCAATTCGACGAGCAACAATATCATTTGAAACAGGTACGGACTGCAATTGTTTTGAAAAATTATCTCCAAACATAGTTTCTACAATCTCAACTGCTGCCTGCAAAATAAGCTCTTCACCAATGGTGTGAGGGCTTTTACATCTGGCTATTTTATATGAAACTTTGTAAGATGCAATTAAAGCTTTTTTATTCACAAAATTTCTTTAAAAAATGATTTTTGCTTTTTATATGATTTTAATTTTAATTCGAAGAATTCTCTGGGTTTGTTTACGCACTCACTATGAAAAGTTTCCAAATGTCGTTTAAGTTTATTAAGTTTCATGTTGCCTGTGGCCAACAATGTTGAGCAAATGATACACAGGGGCCTTTCTTCTTCATTTACTTCAGTACTGGTAAACCCAAAATGTAAGCATTCTTGAGAATATTTTCTTTCATTTTTCGAAACCACGCTCGTCTGTGTACTTGTTGATGCTTGACTGTCATCTAATCCTCGCTTACTTCCGCTTAAAAACTTTTCCGTGAGTCTGCATAAATCTGTTGCCATAAATATTTAATATGGTGAATTGCAATTAACAGGAAAACATATATAACATACACATTCACGATATATTCGATAGCGATAGAAGGATCGACTCGAATGAGACTGGCTGGAATTGAAACGCGTTATCAAACATTTTCCTTCTTCCTATCGGTCGTGTGGATTCCTTCTTCGGCATCGGTCGTGTGGATTCTCTTCCACAAACATTTTATTTTTTTTTTCTCTTTTGTTTAGTCATGCGTCTGTTTTATTTCTTTTATTATTCGAAAAAAAATGTATTCCCAATTTCTAAATTTAGCTCACCCCGTCTAGGTCAACTTTCATTAACGAATTTTTCTACTTTTATATTCTTTTAACGTTATCTTCCTGTTTGGCTTTCATTTCAAATATAATATTTAAATTTCCCCCGCTTTTATTCGCTTTATCTGTTCACTGTCCGCTTTGCAAAATGCCAGATGTGGTTTCTCGCCAATGTTGGCTCGCCTTTACTCTCTTTTTGGCAGTTAGTTAAAAATAATTTAAAAACAGAATGCAAAATACTCAATATACATTATTGTTGTATACTTTTTATTGTAAGCGGGGGGCGGCAGAAATATTCAAGGGACAGAGAAACACTTTTTTTTATTTGAATGCATAGTTAAAAATTATTTTAAATGCGGTAACTTCATGTTTTGAAATTTTAATAGAAATTATTCCTGTACTTAATTATAGAGAGAAATACAAACTCTTTTTTAAATGTTTACATAAATCTATCACAAGAAGTATTGACTCGAGAATATTTTTAATTAAAAATTTTGATACTAATAATCTAGTAATTATTAGGAATTGACCTCATTTTTAATAAATATTTAAATAATATAACAAATTAAAAATTACAATTATATCTGTAATTCATTTTCCAACTTTGGTTAACGAGTTGACCACAGGTCAACCTAAATCTGAGTTTGAAAATTCTTTAACATTTAATCTCTGTTCTCTTTCCATATAACACTCATTACACTAATAATTATATTATTTTTGCCTGGCTATAGCTGTCAAAGATGGTTTAAAACCCAGTATAAGAAAAAAAAATGTACAGTAATTTCATATAATTGGATAAAACAATTTAAAGAAATTGACTGAAGAAAATAATTTATTTTCACCACTAACAAAGCTGGGAATTAATAACGAATCTTAAAAAATAAGTAATTTTTAAAAGTGAAATTCTTAAAGACAAAGAAATTGGACACAATAAAACTTCTTCTCCTTTTTACAAATCATTCTATCACATATATTTATATGTTTGCAACATTTTTCAGTTGCATACGATTCTTATGAATACTTTGGACAGGAAATTTCAGGATGTAAAATTCTTATACTCTGGTATAAAAACGCTAACCAGTTTTAAAAAAAGCAGTTGTAATGTTTCATAAGTTTGGAAATGTAACGACTTG
>JAPMOR010065988.1:2275851-2388954 GCA_026543865.1 Argiope aurantia
ATATTTCACAAACGATTTTAAGTTACGCTGTTCAGTTGAATAAAATAACATACTTACTCATTGATGCATTTATTAAATTATTCTTTTTCCTTTTTCCCAAAAAATATACTTTTTTTAATTAAATTGTCTTCTAATATTTGATTTTTTTTATTTTTGTGCTCTACGATTTTATTTCGAGAATTCGAATAACTGCCCAATTGAATTTTGGCATGAATATTCCAATTTAAATTAACAATATTTTTAAAACAAATTGACTCGTTCATTTAAGAAAAAAAGTGATAAAATTTAATAAATGCTTCAAGAAACATGCAGATATTAGACAAAATTCTTAAATAAATTTTAAATAAGTGAGAATGAATGAACGTTAAAAAATGTAAGACGTATAAAAAAATCAAACCCTTACATTTTATTTCATTTATATAAGATGTAAAAAATATAGACCTATAAGTACATTGGTACTTATAAGTCTATATTTCTAGTTTTTAAATAGAAAATAACGTTTTGGTAAAAAATTTCGATTTTGTTTTTATATCTCTACGACAATAAAAAGAACACTTTTAGATCATGAATAATTCAAAGTGGTGAATATCTAGAATACATGCAGCAATCATAATATACCGAGTACTTTATTTTGCCTTCGATATAATTGTATTATTAAAAGAATTTCTTTATTCAACCTTTGAACTAATATTCGATGCAATAATGCTTTTAAAATTAACTTTAAAATCCCTAAATATTTTGGATAATATTATTTAATATTGAATCAATAAAATACGAACTACCGAATTATTATTTAACTAAGCAAACACAGTTATATTAGAAATATTTCAATCGATAAAACATCTTATTTCAGTATAAGACTAAATAAAATATTAAGTCACCAATTCGTATTCTTACAGTAATCATAACTTATTTCCATGAATTATGATCCCCATCAAACCAAAAATAAGAAGACGAATTTTTACTCTTAATTGTTTTCTAATGAAATCTTTATTTTGAACTACATTTAATTTTTATTTCCCACTAGCCGCCTTTGGCGACCAGCCGGTTCGCCAGTATTACCGCTCGCTACAATTTTCAATTAAATATTTTAAGTAACTGGTCTCTTAAAGGATTCTCAAACAAAACATTTTTAATCTTCAATTTTTGATAGTCATACCGAACTTATACTGTTTAGATCGTTTCGTTCAATTTAGTATATATATTTTGCTAATTTGTTGCTATTTCCGGTAAAACCTCAACTTTAATTTAAAATATAAATGACGAAATTGCACTTAATATTAAGATATTTTTTAATAAAACCAAGCGCTTTATTTTATTTATCATCTTTATTGTTATTAATTAATTATTATTATTATTGAATATGAGTATTGCAGCTTCTGAGCTGGTATGGCGCTTGTGTTTGTTTTACTTTTTGTCCTTTACTAGATGTTTACATTTTTATTTATACATGGAACAGCAAAGAATTGTGTAATTCTTTGCTGTTCCTTTTTAATGTGTATTTTAATTTGCTTTGTGGCTTCTGCTCCGTGAGTATTTTTCATTAATACACTCTGTAAATGGAGTCATTCTCTGTAGTGTACTTATTTCAAAGAAGAAAATAAATATTCTTGGGATGTAACACTAAATATTCTCTAAATGTAACACTAAAATTCTTAGAATTCAATATACATCTTGAAAATCATGAAGTTTCTTTGAATTCTAATGGTATCAAGTCTAGAATATATTAAAAGATCTGGCATTGTTCAAAATAACTAAAATACATTAAATTAGAGAATTATTAAAGGGAAATTCAGCAAAATTACAGACTTACAGGAGATAAATTGGACAAACATTGTATTAGAAAAATGTTCTGCAAGGGATAATTGAAAATTTTTAGCATTCTTATTAGAATTAATATTATCATTAAAAGCGTAGCATACACTAAAAAATATAATAAAGCAATGAAGAAATGTTTTATAAATCCGTGTTTATCGATGCTGATATAATATATCTTATAAGAAATATTAAGAAATATTTCTGGAAAAGAATAGTTAAAAGAATTCATATTTATATATATAAAAAATTGGATTGGATTATTACGTACCGTTTTAAGTGAACTACAGCATGAATGGAAAACAAATTTCGCAAGATCAAAGTAAGCAGTTTGGTATGATGCTTGTAAAATATAAGAATTGTACTGGTGGAGTAGAAAGGCGAAAATCCTGGAAAATATATATAAAATGTTCTGGATAAGAGTAAATGTTTAGGAGTGGTATGTATTGCTGGTAAGAGACAAAGATGGGAAAAGAACGGAAAATATATTATTTCAGATACTTTTGTTGAAGCAGAAAAAGACCTCGAATTATTTATCGGCACAATAACTAGGTACATTCTTGTTGCGAACCTTACAATAAATATAAAAAATATCATTATTGCACAGAAAGATATTAAAGAAAGTTATTTGTATCAACAACTTCAGAGGAAAGCTTTGGATTGCTAAAGCTAAGCGATTGCTGTATAAAAATAAGTAATATTATCGAAGTATGTATCATGTATGGCATGCAGGCAAAGGTAATTTATAGGGAAATAGGGTATTACCAAAATAGCTCTGGAAGGGCTATGTAATTGTAATGGAGAAGCAAAAAAATGACTGCATATAACTTGAGAGTTAGAGGAAATCTTTGGGTTAATAAAGACAGAAAAATAATACTGCAAGGAGATATTATTACTTCCGAAACATGTACTAGTACAAGTAAAGTCAAAACTATTAGGAAATATTAGATGTAAACAAGATACACACATTGAAATATAATTCAAAGAGAAGATACGTGCATATAAAGGCTAAATTAGATGAACGCAACATTATTAATGAAAGTTTGAGAATTTATGAACCATAAACTTATTACTAAATCTCTGAGATACAATACAAAAGGTACGCAAAGGAAAAGCATCATCAATCAGTCTGCTTAAGGTGCTAATAAAATAATTACCTCTCCTGCCCTTCAAAGTGAAGTATCATTATTGTATTATATGAGCACTGACATAAGTGTTTAGATATGTCATATTGGTCTCAGTAGACTTAGTTTCGGTGACTGTTTGAGATAACAAATTACAGACACCGCTCAAACTTTTTTTATTTGAGATTGAAGTGGCATCGGGGAATTTGTTCACACGCTGCGGTTATCGACCTCATGAGAGCCGAATACGCTAATCAGATATTTTTAATAATGCGAGTGAACTGTTATCGGTTTCTGTAAGATTTCTGACGGCAATTTCTAGTATCTACATTTTAATTCGACGAAAGATCAGAACTTATAATAAAAGTAACGAGTCTAGAAAATCCTAAGATTGATTTTTTTGATCGATTATACTATATCAGAATTTTTCATTTATTTTGTTCTTATCGTATTTTCGGGCGGCTTTCCTATAGAATATAACAGACGTTTAGCTGAAGTGAAACCCAAGCAGTTCATGTTAGATTTTACAAAGATCGATTGTGTTGAATATTCTAATATTTACATTTCATTTAAAAGCGGCACAACAAAGGAAATGTCAAACGTGTTAATAACAAATGTCAGGATATGACAGATAAATAAAGGATAAATACTAAGTATGCGTATACTATCATTGTTTATATAGTATATGGTCATTTTCCTGTTTCAGTAATTTAATACGTTGGCTGGAGTTGATGCCTTTTGTCTCATGCCGGTTATTCGCATGTACGATTTAATAAGATGACTTTATTTCTGCTATAGTAGAAACGTTGTAAAGAAGGGATTGTCTAATTAGATAGAAAATCTGAACGGCAGACGAGAGATTTGGCAGCAAATGTGTCAAATTTAAAGTAGTTTAGAATAATGTAGTACTTGTATAAGTACTTGTAAAGAATAAGTACTGTTACAGAATGTACTTGTTACAGAATAAGCGCGTAACGTATTGCTTTGTGGTTATTTGTAGTGTCGTGGTATTTTGGTAGGATGGCATTTATCGTTGAAAATTAAAAAAGGCTGATAGTTTCTCTTTAAGATTTCAAATAACTATTTTGAAAAGGCAATTAATTCGAATCGTCAATCAAATGTATCATCAATACTGAGTCGTGGGTCAAATTTGATTCAAACTCCATGATTCAAAGAAATGCGACTATAAATTCTCAAAATGTGTAGTTACATTTCATTTACGCATTTCAAGCATCTAATTGTTGAGAAATATGTTGCATAAACCTGTAAGAATTATTTAAATAATTTTTCATTATACTACGTTTTTAAAACTGGCTAAAAAGTATAAAATAATTTTAGAATTCACAATTACAAATTTTCAGAATAATCCTTATGGGGTTATAAAATTGTATGTGACTAGGAGAAATTTTTTTATACCTTTTAGTTAACCTTTTTCAAATACGTGATATTCTGAAAATAATTTTCTTCTTTTTAGTTTTGTTTGTGTAAAATTACAATCAACTTTAGGCTACTTTCTCAATGAACTAACGACTTGGCATGACGCCACATGTTCGGTAACGAAAGATTTTAATCAATTGTTAAATTTATATTAAACAGATAAACAGACAGGAAAGAAAGTGAGCTAATATTGAACTGTCGTTAAGTTCTGAATTATATTTAAAATTTAAAGTATCCAATTCAACGGGAAGTTAGTTTAAAATTCATTACAAAATTTGCATAGAATAAATGGAGTAGAAAGGGAGCTAATGCTAGTACAATAATAAAAAAAATGTCTACTCTTCAAGAGGTAGTAGGATAATTGTTTAGTAATAGTATTCGATATCATGAATAAAGTATGATATCGAACTCCAAGATAAAATATCAGACATTAATGTTCTGAAACAAACAACACTAAAATTGTTGCCACTTTTTTTACAATATTACATAAATCATAGGGTTAAATCAAGCTCCATCTTGATGCACTTGTGCAACTAATGTTACTCTTTTAAAAATGTATTAAATTATTTTTAAAAATGTAAATATTCATTACTAAATTTGTGATAAATTCCAAATTTTCTTTCCTTAATAAATCTTGAAGCTATAAAGAAATTCTGTGTACAATCTTTATATCGAGAGACATCAGGGATTCAAGATTTTATCTTTGGAAATAAAATACACGAAATTGTAATTCATACATTTATATGACTAAAAAAAATCCAACATAAGTGTGCAAGAAAGAAAAGCGATCGATCGATTCTTGTTTCCTAGGAACAGTCTTAAATAGTGGCAGTGGTTTCACCGAAAATAAACTCGTTTGCCGTTCATATTCTTTAATAAATACGCTTTTGTACTATCGACAACATGTCAAACAAAAATAACGAGAAAGATCAAATAGTGAGCGATTTTGGGCAATTTTTAGACAATGCATCGCTGGGACACGGTTAATACACAAGTACCAAAAAACAGAATATGTATTTTGCACGCCTATATTCTGACCGATTGGAATAAAAATTTGATCTAGAACTACAATTAACTATTACCAAATTACATTATTTAAGTCATTGTGTTTTTGAATTATCGCATTTAGATGATTGAAAAAGGCAGATCGAAAGACTGTCAACCCTTTGACAAAGGTACTTCAAAGTTTGATAAAAATCTACTTTTTAGATACTAAAATTGTGATCCAAATTTCATTTATTTTCATTTATCTCCAAATCATTACATGACCATGTCCATATTTTAAAGTTACTACCAAATTTTTTAAGTGAAAGGACTTATTTGATTTTCTCATACACTTTTATTTCCATCTGATCCGAAAATATTAAGTTTACTTTCATAAAAAAAATGTGTTAAAAAACCGTTTTTTCTAAAATTCTGATGGTTTGCTGGCATAAGCTTTGGCAAAATCAAGTCTGTTTAGCCTATTTGTTTCACTGATAAATATTTTTCAAAGTGGTTCTTCTTCTAATATTTCCATCATAAGGGACATGAAGCTGAAAAGGCATCATCAGCCAATTTTCGAGAATTTTCTAAAGGGTTTTTATTAGATTCCTTTATTATAGTCCTTCTTTGCCTTGGATTTAGCTTTCTTGGACGCTCAGTTCGTAGTTTATTTGTTGCTGTGCCAATCTCTGTCTTCTTTATTTCTTAACAAACGCTAGAAAAGTTTAAATTAAATTTTGTACTTATTCCTCAGTAGTTTAATCCTAAATAGTGAATAATTATTATATTTCACGGATAGTACAGATTTTCTATTACACTATAGCTACAGATTTCTACAGATACAACTACTGTTTTCAGTGCCATGGCAATAAGAACTGACTGATTCCAAGTTCAATTTATTATCTAATGCAACTTCGAAGTACAAGATTATTATAGTACTAAACTGTTGCGTTAATATTTATATAAACCTTATGTTTGATTTCTAATACAAAATTCTTTTAAAAATAAATTTCTCTTTTCGTATGTCCAGCATCTATCATGTAGTGAAGCAAGGAACTTTTTGAAACATTGCGCGCCACTGTCAAGTGGATAATATTTCCCAAGGGGCATGACATGATTTTTTTTTATTTTGTAATTCGCATTTATTTAACTGACACACATAGTGCTCATGTGTTTTATTATTTCACATCTGCGAAAACCACGATTAGAAGGCGTTTCCCTAAAGGTCATAATATCAGATTTCCATATAAAAACCATTGTAATGTCGCTCAGTACAGTGCGGCGTGGTTATGAAGATGAAAATGCCCGTCGAACATATGTGCACAATGGGCCTTCTGGAAAATATTACCGTTTGTACCCATTTTCAAATTACTTCGTATAGCACTGAGAACTGAAATTGCAAAAGAATTCATGTAATAATAAATAACCCTAACTTCTATGTGGAAGAATCAAGGAATTATTTCGAAACATTACTTTCAGAGGATTGCAGAAAGTGGCGTCTTAAGCACCATTTTATTTGTAATATGCATGTATGACATCTTAAAAAATATCTCTCCAGATGTCTCAACTTTCATTCTTAATGCAAATGATATTTTTTTTCACTCGTTTCAAACCTGTATATGCCATAACTGAGCAACAAATTACAAATCGCTTTGCACAAAATTCAGAAATGAAACCAGATAAAGTTCAGAATGGTTTCAATTTTTTCGGAGAAATACACAGCGAATAACTTCTAAAATAGAAAATAAGATACGACACTAATTTGATTCAAATACAAAATGTATTCCTTGGAAATCAAAAATCAACACCTAATATATATAAGACCTTTAAGCCTAATTCTTTCTTTAATTTTCAAAATCGGAATCTTAAAATACTTTAATGCAATCAGATTCATTGATGATGTACCTATCGCACTTGATTATTTCATTTAGAGAGAAATCTTCTTGAAATCTTAGAACATATTAGAATTTGGATACCAAATGTTTAATTTCAAACAAAACGAAATTCAACCAATTAGATATTTTATATTTCTCTGCTCTCAAAATTGCCACAGGTTTACTGAGATAGAATACTGAATTCCAATCCAAAAAGAAGCAGCTCTTCTTCATGATGGATGTAATTTAATTAAACATGTCTTCCCGGGATTAAATTCTTCTCTAGCGAATAAAAGGGAAACAGGTTCCCACATTTAAAGCGCGTCATCTCTTTAAGGACGCTCCTAATTGACTTTTAAACAGCATACCGTTGAAAAATGAAAAACTCATCCCTCTTTCGTTCAGCATTAGAAAAAGTCTGAAATGTGAATTTCACTTATCAGAGTAGAAATTCTAGTGAAAACTCTTCTCTATAATTTAACATTTAACTCGTTTAAAGATCAACAAACCTTTTGGGAAAGCGAAATTCTTATTGTAACCAAACACATGAAAAAATTATTGAGAGATGGTTTAAAGTATAATTTTTGCAGGGGAATGGAAACTGAAGAAATTATCTTATTTATTTGTCAAAAAAATGTAAAAATATGAGACCCATTTTGAGCAAATTTTAGAATTGTACCCTGTTCTTGAAATTTTTAAAAATCTATGTGATTAGTTATCGCATTGATTTTAAAAAATCTAATCTGCATGTTGAATATATAATTCCGATAATCCAAGGATACTTCCAGTCATCCTTGAACCTATTCGTTTCATCTCACTTTGTTTTTCAACTAGAGATAAAACGGCCGAAAGTAAATAGAAGTTTTAAAAATTATAGTTCGTAAATGTTAAACCTATAAACTCTGTTTTGTGAGTAATTTTAAAAGATGTCGCTCTGGTTTTATATGATCTGTATTTTCGGTGAAATAAAGTGATACCCATTATTTTCATGAAATGAGCATTTTCAACGGAAATCGCCGTTGTAAAGCAGGAGCTTCGAATCTAAATAACCCTGAGTAAAAATAAAAAAATAGTAATAATATAGTACAAAACATACCATTGCGATGGAAAAACAACGAACTTCAACATTATATAATTACTAATTTTTAATTATTTATCTGAATTTTCTGAAATCGAAATAACGAACGAAACTAATTTTGAACGAAAGCTACTTGGGATAAATGAAAAGAATTCACCTAGAGATAATATTTAAAAAATATCAGCATAGATAGTATTTTCATTTCGTATTATATTTGGTTTTAATACACCCGAGATAAACTGTTGTTGTACTGTCATCTTTATTTCAAACTACTTTAGAAATTGCTTTCCGAACTCAGATATTAATATTTGGAATTTAAGTGCTGAGGAGACACATTTGGCCATGTGTGATATTCACATGATAGAATAAAATTTTGAATAAATAAAATTTTAGTACTTTCCATGCCTGGTTTTAAGTGCGTTGGTTTCCAAGTACGCTAAAAAACGTTTTGAAAAATATACATTTACCAATTCACACATTTCTTAACTCTTCTCATAACATTTTACTTAATTTAATTTTGATGCAGTGATGAAAATTTGCTAAAACTTAATTTATTACTCGAAACAAAATAATTTCGCATGATAATTGGGTAAGATGATAGAATCCTAAATCATACGACCTCCAAGCTGAACACCATGACCCAATAACTGAAATAGAAATAAGTAGTTGTGTTATTTATTTGAATAACACGAAGCAATCATTATTTAGATCAATAATAGTGTTAAACCTTTGCCCTATGGAAAGTAATAAGATGCATAATGATACATATATGAATGTAAAGTTCTTTTTTAGAGCTTAAGAAGCTCAAAAATATGTTAGAAATTTGTGATAATACCTAAAATTATTGGAAGAGTGTATGTTATAACATGGCTTTTATAATAATCAAACGATAGAAACGTTGCATCCTTCATAACGAGGCGTCAGACTCGATGTAAGATTTCAAAGAGTTACTCTCCAGCCGTGTCAGATATTTTACTTCTTCTCATTATAACCATTTTATCAGCTAGTCTAATACTTTGATATTTTATTCATGCTTAGAGCTTGCGTTTGAGTTCAAATATTCTTGTTACGAAAATAATTGTTATTTAAATTAAACTCTTTTTATAGCGTAACCTACCAGATTGTATGAAATAATCGAGACACTATCGAGGAAAAAAGTGAGAATCTAAGTGAATCAAAAATCACGAAGATATCCTGCTAAAATATCATGAAGATATGAGTTCAAATATCATCTTGATTTCCTGCTTAATGCCAAGATTTCTTCTATATTAACTGCACGATACAGCACATTTTAATAATAATGCAGTACTGTAATCCCACTCTCAGACAGTTTTTCATCCTACACAACACCTGTTCTTACAATCCTGTCTGATACTGAATTGCATGTCACAAAATTATGGAATATTAAAGATTTCTGAGAGAAGAATTCCCAGTTCGAATTTTTAAGAAAAAAAAAAAGCTGAGTTTTTATTCTAATAATTCGTCTAAAATTTAATATACATAGACCCCAAATCTGTGTCAACGAAAACATATAAATTTAATTTTAAAAAAAGATTCCAACTAATTTAACTTTTAAATATCTAGTACTAATATTATTTCATTATCGTATAAATATGAACAAATTATAAAAGACGCTTCCATTACTGATCTAAAAGTTGTTTTGAAAGAAACAAATTGACTTTAAATTTAATTAAATTATGCAGATATCTTCATCTTTTCTTAGTGTACATTCATATCCATTTTTTATACAATTTACAAAATAACATTACCTGTTTTCAAAGATTTCTTACAAAGCATCTTCAACTACACATTACAATCCCAAGAGAATCGCAAAAATCTTCTGTTTTTATTATATTCATCAATAGTAGTAACTATGAATAGCTTATATCCTAGGTGTCTTGGTTTAGAAATAGAAACATCAAGTTCGATTCCATCAAAAACGTGCATTCTAGTTTAGAGCGTATTCAACACGTAAAAGTCATGCCTACTTTGGCGTCCTTGGCATGTATTTTGTATTATTTTGCGACCTTCATGTTAAAATTTATTAAGATAATATAATATAATTTTTAATGTAAATTATCAATAAACAATGACTAATGCAACTTGAATGAAAATTGTATTGTCAATCAACAGTGACTGATATGGCCTAAACGGAAAATGCTAAAGGAGTCACCGGTGACTGACATGGCGCTTAAAATATTTATACGGTAAGACTGAACATCCTCAGACTAGAGTAGGAAGAAATTTCGAAGGAAGAAAATTAATTAAATATACGAGTCCAATCTAAAAATAACCGGAATGCGACTTCAAAATGTTATGTTAATCTAACAAGCCAAAACTTGTTCAGAAAGTCCCGTAGATTTGAGGGTTTTTTTTTCTTTCGAAATAACCGTATTTAATTAAACTTTTTTCATGCATCATTTGGTATTCTTTCATTGGCTTTATTTCGGTAACCATACAATTATGGATAGATGGATGAATATGAGTTTTAATGGCGCAAGAGCTAACCTTGGCTAAACTGCGCCAAATTATTGTTATTTTTCTAAGTGTAAAATGAGACGTGTATTATTTTCATTATTTAAGATGGGTTTTTTTAAATGGAAAATATTGTATACTAAAAATTAAAATACTCAGTCATTTACTTCTAATTAACTATCTTGCTCTGAATAGTTAACATTGCGATTATTACTAAAATTGTTAAATCAGGATTCGACATGAAACTGCGAATGCAGCATGGGATTCATTTGCTTTCTGTAGGTGTTCATTGTAGTTGCATTCTATCGTCTCTAAAAAAATCACAATAGTGTACTTGTAGCTGCGTTATCGAAGATAGTGAGAGATTTGTTTATACCTTCCTTTATCAGATATATCTCATAAATAATTCTCTTTTTAACAGTTCGATTTGACCTCATTTTTTGACAAATGTAATTTGTAATTTGTGAGGTGAAAATAATTTCATTTTTAGTTTTAAAAATTAGCCTTAAGATATTAATTTATTTGGAGTAAACAGAGAGAAAAGATTTTTAAAAAGTTAACAGCTTGCATTATTTATTGTTGTTGTTTCCTTTTATTATTGTGTAGAAGTTCTGTTTTGTAATTTTCGAATGAATGTTAACATTTTAGAGTTTGTTTTAAATTTTGCATTCCTTCAAAAACACAAAAGAAAAATCTTTTTTCGCCTCTTTCCAATCAAAATTAAAATTCGGCATCACATCTTCCATTCAGAATGATGACTCCTGCATTGTTTAGTGAGAAAAGCTTGGAAATGGTATGCATTTTACAGGCATACAAATCTTCCGAAATTTAAATATTTGATTTTTCTAGATTTAAAATGTTTTAAGTAGCATTTTTTTAAATTGCCCGTAACCTTCATTTGTATAAAAATATTATAAGAGATATATTCTAAAAAAAAATTTAAGATATTCCCTGCCACGACTCAAGCCGAATATTCGGACCATTCATTTAATTAGATTATCTTGTCTTTGTACTATAGTAGAGAAGAGATCATCTAATTAGATAGATAGATGGTTCTATGCAATTAGAAAGTAGATGTGAGTCACAAGGAAGTCACGCGGCAGTCAACGCAATTTTTTAACATTTTTTATAACATAGAATACAGAATTTCCATTCAAAGGTAAAAATTTCATAGCATAGGTTAAAGCCAATTACATAAGCTCTATATTGCTTACTAAAACTTCACCCAAATTTTGTATTTACATATTTGGCGTTTAGAAAATTGATACTACAGAGCAAAGTGATATATATTTTCAGGACGTACATTTTTGTCTTTTTAAAATTATTTTGAATAATTAATGGGTGTAGGGGGCAATTGAATAAAGAAATTCTAATTAAATAATTCCTGTTAGAAGTAATTGGATTTATTTAAAAATGAATTTAGAAAACAATTCTTAAAAAAATTTCCCGATATTCTGTACATTTATTAATATAATTTAAGCAGACTGGTTTTCTATAAGATTCAATTTTATTTTTTTTATAAATGAAATTTTAATCAAAAAATGTTAAATAAAAGAAATACATGTTAAAAAGTACAATTTTAATTTTTAAAAATTAAATTAAGAAGAATTTCTGAGTAACTTTGACTCTATTTCTTACACTCCTTTATACAAATTTGCACAACTAAAAAATAAATAAAAATATGCAGGATTAGATTAACGCTTATTTTATTCAAAGCGCATTATTTATAATTTTTTACACCAAATCTCACTTTTTATCTAAATATTATAATAAAAAATATGACGTCATGGTTTAGAAAGTTAAAATATAGCTTTACTCTACTGAAATTGAAATAAAATGTTACGTGAAATAGAATGAGATTCATATTTTTTTCTACTGGACAGCAATCGGGATAAGATTTTAAAATAAATTTTAAAAAAACTGCTTGCTAAGCTCTGCACTCCAGATCCTGTTAAACTGCTATCATTGCGTCTTTTGTTTGACGTCTTTCGGCACGATTTATTCCGAGTCATTGCATGAAAAACATATTTTTATAAACGTTCGCTTAATCACATTAATTTACAACACGAGGCTGCCCGACAAGTTATCACTTTTCTTTATCTCACAGAGAGAAGACGTCAATTCGATATAGATATCTCTAATATTCCGAATGATTTTCAATATAAAAAAAAATTTCTTTCTCTTTTTAAAAATTTGATTCAATTATACAACTGCGGTTGTTTACTGCTCTTTAACAAACTCTTTATTATTTTAGCTTAAACTGTTTATTCAACATAGATTTGATCAGATACAGCTGTTTACATGCTTTGTCTTTCGAGATATATCTAGAATTTTATTGGAAATCCTAGAACAAATCTTTCAGCTTTGCTCATTATACAAGAGTTACGAAAATGCTGCCATTTATTTTCCATGGAGTTATAGACCTTATTCTTAGAATAGTTTCTTGTTTACAAAACATGTTTTGTACTTTGTAAGCAGTTTAACCTTTTTGTCTAGTAAAGCATATAATAGAGCCTGTCTAGTAAGTCCTTTTATAGGGTCTGTAATAATAGAATCAGTAAAATTATTTGAATTATTTTGCAACCTCTTTCACTCTGCACAAGGCTTCATATTTCGAGAATGGTCATTTTTGACTTTTTTAATTTATTTTAAATATTTTTAATCTATAAAATAATTTATTTATTTTAAATTTTTTGAAAAGAGATGCTTTTAGCTCTAATCTTAATTGATCAGTTAATGTTTTCAATTGATTATAACTGCAAATTAAATTTCTTAATAATATTTCCATATTCTGTAAGTTCATTTAAACAAACTAATACATATTGTGTGTGTGTGTGTGTGTGTAATCTTGTGTGGTACAGTGTAAGATGAATTTAGTATTTAAAGTTGTGGAGTATATATATATTTTTTAGTTTTGAATCGAACTGAGTTAGTTCAAAGTTATCAAGTGTTAATTCAAGGTAAAAAAAAATGTATCAAAAATATGCATTTATCTTTAAAAAATTGAGAATTATACAATTCATATTTTACTTCTGTTTGTGAAAGTTTCAATGCATTTAACAAAATGATTTCCTTTGCATGGTTCGAAAGAAAGAAAGAAAAGTAGACACATTAAATAAAAGAGAAGACAAAAATTTTTGGGGGGAAAGCAAAGAAATTTATTTCACAGAGCTCGGATTAAAACTAGGAGAATAGGACTTTATATGTATTGACAAGAAAAACATCAAGAAACTTTTATATTTTTCTCCTGCTCCTTCGCTAAATGTGAGATCAATGAAGATCCGTTTAGTCGATTTGATAATGGATATCCTTTATGTTATTTTTGCAACAGAGAAATTGGACCTTTACATCAGGTTTTTTGGTTTTATTACCAAATCGATCGAAAGCCAACACACTAGAGACGAGTGTCGATCATCTGAGCCGGAAATACAACCTTTTGTTACCTCCCCTGGCAGGAGTTTCATATTATTTGAATCAGTTCAAAAATGGCTCGTTTTGTAATATGCTTTAACATCAAAGAAAATAAAATGAAATATTATACACTGGCTCAGAAAAATTAAGGAATATTTCAAAATAAATATGAAGAAATGAAATAAAAAAATTTTTTTTAACTACACAAGAACATTCAGAAAAAGAAACGACAAGATGTATTTCTTAAACCTTTGTTTAATAAAAAAAAAATCAAATATTTCATTTTTAGCGCCATTTATTCATTTATGTCCCATGTTTATGTCCCATGTTTTTTGTGAGCAGTCTCAAAAAAATATTGAGACTTGTAATTTTAATTTAGGAAAATCATAATTATTTTCTGAAACAATTTATATCTCATGAAACAATTCTGCAGTCATGTTTTCTGTTGATTGGATTTTTTAATAATAAAATTATTTCATCATCAAAATTCTAAATCTGAAAATATCCTATTATTGAGCTTGAACAATGTGCAGAAGTGGTAGTTAGAACCCTGGAATCAATTATGCACAAGGAAAGCCTGCCATGACAATCAAATCAATTTAATTACGGAACCTCCAACATTTCTTAAAAGAAGAAAGAGAAAGTGAAAATTCTTTATATCATGAATATAATGCTCGGTTATGCTAGTCACAAGATCATGACATAACATTTTCTGATTTCATTAATTCACATTACATACACATGGTATACTCGAATCTCTACGTGGGTCTCAAAAAAGCTTTTCTACAATTATCAAAAGTAAACTGTAAGAAATTGGTTGCAAAAGGTATCTGTCTCTTCCGGCTCAGTCAATTACTTGATTGACTTACCCAGAAAAATGTAAATGACTTCATTACACATGAACATAATATATTCTAATTTTTATGTAAAGTTCAATAAAACATTACTTCACAATTTTTGAAAAAGAAATCATTTAAACATTTTTCATTCAAAGTAATAAAGTTTACTTTTAAGAAATTTAAATAAGCGGATAGCTATCATCTTATTCAATAAAAAAATCATGACTCTGTGTGACAGTTTGAAAAATAAGTTTTCTACTAAAAAATAATTAAAATTTCTATTATTTAAGCTTTGTTCATTTGTGAATTATCTTTAAGCATTCAAAAGTTTAGATCCTTAAAAATTCAACTGGTAAGCATATTGTTTCCTTTTGATTTAAGACGAAACCTCATTTTCCTTTATAGACATTCAATAGGAATAATTTTAATATAGGTTAAATGTGACTTATGGTTCAGTTAATTTATTTTTCCCCTTTGAAGCTACTTGACATTCCATTATTTTAGAATGAGCTTCACGATTTTAAGTCTTTGTCAGATGGCTCGACAGCTGGGAAAATACACGCCCTAGAAACTTCCGTATTTTATCTCTAAGAGACTTTAGCTAATTTATTATGCACTAAGACCGAATATTCTGCCAATATTTAGAGTAATTTGATCTCGAACATGCACTTCCAAAAAGACAAACAACTTTTGATCATTCCTCCCCCCTAAGAAAACCTAATTTTAATTAATTTTCTAACCATGTAAGTAAATAAATGAATTAAAGATGTTAATCTTCCTTTTAACTTTTTATTTGGTCGATTCCTAATAGGAAGACTAAGCATTGCAGTCGGTTTGATGGCCTGACTTCTAGAACATTTCTGCTGAGTTTCATCAATCCTAAACTATCCCACGTTTAGAAGTTCATACGCATATCTAATACTTTCATAAGGTTCATTAAAATAGTACAATCAGTATGTCAATTATTTATTAAGATTACGTAGCATACGACCAAATTTACAAGATTAATTTCAAATATATAAAAAAGGAATAGCGTTGATAGTAGCATATTAGTTATTCCTTTGGTACTTACTAAATCTTCAAGGCTACAGAGGGATTGCCTCAACTTTCTGGGACAGTTAATTAGAGTTAATGTTAGAACGACTACAGGGGGCCAACCAAGGACAGTTAATTATAGCTACAAGAGTGACTACAGAATAATTTTGATTGGATTTGAATCAGCGAAGAAAATACCGTTGGATGCAAATAGCGGATGTTTTCGTAGACGGATCATTCAGTTTAAAAGTACGGGAAATGCTTAGTAGAAGAAATGAACTTTCATTCCTCTGTTATTTCTTTTTCCATTACGGATAGATAGCGTTAAGTCAAATCTGGCAAATCATCGTTTCATTGTAACGACCGACTAGACGTGCTGAAAGTTTGTCGATAGCTAAAACTCTTTAGAATTTAAAAGTTGAAAGTGATTTTGAACATGATACGTCAATTAATTTTAACCTACATATCTTACATCTCTTTAGAAAACTTACTCATATTCTCTTCCACTCTCATTTCTGCTTCCATCAAGAAATTTGACAAATCCTGTTCTCAAGAAGTTACAGTTAGAAATAGCGGAGGGAGAGAAATTTCGTTTTCCTTACATCTCCGAACAAAATGAATTTTTTTTCCCCTGGCGACGGGAATTGTTATAACAAGAGATAGTTCGAAGGAAGAGCAACCAAATTGGAACCATCTGTTACCATGAGAACTAGGAGAAATAATGTACCTTGGACAAATCAGACTGGAACAAAGACTTGGACAAAAAGACTTATGAATTTCAATTTTATTTTTAAGGTAATATACGATACAATTAACTAAAATATGAACGTGAATGAAAAAATTTTGTTAACAGCAAAAATTATTTATGGATAAAAAATTTAACGAGAATTGTAGTTTCCAATAAGCAAATGAGAATTTGCTGTCAGGATAAAAAGTGTTTTTAAAGTCCAAAACTTATCATGATGTTATTTCCGCAGACATAAAAAAAAATTCAAAACATAGTGCGTTAGATAAATCACAATCAAATCAGCAGAAGAAACAATTTTGAAGAAAAAAAATTATGTTTTAATGAAAAAAATTTATAAATATTACGAAAAATTTTTAATAGCTTACGCACAGCGGGTCAAACATTTGTTGGAAAAATAATCGCGATAATAGCAGAAAAATCTCTGTTGTGAAAGAAAAATTATTGATTTGGTGAAAATATAGATATGTTACAGATTATAGATATGTTACAAGAACAAGAGAAGTTAGATATGTTAACAGAATATGTTAACAGAATCCAAAACAGGCAGCAACCCCATTAACATATATGTTACAAAAAATTACTATGAAAACCTTTAAGAGTTACGAGTGCAAAAATGTATAAATCGCAGAAGACACTATTGAAAGTTGCACTTTTGAGAAAAAAATAAAGATTATTTTTAAACTTTTTTACAGCTTTTTTATGTTTATTCTTTAATATATTCCATATTTCATTATTATGAAATTAATTTTTCTCAAATTCACTACGAGATGGCGTTTCTGATCTAAAGTCAAAATTTAATTAAATCGACTTACTGATAATTAAGTTCTGAAAACATAAAAATATTTTATCATTTGAAGCTTAGATCTTTTTAAAATTTCAAAACACTGGTGCGTCAGAAGATGAGTGAAAAATCATAAAATAAGTTAACTGAAACAAATTTAATTTAATTTAAAAAATTAAATGGAAAAAGTTTCTAAAAATAGTGTAATAAAAGGCAAAATCTTTTTAATCTAATTATTTCTAATTTTTAGAATTAAATTAATAATTCATTTTTATAAATGTTATAGACTCTTGGAATAAACTTTTTATCAAATTCACTATTAAGTATGAAATTAAAATTTAGTATGTAGTTAAAATTTAATTGAATTAAGTGGTTAACTGAAAATATTGAAATAATGTTATTTAATCTAAAAAACACAAATGTACGAAATTTCAAATTCCATCAAATAAGGAATCCTTTGAAAACTCTAAGATAAAATTTCGTCTTGACGATCATGAAACAAGTCAAGTTTAATAAAAGTTTTTAATAAGATGAAGGGAGGAAGGACTTATAATTGTGTTTCTATTTTGAGTCCATCTAAATATCTTGTTATTTCATCCAAGAAATAAAAAATTTTCCCCCGGCCCCAACTGTGCATGTAAGATGGTAATAATAAACAGAATAGAGAAATGAAATGCCACTTAATGATAAACAAAAACAAATTTCGTTGAATAACTGTAATGAAATGTTTTAAATTAAAATGGTTTTCTAGATTTCTTTTATTTATTTATGCTATAAATATTTGACTTAAACACCGTTGCCATTATTTTCAAAACCTCACTTCGGGGCGAGACTTATGAATCCCTGCTATGTGTATCAGAGGATTAGTTCTTTGATTCTATAATTGCAAGTACTTACTTAATATTTAATGAAATAGCTAAGAAACTCTGTTATTTTTTTAAAAAGAATTTCTGACAGAATGGTTATGTAACTTAGGATTAGAAAAAGTTGTATATCTTTCAACTTTGCGTTTTATTTAAATAATTTATTTATTTGTCGTCGAATGTACGCAAATACCTTCTTCAAGCGGTTTATGAAAGTTCTAGAAGGTTTTATAATAAAGGAAAATTCATCTTCTTCTAGTTAGAAAAACTAATTTTAGTATCTTGCAAAGCAATAGAGGTAATTCAGTAAAGTCATCGTCCCGCATGAAATTTTTTTCACCTCTGATTCTTATCTTTCAAGGTGAGACATGTAGTCAACTGAAGAGTGTTATCATTTTCTGATATTCTTTTCGGATGCAAATTATCGCAGTAAATTTTCAAAAAGAAAGAAAAAAGCATGAGGTGATTTTTTAAATTTTGCGTCAGTAGACTGCACGCAAGCGATAAATAATTTGAAGGTGTAATTGTTCAATATTCAAATTAAATTCGATTCCATTGTAGCTTTACTTAGGCTGATTCATTGCCCATTAGCTAAAAATGATCGCGAGTCTTATTCGAAAATGTAACCATTAATAAATTAAACACAATACTGTATTCCGTTTGTTATCGCGTTTGTCCAGTATTTATTATAATATAAGTTTTATTTATGAATATTAAAAGCGATACTTCTTTTACTTTGGGACTTGGCAAGACAAGCATGGCGTTTCCTTTTCTCTCCATATGCAGTGACATAGTAAAGGGTCTACAAGGGGTCCACTTCTTAGTCGCAGATAGATTTTCCAGTCACAAGTTAAACGAAGACAACAAGAAGTATTTTTACGTAAATGTTACATTTTCCTAAAGCCAATTGGTATGGGTAGCATCGAAAAATGAAAATATGCCTCCGGAGCCATTTACTCGTATCACACCACTGTCCATAAATAGTTGTCTTTTCTTAACGAACGTAGATTAAAGTCTGGATATTTTTTGATAGTAGAGATTGTTGAAACATTTAAAATCGGTTTTAGTTCAAAATTTTAAACTAAAACAACTTTAGTTTAAAAATTTTGAACTCCTCTCGCCTATAAATCGTTACTTAATACATTTTTCTTTACAATTTTCTTAATCTCTGGGGAATCGAGTGTTTTCAAAAAATCCAAAATGTGTTGTATGCCCAATTAAATATTAATTAATGAATAAAACTCTTCCTGAGTAGAAAATAGCTTAAAAAGTACTATTATGCGACTATAAAGAAAAAAAATCGAAACATTAACTACAAATAAAGAATAATTTACTGCTACTAGATTGCGTTTTAGTTTCAAAAATATCCTCTCTCTGTATTCAGTACAAAAACAATGTTAATTATTTGCAGCTACCGAAACGGGTACTTTATTAATAAAATATGAATTAATCTCATTATCATTTTATACACAATGCTTATTGTAGAAAATTCTTGCTAAGAAGAAATTGAAATATCAATATGATTAACAAGGTATGAGTGATGAGCGTTTTTACAATTTGACGTTTATTTAAACTTATCCATTTGCCTTTAGAATATAAGTTACGATATATGTATTAAAGAAAAACCATTCTATGAAGAAAATTTAATTTAAAATGCACCAAGTAAAACTATCCAGTAACATATTTCGACCCCAACTAAATCTCGAAAAAAAAGCAGTATTTACTTTTTTGAATTCTATAATAACTTAATAAAGCACAGCTTCTTAATTTCTGACCCTAAAAATCGCAAGAAGATGCACAATGTCAGATTTCTTAATATTATCATAAACATCTTAAATTATGAGTATCTCAAATAGGAAAGCAAAAAGATCAAAAACGGTAATTATTTTCAAAATCTTCATTTTTATTAAGTCTGAAAACAATCTTTTCCTTTGAATTATTCCGTTAAATTTGCCTTAATACATGACTTCATTTATCTTCATTTTCGTTAATTAATGTTTTAATGGTTACTTCATATTTCTTATTTGAACATAAACATATTTGCAACATATTTAAATATGGTTTCAGCGCAGGTAAACAAATTGTCACTCTCAGAACGAAATTTTCTGCGACCGAAATGCGGTCCTGAGAGAGAGAAAAAAAATGTAAACTCTATGTCAACTAGCTTCAACTTAACTGGAGAAATGCAAAACAAGGTTTTCTTGACATCTACGAGACCTCCATTCCTGCCAGACTAAGATCAGTCAACTCTTCAAATCCTTCACTTTTATTCAGCGGACAAAATTTCTCGTAATTTCCAAGCATCTTTTCTTGAGGTTTTAATATAACTCGTGTTCCTTTTCCCAATTTCCATTTTTTTATAACACAACTGAAAAGGTCTTGAGTAGTTTGTCTACTTTCTGTCTTTCCTGTTTTTATTAAGAACGCCGTGTAAGCTGTTGCAGTAAAATAAACTGACTGCAACTATTACTTTAAATTGCGTGCTTACAAAAAGATATTTTTATACTAAATAATTGCATATTTTGTCTTTGCTGATTAAACAGTTTTTCCCTTCAATTTGAAATAGGAAATTAATTACTGATAATACTTTAAAATTTTAACTTTTTCTATACATGACATTAATATAATGAATTTTACATTTATATCATAGGTAAATATTTATTTCCAAAGTAATTAAAGAATTTTTGGAATTATCATGTTTTCCCATATTGAATTTAAATCATCATAAATAACAAATAAATAATTCGAAATTTCTTTATTAAGCTACATTTTTACACAAAAGTAAGAATGAAGTGAAATAATTAAAGCTATATAAAATAAAAAGTACTACAATTTAAATAATTGCCAATGGCTTCAAAATCTTTTTTTTTTCTTGATGTTTTGTGCTTACTTACATTATTTATGAAAGTAAAGTTGAAAAGCTCTGATAAATTGCGTTATTATGACATAATTTATTCGTTTTTTTTACATATATTTTTGTATATCTAAATATATTTGTGCAGTCCTGCATGCGAAAGATGTTGATTCTTATCCTTTTATGTTCAGTCATATTAATCATAGACTAAACAATTTTCTCAGAAAAATTTGTGCAAAAGTATATAAATAAATGTAAGAAATAAATTTAGAAATAACTGAAAAATTTAACTCAAAAAATTAACTGAAATTTTTAGCTCAATTTTTGATTAAAATAAAAATAAAAAACGATAGTTGTTGACTTAAATTCCTTTTTAAAAAAATTTTTTCCTTCATCAAATCAAAAATATTGTAAATGAAAAATTTGATTTATCATTTATTTAATTATTCATTATTAATTTAAGCAACGCGAAGATAGTTGTGATTTAAATGCGCGAAATAAAGTTTACTTCCAAATTTTCCTGCAACTGATCTTATGTAAATAAACTAATCACTTTCGGAATAAACCAAGGGCCTAAAAACTTGTTATTTTTGTTCGGTACCTATTCATCCAGAAAATAACACTTATTTTATCCAGAAAATAACACTCATTTTCTGGATAGAATAGTGACGATTGATAATCTTTTAAAAATAGCCTTTAGCTTTTTTTTCTTATTCTAGAACCCTTAGTAATTCCCCGCGTACTGATAAAACATATCTATTTTTATCAAAGGACATCCTTTTTTAACACCCGGGAGTTTAGTGACTCTCAGATTATTAATTATGAAATCATTCTGCATTAAATTCCGATTGATGACTCTGCAGAGTCATTCACAATTTTCTTGTACTGTGTTCGAAGTCAACTAATGCGCCATAACTCAGTTTTTCTCGAAGGCCACTATCTCTTGCACTTTTTTGAAGTCAGTTCTAAAACTTTTAAAATGCGCAGTCCAAAGTAGACAGGGTAAACATCGCCGACATTTTGTGGACTTTATAATTGTTTGCTCTTGTTTCCCTCTTAAGCTATTTCTTTCTTTATATTTTATTTTATTTTTTGTTTTTTGTTTTTTTATCTTTTGATTTTCTGCTCTTTCCGTGAAAGGGATGACGTGGGAGACTCGTGATTGGCAGAGGTCCAATCACGGGACGAACTCGTGCTGCGAATCCATGCGGTGGAAAAGCAACTCCTTGAACGATCGTTGTCGATCTCATAATGCGTTTCACCGACCGTCGTTATCTGTCAACCCGGTTACCCAAAAACAAAACGCAGTTGTTATGCCTTCCCGAACAATAACAGTTCGGTAGGGGGCTTTATTTTTTAACTAATGCATGTTGAAGAATAAACTCCGAAGCCTCCTTTGCGGTCCTTTCACACCGCAAATAGATAATTCCTGGCCTTATAAATCTCAATCTCCTAAATTCCTTTCCTTTACGCACGTAGTCTGATTGTAAACAGTGTCTTCAATACTGCGCGCTGAATCGAAATTTAAAGATTAAAAAAACCTCCAGAACCTTTATTTTTTTAAATAGCAGTTAGCTTTTTAAAATATTTGAGTTACTCTCTCGGGAATTAGACTTATAAACTTCCTTTTATACGTACATGAGAGTGTGTGCGCGCAGGTGGACTTAATGTAGTGAAATTTAGGGCGCTTCAATACTATATAACGAGACTGTTTAAATAGTACAAATAAGCCTTTGAACATATGAAATTTTATAGGAGAAAAGGCTGCAGCATTAATTTTCGTCGACTTATTTCGTTTCAGGTGAAATGTAGGTAAACAAACATCGGATATTATATGATTTTGCTTTATTCAGGATAGTAAGAACGGGTAAACTATGAAAGAGGGAAAAATATTTATCCTTGTACCCATTCTTTACAGAAATAGTTTGGTATTTACTGTCCTAAAATACTAGAAAGAATATGGCTTAAAAATATTGTGACTTTTAAAAGTTTCAGAGAACAGTAAATATGATTTTTATACTGCTCTCTTAATAAATAAAATGCAGCTATCCAAATAAAATTTGACGAAATTGTTCGTAGAAGAAATAATTTATGCAACTAATGAAAATAAAACAATTTCCCGAAATAATACTTAATAATTCAAGAAAAATGTCTAATCTACAATCATAATAAAATAAAGTAATCAAGAAAAATTGTTAAATAAGAACCACTAATATAAAAAAAAATGTCGAAATTTTGTAAAAATGTAATAAAAAATTTAATTAAACATTTCTAAAAAATATTAATGATTTTTATTTTTCTAAGTTTTTTTTTTGTAATGTAAATTTGGAATAAAATATTTAGATTCATAATCAGGTTTAGTATAAATAATATCAATAATCAAAAAGCTTAATTTTTTTCTCAACTAATTTTACCATTTTTCAAGTATGATATATTTTTGTCAATTTCTATTTAGTCAATTTCAGATAACTTTTTAAATGATTATGTTTTTTTAAATAATAATAACTCTTCTGATTTCTTCAACGAGATTTTCCTCTTGCATGACTTTCACGAAGTAGAATATCCCATAAGTTCTCCAAGAGTTTAAAATCATGACTTCTAGGAAACCAATTGTGTTCTTAAACACGCTTGACTTTAAAACATTCCAATGGTTTTGTTGAACCTGAAAAGTAATGTTTCCACTGTTTTACATGTATAAATAATAGCCATACGTAAAAAGTGGAGATTTAGGCAACAGAATTTCTCCCCGACATCTTAGAACGTATCAGAATGCATGTGAATATCCATAAAAACAAATCAAAGTCATTTGTGCTATAAACCCTCCACATCGCTGGACTCTGCTGTCACCGTATTATCGGTTATGAAAATACTTTTTATCTTATTGGATATCGAACTAATAGTAACGGAATACATCAGGGTAATCTAAATTGAACTTTATTTCTTAAAGAAAAAAAAAAAAAAAAAAGAGCTACCTAAGTGTCTCAAGATCGTTTTGGCCAACAATAAGTGCCACTATTCTCCTTTATCGTGAGTCCTTGACTCATGAACCTGTATAGATATTACAAACAAAGTGCGATTACAACCATAAGGATATTTAGTTGTAGGAGATCTTCATATCTTAATGGCTCCTAAAAACCTATGGAATTGACCATAATGAATGATATAATATTACGACAAAGCAATACATAACAAATATTCTTATTTTCTTCTAAAACTTCAAAAAATGCTAAATGTATGAAAACAGGTCTGCGTTTTGAGTTTTCTTTTGCTTATATTTCTCAATCGGTTCGATCATGTCATTTGATAGACATGAGTCACATGATAACATGATTGTTCGTGTCATATAGCATCTAACAGAGAGATATCATTTATATCATTTATTATGCCGTATAAGTGCAATCAAACTAAAAGTAATTCTCTTATGCTCATTGATAGATTAATTTTCTAGATTTTCAAAAGAAATTCGATAAATTATCTGCATGAAGAGCAAAAAAAATATGTTCTTTAATTTATTAATTTTTAATCATTAAATAAGGTCGAAATTCCATCTGTCACCATTGTTTATATTACAGAATACTTAAACAGCACTTTTAATTTTACTCCAATCTAATTTTTCACCCAACTGCAGAGGGTATATACATTTTTAACCAACAATTTACAATAATTTCTCATCCTCATTTTGTCAGTATTTTTATTAAATGGATAGGTTAAGAAATGGATTACAATCAGGCCGTAACATTTTTTTAGCCTATCTATCGTACAAGGATTGTGAATAATCGACCTTAGTCTCATACTTTCCAACCCTTGATTAGGTCGTATTCCCTTCCTTTGATTCCATTCAAAGCTTACACGTGAATTTCGAGACGCCTTATTTTATCGCGTTTCATTTTTTTTCTTGCATGTTCTCTACAGAGCGAAGACATTCTGCTAGTGATAATGTCACGTTGCACGTTTAAGTATTTAGCCTTAATTTGAATATTGATAAGACGCAGACATCAATATCGGTTTTCTTCCTTTTTCAATCAATAAAGAATCTACTTATTTTAACTATATTAAGCACGTGATTAAGAAAATGCTCGAATAATTCGAACTTAAAATGATGATTTACAGTTTCTATAAAAATTGCTCACAGTGAAAATCGTTTATAATAAGAAGTTAGTTTCGGACGTTTTGTAATTTAATATTTATTTCTGAACTTGAGCTATTCCTAGAACATCAAATTTGTAAAGTTAGTTGAAAAGGCAACGGGGCCTTTTTTTATTGCTTGCAGTCTATTGGTTTTAAAACCAAGCAGAATATATCATTTGATTTTGCAAAATACTTTCTTTAAATACGTGTAAACAGCATTTGGGTAACTGACCGTATTTTTTATATCAAATTCTCTAATTTTCTAACGCAACCCTTTTTGGTTCTTTTATTTGAATATTTGAAACATCAAACCCCCTTCAAACATAAATTTTTAAATAATTTGACACAATATAACAAGGTACATACAAGAAAAAAAATCTAGGGTTTATCTTAATGTATAAAAAGTTCGCCGAAAAGAAGTCTGCCATATAACGAAATAATTCTTCCATTTCATTAGCTGGTTAGACAATTTTACTCTAGAGATTTTAGATTCTCTTATAAAAATATGCACAGAAAGGTGTAAGAGAAATCATTTGTCAAAACATGAACCCGAAATTGCTTATTTTCATGTTTATTTATGAAAAGAAAATTAACCGAAGATTTCAAACACTTTTTCTTGTTTTTGTTGTGTAATAACTTTATATTTGTTTTGTTATCTAATTAGATTTACTTTTTCAATAAACGCGCAATCAATTTCTCATCTTTGGTAAATATTCAAATAATATTCAAATATTCAAATAAATAGCAGTATACAAACGTTTTAGAGAAAACAGTCATTTATAAATTATTTACCTACATTATTTACATAAAACACAATTTATTATTTATAAACACTAAATATACACTTCATCTCTGTATTCAAAAAAAGAATCTTGAAAGTATTAGCTTGAAGTTCTTTCCAAAATAGCCGAAATATAAAACTAGATTTACAAAGAACTCATTATCGAACCATTCATCGCATTGTTGTTTGTGGGATGTTCAGATTTAAAAAGATAACTTAATAAACTGAAAAGTTTGAATATTTAATATTAAATATTATATCATTATAATTCTTTTTAGAATAACTGAAAATTAATAATTAGCTGGTTGTTTTCAATATCTCCTTTATCAATGAAATAAAATTTTCATAGTAAAGTTTTCGTCCAAGAATTAAAATCAATCTTTTTTCAAATTTCACAATTTTTGATACGGCATTTACTTTTATTTACTATTTTCACTCGACAGATTCGTGTAAAAAATATTTAATTCATACATTTTTAAATTTCTATTTCATTCTTAAAGATGACAGTACTTTAAAATATAAAGCTAGTATTTAATCCACACATGGATTTATTATTTTGCTTTATTATGCCCTATGTTTATCCAAACATGCTTATTAACTCTATTGGTGGTCGAACTAAGCATGGTATTTTCTTTAATATTTAAACTCATAAATCAAGGTTTCCTCTAAACTTTCTGCGTTCTTAATAAGTTATTATATGCCTTGATTAAAACTAATTTTACTCGAATGCTGGTAAAATCAAAACTACGTCCTGATTCGATCATTAACTTTTTATCTGCATTTTTTTTGTGTAAAATTATTTTCGGAAAAGAAATATATTTTATTAAGTTATAGTATATTATAACTAGTCATTACTTTAAGATAATATCCAAAAGTTTGCTTTATTCCCTGTATCATGTTAATAATATTTTTTCGCAACTAATTCATATAATGGGGTGAGACAATCCACAAATTAAGAGAAAACGACATTATATCGAAGACTTTAGAGTTTCCCTATATATCTTCGAAACTTCTTCACAGAAATAGTTGAAATTTTATACACAGGTGTTTCAGTTGCTACTTTTTTCGAATAAAACAAAAAAATATGCCATTTCTAATCATTTTTGATGATTCTTTTTACTATCGTACTAAATTTAAAAACCTATGCAATTTCTAATGAGCTTTATATAGTAAATGATTATAAAGCAAGAATTATTACTATCGTTTAATCGTGTATATCAAACAAGTCAATCAATGTAATCAGCAATTCTTTTTTACAAAGTATATAAAACTAATGAAGAAAAAATAAATAACAATGACTGTCAACAATATTATAGCAAAATATATTTAGATGAAGTCGAGAATAAAGGAGTAAAATCGAGAATTAAGTGGCAAATTATCATAAAAAAATGCATCCAAAATTATTTTTCTAGATATCAATGCTCAAATAAACAGAAATAATCTAAAGCAAGGAGTGCATGGATAAGTTCTATATATATGTATAGTATTCTCAAAAATCCCATTAAACAGTCAAAATTTGAATCACTACAATTATGTATATGAATACATTTTTGAAAATGAGTGACTTATTCTCTAATGCTTTGAAATTTAAAATCAAACTGATTTTGAATATTTTCTTTCCAGAATAGAGAATATACGTTTTGTTTCAGACCCTTTAAACAGAATAAATAAAAAAAGAATTTCTATAAAAGAATTTTCCTTTAAAGAAAAAATATTTTAATATAATGTTGACACTCTCTATTCTTTATTTAGGCCTTAATAGCATTAAAATGTTTGTGAGCATGTACAGGTATACAGAATGAAATCAATTATCGCTTTTGGCATTTTTCGCCTTATTCTGTGAATTTTATGGAATTACCTACCGTCCATAATTGCTTTTGTAAGTCAATCTTTAATAAACTTCTTCATCTATCAGAAATCACTTACATTCTGTATCCAACTTATTTAATTTTTTATTACAGATTCTAATAAGCAAGATAGAAAATCTTATTATTATTATTATTTTAAATATGATTAATATTTAGCAACGGACATATTTCAAGTTTCCTATACACTTCTGATGTAATTAAGTTCATAATTTATTTTATCTGTTGGAATATTTTTATATTGTATTCTTAAATGGAATCAAAACATATCAAACAGTTTTCTTGACAGGTTTAATTAACTTCAGAGTCAATTTTTAATTCCTAAGAGCAAATAAAGGATTCCAGAAATTTATAAGAGATTGCATCGTTGTTTAAATAAGCTTAACTACTTAATAATTATTCTTCTGTTTTCATTATAAAACAACTTAACAGTTTTTTTTAATTTTCTGTCAAAAACAATTATTTGATTCTATATAAGCAGAGCAAGAAAAATAATAATTAAAAATTAGTAAAAATAATTGTTACATTCAATTAAAATTTCATTTCTAATACATTGCTTATTCCACTCATAAATTAAATAAAGAAGAAATTTTATTTATTTATCCTTAAATTACGATAAGTCAATTGTATAAAGACAAAAATGGTAGTAATGTAAATATGAACAAGCAAAATTTAATTAAGATTCCGACTCTTTTTCAGAAATGTTATGTTCAAATAATTTTTTTAAATATTTACAAAGGTTGGAGCAAAAAAAAAATCATACAAAATATATATATTTATTATATCTCTGCTGTTTGAAATACAGGATATAAGAAAACTTTGTATAAAAGCTTATTTTGTTGCGTACATCGTCATATATATTTAGAATTTGTTATAAAAATAACGTGCAAAATTTTTAAGGTTTGATTTAATTTAACTTACGAAATTAACGTCCAGTTGTAAGCTACGCGATAGCTATTTTGAATAATATTTTTATAGAAACTTTAGGAAAAAATCGACGGATGCCATCTGATGAGAGAAATTATTTATGCACCATTCTCGATTCAATGCTAATAGGATAGTGAGGATTCCAGATATACGGAATGTGGTTCGACTATTTAAGAAGATAATAAATGTACAATATAAAGTGAAGCAATTGAATAAGAAAACCTCCAGAGGAAATACCAATGCAAGTAAAAGGCTGTACAATTTTTTCTTATTTTTTTAATCTAAAAATCATTGGCAAATATGGCCACATGCGATGAATCATTTCATATTAAATATTATTCTTAGAAAACATGTGCCAAAAAAATGTGTTTAGATTTTTTTTTTTATCATTTGTCAAAAAAAAAATTATCTGGGCATTTTATAAATTTAAAGCTTCAAGGTCATTTCGAACAAGCGTGATGAGTGGTATCAGAAATCAGCATTATCGACAACGAACGTGAGTCCGTTTGAAAATATTGAGTTACAGGAGCAGATGATTTCTAAGTGATATCGGATAAGAAGAAGCCATTCTTGGTTCAACAAGAAATTCCAGAAACTATTTTATTATTATTAATTAAATCTATTAATACTTGTTTACTTCGAAATGAGCACTTTATGCTTTTGCTCATTTTTAATACATGAATCACTCCGCTTGTTATCGTATTAATTGCATTTAATGTTCCAGCATTTTGTTTCATCATTTTATACAATTTTATATTTTTATGTATATTTTAGTTTATTATTCGTAATTGAACTTTTTTTCTGAAACTGAAACAAAAAGTCATTTAATTTCAATGACTTAACACCACCACGAAACAAAAAATTAAAAGATTGTACTCAAACATTTTTAAATGTTGCATAAAATTTGTTTTTGGAAAAAATATAAGTCAATGTTATGTCTACATATATGATAAAACATATGTTATAATACATGTCTACATATATGTTATACCTATGTAAACATATGTTAAGTCTACAGCCACTACATTCCAAATTACATAGGTATTTACCTTTTCAAAAATTTGAAATTGTTCCTTCAGATTTTTCTTATTTTTTATTATATTAAAAAATATCAATTGAGCAATAATTTGATATTTTTTCATAAAAATATTTGGGGTTTTTTTTGTTTGAATTCCACATTTTTATTACATGAAGACAAAATTCAGATGTATTAATTGGATTTAAAATGTGTAAATTATATGTATAAATTGTACGTGTAAATTTTTTAATTGGATTAAACTAAATGACACCATTGTATTGATAAAGTTTTTATTGATTTTCTGTTGAGAATTTAAGACAATAATACTGGTACGAAAATTTTGCCTCTTTGTTCCTTGAATTGTTTTAGATAACAATTTAATAAACTTCTTAAAATTTATAATTAGGGATAGAACAAGGCTAACGTAAAAGCCAATTAATAAAACACAGATATATTTAAAATACATTACATTTACAGTAGATTTATATATTTAAGCTTGTTTCACAGAATTGACATAAGAAAACAGTCCCTTTGCATAGAAAATTGCTAAGATACGTTTTTCTGCAAAATACTAAGCATTGTAAATAGCTTTTCTTCTATATACTAATAATTATAAATAGATTTCAGAATTCTGAACTTCTGAAAAAATCAAAAGCTTCTGAAGTTTCTAAACCAATGGTCAACACACTGTGTCTCGCAAGTCATATATAGGTCTGGATGCGTGCTTAGAGTTATTTTTTTAATTGAAAATGAGAGCTAAACTTTGATAATTTCATTTATTAGATATTTCGGAGATATTATTAACTAAATTTCGATTTCACTTATTTAATAATTCTTAGTAAAATATGAGATTCTTCCCTATATTGTATTTTATCAGGTGCAACTGAAATTCAAAGTTTTTATTCGTAAGTATTCAAAATTATAAATATTATTTCTACCTCATTGTATCTGGTCGTCGGTATTGTTTCAAATTGTGTTTTTATATTCTTTATATCTATAGCCAATCATTTCTACTGTGCATTTCATAAAATGTAAACTTCTTAACCTAATTATTGATACCGGCACAGATTCCTGCTTTAAATTTAAAAAAACTTTAAAATAGGGCATTCTCGCTTTTTTTTGGAGGGGGGGTGATATGCTGGCTCATTTTTCATTATGATACAAATCGCTGGTAGCAATTGTTTGTGGAATTTTCTTACGGTAATAAAGAAAATTATTATTTGTATATTAGTATAAATTAATACTGCATCGGTGTTTTATTGCTTTTAATCATAATACTTTACATTTACTTTTATTTGAAAAATTATGACTTTATGATAATTTGTAAATTATTATCAAGTACTAAAGACTGAACTCCGGTTCTTAATTATCTGGGCAAGAACGAACACGTATACAATTATTATAAATGTGTTAATTTCTGTCCATTGATGAAATATGGAGATAGATGAAGTGGAACGAATGTTCTTTTTATTTTATTTTGTTGAATACAATCTCCTTTAAGGAATTGTTGAATAATCAGTTTAGATCTTGTTCATAAGATGCACTGAATCATTTTCTAAACATGTGATTATGCTTAATCAAAAGATCTCTTATATCTCGCAAAATAAACAAAATAACATAAATTTCTAAATAACCTAATCTAATAGATTAAATTCCGTCGGCAAATATTGGCGATAATTTTCTTACTACCGAAATGCTGCCGTAAAAAGTTTGATACTGGACTAAGCAAAGGATATGCCTTTATTTTACAAAAGTATTGTCAAGTTTAGGCATTGTTCTTGTTCCAATTAAGAAATGGTAAAAGTTTATAGCATTTGCAGATGCAGCTTCGTCCATTCCACGCCCCCTCCTTCCCCCGCAACATTATAGTTTTAAATGTAAATCAGTTTTACCAGTAAAGCATGCTGAGGTAGCGTAGGACGCATATTCGAATATCAGGAGTCAATCAAAGAATAGCAGGCGAAACGTTATCAGTCCTCTTTATGAAAGGAATGACGTACGAACTTGACTTGCATTAGAATACTATGTAAGTGTAAATCTACGCACTAGGTAGATTTGCATAACTTATCTAATTTGAACATATTTCCTAATAAGTAGTGACAGCAACGCTAAAATATATCCTACCGGCAACGTTTGATACTATTTATCACCCTGAATTCACCTGCCCATATTTTTCACAATTTGTACCTGAAATTTTGTTTCATCCTGTCCTTTAGATTTTAGCAGCAAATGCCTGTAAATAGGGAAAGTTATTTTATAATCACCCTATATTATTAAAATCTGTCACGAAATTTTATTTTTCAAAAGCACCAATAAATCAAGGAAAATAGTTTGATAACAAACATTATCTTGCAAAATTCCTTTATTTTAAGAAAAGAACTTGTGTAAATAAATTTTAGTAGCAATTTGAAGCTGTATTTTAGAATTAAAAAAAAAAGGTATCCAAGTTTATTGTTTCTAAAATCTATATCAAGTTAATTTTAAACAAATTACCTTCATTTCATCACTGTTAACAATTTATAAAATAATGTCTGATCAATTTAATTTATCTTGGATTTTGCCCCCCTATTTCTTAAATTTTAATTTAACATTCTTTTACCGGGCCTGATGAAGATACCTGATACTCTCTAAAATATATTTGTAATAGATCTACGAACGTTGATTTAATACCCATACACGCACATACTCGTAATCAAGACATCCATAAATAGCCTCTCTATCACAAAGCTGATAATAACCCATTAAACTACTGGGGGATTTAAAAAAGGAAATACTTTTTATATTTAACACCACTGTCTTTTAGCATTTAGTAAATCAGAAAATGTTTGCTCAATAATAAGATAATTGTTTATGTCTTCCTAAAGAATCAAATCTGGTACAACAGGGTCTAAGATATTATCCATATATTAAAGTAAAAAGTGGTTATTTGTTAAATTTTAGAATCAGAGGAATGAACGTGGAACTTGCAATTATAATAAGTGAATTTCGAGAATTATTTTAGGCTTTATCAACACGGTGGTCTAGCGATAACGAGATGGAGGATTCCAGACTCGAAACTCGATTCTATCAAAGAATCTCCATGCAAGCGAATCCGCGAATTCCAAATCCTCAAGGATTAAGTACTGCCGCTCTGGTGTAAAACGTAAATTTGAAAGGCTCCTTTCTAGCCGATCGTCTATAATTCAAACTTACAAGGTCCGTCCTCAAATGGCCCAAGTGTTACTTCGAAGCAGGGTATAAATATAAATAAATTTAATTCACGCTTTATTTCTTCATTAATTAAAGATAAGAAGATGTGATCTTTAATAAAGATTTTAGTTCAAGAAGGAGTTTTTATATGTTTTGAAGGATATTCCGAACATGCATTTTGAAATTTAGCTACAGTTTCCGATAACTCAGTTTTTAATGACGCCAAGATTCAATTAGGTGATTTCATTATAAGTGTCTTTTTATTTTTATACGAATCGAGATATCCTAAAAATGTTTAATAATTATAATGTAGAAGTTATTAATTCTTAAAATATAGTTCAAAGTTTCAAATTGTAGAAATTAAAGTTTGTGGAAGATGAATAGCATTTTCTGAAGGGAATCTTCTGAGTTTTTCTTTAAAGATAAAAGTACTTAACTTTTCTTATAAATTATGTTTCTCACAATTTCATTTAAACATTACCAGACTACTTATTTGATTTGAAGAATTTACTGTTGAACAATTTAAGCATGAAAACTAGCATACGTAAAATTAACAAAATAGTTACGCTTTTAAAATTAATTAATTATTAGAAAATATTAGTTATTCTATTGGCATCAGTTAGTGGTATTTAATTAAAATTCATCTTACAATTAATGAATTGTTTCCATCAAATACTCTTCTGCTCTCAAAAAAAAGAAAGAAAAAACTTCAGCTGCAATATTTGAGAGGCAGCAACAGCTACGATTGCACCACGAACGGAAACAAAAATAGTTTTTCTCACAGTATAAGACTGCGGTTAGATGAAGAATACGAAAGGTGTGGGCGATTGCCTACTTCACATCTTCATTAACTTAAACTCTCCATTCTATTTAGGCACGTCCCGTATTTTTATAAAGCATATGATTTACTTTCATAATTCATTTAATCAATTCATTTTGCCATTTTGAATGTAAATGTGTTTAAAAATTATATTTCAAGCGAAATTTTTCCTTAATGGTTTCCATTTACACAACCATATTTGTTTACATTAAAAACAAACTGAAATATACTTAACAATTGAAGGGAAAGAATTATTAAGCTAAAAATTCCAAGATGTTGAATGGTTAAATTTTTTAGAGGACGTAAATCTAAATTGTTTAATTTGATATTTCTTATAAATAAGAAGAGAGGCGTGATGTGAATACGTCATTATTTTTTTTTGTTACCGAATAAATAATTTCAAAACTACCGCAAAAAATACATCAATATTTATTTTCTCTTACCTGAAATGAAATATGAATATTCTCAATTTTATTCATCGTGTGTCAGTTACAATTTTCTTCATTTTTACTGTGAAGATGTTTAGTTTCTTCCTTTTTCTGAGATTACACGAAGTACATGTTAACCTTGGTGAACCACCATTGTGTCTCTATTGTATGAACATCAAGCCGGGTCTCTGCCACCAAGTCTCAGAGGTGAATGATTCATTTTATTAACATTCCAACGAATGATGCTGGTTGATTGCCAAACCTATTTGAAGAAATCTTATTTTGTTTCACCATGTGGCTTGCAATGTGTCATCGAAACTCCAGTAAGCGATATACCCGTCAAAACTAAAAAGGTGCGAAGGCAGCCAGCGACTTCATAACTGCCAAGGTGTTAAATAATATCTCTGTGTAACTTTTGTGGAAGTTGCTTGAAGTGGTCAAATTGAAACAGCCAAGTGTTTTTCGCAAGTTACATTTTTGTGATCAAAGATGGAAATGCGCTGTAACAGCATGTTAAAATAAATATTATTCTAATATTTTCTATATTTCTAATATTTTCTGCATTTTAAAAAGCTTAAAAATTGTATGTAAATGTTTTTTTAATATTATTCTGAGCTCTTAAACGCTCGCATATCAATAAAGAAACTGTTTCATAAATTGTTATGAAGAAAATGTTAAGTTTACATAAACTAATGAAAATATATATTAATTGCAAAGTTGAAAATCCTAGAAACACGACGGGAAATCCATTTTAAAAATTTTAACAAATTATTTATTCATGCAAAGACTCATAATGCGTCGTGAAATACAAGGATGTTTTCGTTTTCTTTTCAACACATGGCGTACAATAGAAAAAATAAAATTAGCTTTTCGACTTTCAAAAAATAATTAAATATTTTTCGATATTATTTTCATTGGATTTGTGAAAAATTAATACGCTTTCTGATTCCTTGTAAATAATCTTTGAAATGATTGAAATAAAAGCAATATTCCGTCTAAATTAAAAAGAAAAATCAAATAAAGCCACCATTCAATTCAGTAATAATAACGATTACAAAACTAAACAGTCGGTGAAATATGATTCATCCAAGATGAAATTCAGTCGACAAACAGAACTTTCCGAACATTTTTTCCATCAAAACTTCACTATTTGTTTACAGAAAATTATTTGTTAAAATAAGCATTTCGCTCAAAGGGAGTTTTAATCCAATTCTCACAACTATTTTGAAGTTTTAATCTAACGGAACACTGAAAATATTATTATTTTTTTTTCATAAATATGTATTACGACTTATTTATAAATATACTTTGTATTAAATAAATATTCAAAAAGAGTTTCCTACAAAATAATATTATTAAATTTTCCAGCAGTTTGCATGAGTAGAATACTTTTTTTTGTAGTAACTTTTAATGTTTGTAGCAATTAAAAATAATTGTTTTTGTACTTTTTTTGTAATAAAACAGAAATTCAGTTAGTTTGGAATAAGAAATTTAAAATCCTTTATGAGGAAGCGTTTAAATATAATTTGCTTTTTTTTAAATAATGTGAAAATAATGTTTTTTTTAATTTTAAAATATTGTAAAAATAATTTTTTATAATTAAAAATAATGTTTTTATAATTTTAAAATAATATTTCTTTCATAATCATATAACTCAATATTTTTATTTTTTTAACAAAAAGAAATCATTTATATTTGCAATTTTGGTATACTGTTTGTAATATTAGATTAATATATTGAGTTCTAAAATTTAATTAATTCGATTTACTCATAAATATTAAAAATTTTCATGAGTTTTCGAATTTATTTTTATTTGATTTTAATAACACTGAAACATCATACGGCATACTGTGCCAGGATAGAGTAATTATAAAATCCAAATGACTAATATGTCTCTGCTTCTTCAGTGATATAAAATAAAATAAATGAGATGGAATAAAATTGCCCTTTCTGACCTTCAGTCCCAGATGTTGTAGATATAAGAGGAACATCTGGTTTCTTCCCATTGGTTTTAAAATAATATAATCTAGCATATAACGAGAAATAAAGTTTAAAAGAAATAGTGATATTGGACAACCATCATGCATGAATATGGATCATTGAAATCTAAATATTCATGCAGTAAATGTAGGAAGGAAAATTTTTCAAAAAAAGAAACTTTTAGGCTAGACCGGTTTTCTTTTTAAATATTAGATAACAAAAATTTTGTTTATATTTAAAAATAAAACAAGCCGGCACATAAAACAAATCTGAAATGAAATGTTTAAAACTGAAACTATCCTGACTCATCTGGGATGTTTGAACACTGTCTACATAATTCAACCCAGGAGGGGGAAAAACAATTCTAAACGCAAGCTATACATTTAAAAATAGGAATTTGTGAATTTATTTCTTACTTTTTTCAAATCCTAATTATTATCCGTGTACATAGAAATCATCTTCTTTCTTTTCTCTTACTTTTTCTTTTCTTCATTCATAAAAAAAAATGATGAAATAAAGAAAGAATTTCATTTTCTTTTTCCCGCTAAATTACTGATTGCTTTACGATCAGCAAAATGTAGAAAAAAGTATACTTCAGTTTTGGGTTTGGTTTTAATTAACTAGTTGTTGTACAGGGTATCCACACTAATTATGGCAGGATAGCTAATTTCTAAACCAATAGAGATAGGCATACACTTCTAATTGGAAAAAAATGTTTTAAATAACGTGAGAAATTTTAAGTTTTTTTTATTTAATAAAGGATTTTTTAAAAATTACGAAATCTGAAAATTCTGTACTAACCCAACTCATATTTAATGTTATTGAAATACTATCGTTTTAAGCAACAAAAAAAAACCTGTCCCACGCTCCTACGATCGAAGCTGATTGATTAAAAATCTTTGAATGCCGCTATTTCAGAGCATTTCAACACCCACCTAGAAGATCCATCAACAAACCTCAGCGCATCTTCCAAGCGGCCATTGATTAATCTACATGTTAATTTAAAGTTTCAAACCTCTGCCAATTTTGGTTGCGGAAGCTTGGAACTTTTTTTAAAGAATCGTTAATGTAACAAGAATATTTTACTAATTATGAATAAAAGGACCAGCAAATATATAAAAATTTAACTTTGCAATTTTTTCAGGAGTGCTTTATTGATTCAAACAACATAAAATATAATTCTATGCGTTAGTTAGAGCACTTTTTTTCAATTGGAAATGTATGTCTAACTTTAACGGTTCAAAAAGTAGTGATTGGGACACGATTAGAGTGGATACTCTGCATATTTGTTAATATGTGACATTTATTTCTAAGTAAAAGCAGGACAGTCCGAACGTTTCACTTGAATTTGAAACAAATCCGAGACATTTTGTCCACTCAGCCGAAAAAGTCAAATTTTGGAACTATCCAAACTAGTGCAGGATGTTTTGCAAATTTAGGTAAAATCATGTAAAGTTAAATTAGATAAATGATTAAAACTCATAGTTTTATTTAATTTCTATCTATGAGGAACTCCTAAAAAACTGTAAATAAATAAATTAAAATGTGGTATTTATTTGAATAAAATATTTTGTTGACATAAAAAATATATCAAATGTTTATTTCAAGAATTCTAGTTTCATGGAAGGAGTAACTTAGAATACTTTTTCCATTTGAATTTTTCAAAGAAATTAAGCAAATTCTTATTTTAAATTAATCAAATCCTATATTACTTAAGTAAGAAACCCAGACAAGTGGCAAATGTAGTTTCAGCTCAGAGCAATGATAATTTCTGGCTATTTTAAGAACGGTATCTATTTTTATCTACAGTAAACACGTGGGGAAAAAATAAACAAAAAAAGTGATTTTGTTTATATAGAATAAAAGAGGAGGAAGAAGACCGTATGATCGGGTGGAACTTGTTCTTTAATTATTCAAGTGAAAGCAAATTTACGACTGGCTTGACCACTTTTATTAAGTTGCATCCATCGGAGGCAATATTTACACCTAGAGCTGTATTGCATTAAAGTGGATTTTTTAAAAAATTCGTTTTTTTTTAATTATTATTAATTTTAGCGTATTTGCGTAGGAGTCGATGCAGAAAAATATGTTAAATTTAATGTTGTGGGAAACGAAGGTGAACTGACAGTTCCGTGGAAGCTAGTGTCGCAAAAATATAGCTGAAAATATGCTACCTCATATAAAGATGCGCAAATGTTGCCACATATGTTTAGTTTCTTCTTTTTTTAGTGGGGGAGGGATATACAATGGGTGAACAGTTAGCTATTATAATTCATTCAAAGACAAATCTCGTTATCAGAATTTTTCTTTAATTAATCATTAGTTATCTAAGTTGTTTATTAACTATTTCTTATCTTAACTGTTTGTGAATTAACATCCGTTTATCGAAGAACTTTAAATTGGGAAACCAAATTAGTAAATGAAAAATTATATAACTTCTTATGACAATTATAATAATAATAATAATAATAATCAATTTTTAATAATAATAATAATTGTATGTTACGCCTGTTACTATGGTGAACACTCTTCTTGACCCTACACATTTTTAAGACTCCAAAGTTTTATTAGTTTTTTTATTCCGATCAAAAGTTCAGAAAAGTATTTAGGGAGTATTTAACGAAATCGATTATCTAAAGCTTAAAAAAAAATGCCTATACAATTGTCAAAATCGTGTTCCGAAACCTGTTCGAAAGGAATTCACGTTCTCACTTTCATTTTCGATTGGCATTCTCATCTTTTCGCCTAGAAAGTTCACTGCTGCTTTTAACAACCTTTTTATGATCCGTTTTCATGATCTAATGAAACCAACCGACAGCAGTAAGACAGAGTACTACAAATGTTACTCACGGATTAGCTTATTCTTCTGTTTATTCTGTGGTGTGCTCATTATCCGAACATGTGTCTGTTCTGTAAACAGAAAAATACATTGAGGAAGTGTTCGTTCAGTATTGATATGTTCGCAGGCCAAATAATTCGTAATTCATCACTTACTGTACTTCATAATATGCAGTCACATTTGAATACATACTATGTATGCAACTTGTCATAGATCATCCATTGAATTTAAACAACCGCAGAACATCTTCCAATAATATAAAAAACTTATTTATTTGTTTTTAATATTTAGCTTTGTTGAAAGCTCATACAATGTTACAAGCTGATATGAAATAATTTGCTTCATATCCTGTAAGATATGAAGGCCGTTTGCAACTCCATGAAACTTCCCTTCGTGTGAATGTCGGTTTTGGTATCGTCCTCGTCCTCTGACCATGCTTCAAAGTAATGAATTCCGTCCCCTCGTGTTACTTCAAAGCGGGATGTAAATATGACTAAATTAAACCTGGCATTTGGAGATCAAACTCATGAGCCTCATATGGATGTAGTGCTAAATATCACAAAACTGTGCTCAGAATTGCTTTGATTTAGGGTAGTACGGCATAAAATAATATAAAATAATGTTTTTATCTATCTATCGTGGTAGTATACAGAGCAGTTTGTCCTTAATCATAGAAAAAAAAAACATACCAGTTTTGCAAGCTCTTCTCCAATTTTTTAAAATATTAGCCTGTTATTTAAACTGATTACATTTGTTTTATTTTTCATCATTTAATTTAATTTAATTCCTACTAAGTGTCTGTTATTTAAATTATCATTTTTTATTTATCTCTTATTATAGATCGTTATACATAAGATAAACAATTTTTCATATAGGAAAGTTAACCTTCACATACTATCACATATGAATTATATTATTAAAAACTATATTATATTTATACCTATATTCCAACGTTAACTGTGAACGGCGCGAGTCATTAATTTAATTTACAAAATACTCGCATCCACTTGTTTTCTTAAATATGATTTTCTTCTTACATAATAAAACTGCTACATTTTAAAAGTGTCAAATGAGCGGCATTAAATGTCGTTCAATAAACACTCTTAAAATGCAGCAATGATCTGATGTTTAACTAAGAATTTTGGTGTAATAAATATAAAAAGGCGTTGGGTGGGGGGAGCTTATTTCAGCCGTTAAAAATATTTTTAACAATACTTCTAATATTCTGATTGCCATGCGTGAGTTAAATGATAATCACAATTTCTTTTTAAAAAATCTTAACCACAGCCTTTTCCACCACGCTTTTCTTCTAGCGTCTACTAAGCGCGATATCTCATCATCTCTCCCAAATATTGCAGCGCTCCTTTCTTCCCTCCCTCTTACCCATGGTCATTCAGGCGCTACCTGTGCAGTTTACAAAAAGCCAGTGGCAGTTTTTAAGTTCAGAAACAAGTTGTACTATAAAATATATGTACAAGGAAACCTCTCTACTGCGGCCATCCTCCGTTCCCAGCAAAGCTGGCCGTTCAGAGGAGTTTGTCACTTAGAAGGGTTTCCGTTTTTAAAGAAAAAAATTCTAATTAAAACAAGTCTTGATTTGTTATCCTTGATTTTTTTCTGACATAGTGAATTTTAAAACTTAAAAAAATATTTCACTCAGAAGTTACTTTTTTTTTTTTTTTGAAAAAATAAAAATGAGATATATTTGTGTTTGCATGGATCGTTCTATTTGTTCGGAGGTAACTTTTTTTCTATTTTGGTTCATTTAATTGGAAAAGTAATTCCTTATTTCATAAGTTGGTAACATTAATTGATAATTGTAGAAGAATGGACAATAATGTCATCAGGTTTTTTTAAAGACTGTTGAGCTAATGATTTATAATTCAATGATTTTATTTGCCTACTCCTCTTACAGCTGTGAAATTCGTCTAACGTGTCGATTCCCCATTAACATACTGACTAAGCATTACGAAAGATTTTATTCGATATATCGTACATGTATTTTATTCGATATATCGTACATGCTTACAGGACTTCAATATTTTCATGCAAAATAGGTATTCTCAAGAAATAAAACCAAATATGTAAAATAATAAAAATTCCTATGATCCTTAAAAATTTATTTTCAAATATTTCTTTTTTCCTATTTAATAATACTATTATTCTTTCGTTAATGTTGAACACACTTTTAGAAATAGTTGCGTTCTGAAAAATATTATATCGACAGAAAATTTGCAGCTGAGGAAAAAAAATAGTTATCTTCTTGGCAACTCTCATTTTACTGCCTCGATAACAGATAAGGAAAATTTCACTTCGACCTTGAGGAATCTAGCTCTTGACATTGGTTAAGGACTTTCATTTTTTAAGCATTCAGATTATGATTAATGAAGTTTATTTTTACCAACATGAGTTAAATATAAATTTCCAGCCTTTCCTACGGCTTCAGCCATACACGGGAAGAGAATATAAAATACTGTGAAAACAATGAGCTTGAAAAAAATGTTTTTATTTACAAAAAAAAAAAAAAAAAGAAAAGAAAAGAAATAAATAAAGAAAAAAACTTTCTAACAATCGCTTTAGTCCTTTTTAAATGCCCACGAAACATAAAACGAAGAATATTTATTAAATATGAAAAGGAAATTTTGGAATTCTTGACTGCAGAAAGTTTTATAGAAAATATTTCGTTGCGCTTTTTGCTCGCTAAATATTGACGTGTATATATTTCACTATCTTATACTCGTATGAAAGTATAATTTTATTGTAAATCAGTGTCAACTTCAAGATGCCAAAAAAGGAATTCATAATAATTTCATGCGCGTAATTGCACATTGATAACTTTCCTGGATAACTATTATTTTAATTTTTCGTTTTTCCCATAAATCTAATTAATCGGGACAAATAATTTCTTTCGCTTTTTGTGCCAAATAATCAATACTTACTTAAAATCCCCTTCTAAAAATTGAAAAAGTATTATTCATTGTTTATTTTAAAGCGATTTTCCCATCTGCATACACCATGTTTGTAAGGATAGAATTTTGTATTCGATTTTTCGCTCCGTTTCTCATATTCTGAAATTTTGCAGAGTTGTTGGTTACCAATGACAATAGAATATTTTTTAATTTTAAAATTTTTAATTATCAATTAATATATTAATTTAGCAAAAAATGATTTCACAGAGATGGTGCCAAATAAAAATTAATTTGAGAAATATTAATTTTTATATTTCATAATATTTATTAAAACGAATTGTGAAATATATTAAAAAATTAAACTATTTAAGGCAAAAAGAAGAAAATAATAAAAATAAAAAGGCTTTAAAAACCTTTTTTTTAATATAGTAAGAAAGAAAGAATTTTTATCGGAAATCGACCAATATCATAAAGTAATTAATACATATTGAAATAATAGAGAAAAAAATTCTTATATTTTAATTTAGTTTAGCTATATTAACATCCCATTTGGAAGCAACACTTGGGCTATTTTTGGACTGACTTTGTAATTTTAAATCCCAGTCAGATAACGAGAATGACGTCTGATCTGGACTCCTCCTTTTTAAAATTCCGCGCCACACCAGCAAGAGAAAAAGGAAATCTTAAATAGTCATTATAGGTTAAAATATATTATGAATGTGAATAAAATTTATATTTACACGGAGTATTTCTATTAGAATTCCACACCTTTGCAATTATATTTTAAAATCGAAGAAATAAGAAATTAAGAACGTTTTTAAAAGGTAAGATTTTTCAACAAATTATTTTTAGAATAACAATATTACTAATTCAAATAAAAATATTTTTAATTCTAGTAGAATATTAGATATATATATATAAAGATTATGTACAAATTAAAATATTAATTTTACGAAATTTACCGAAGGTAGTTTTTTTCACAGAAAATTTTTTATAAGCCTCTTCAGAATATGGGTGTAAATTTAAAGAAATTCAGCTTATTTAGTAAAATGGTTTGGATATGGCCTTGAAACTTCAGCGTGACCACTTTCGATTACCAGATAGAGTTTAGTTATTTTATTTCTTTTGGGCTGCAGTGTTTATCACAAGGAATAATGACTAAAAACTAGATAATAATAAAAGAGAAAAATATTGCTTTAAATTATTACTTTTATCAGTATATTAAAAAGGGGTGATTATTTTTTATTACAAATCAGGAAGTCAAATGCAAATCGTAAAAGCATGACACGCATGAAATAATATAGGAAGTATATGAAGCACGATGAATATCAGAGAAAAAAATTTCAATCATATAAAAATTGGAAATCATTATAAATATGATTACAATTACAATAGAGTAGTTTTGTCTGCTCTTCACATTTTGGCAATTTTTTATCTCTAGATTCTGATAAAGAAATATATAATTTTCCCTTTCTAATGCACTGATAGGCGTTTTTTTAATTTTTTTAATTTATTTTCTATATTTATTATTTTGACGTTAATTCCCTTCTAAATGTACTATTCCTAAAATTATTTTTTTTAAGTTGGTTCAGTTTATGTGATATTTAATTCCATTTTTTAATTAAGGCCTCATTTTGAATCGCTTAGACTGTGGAATCATCCGATATGATATTACAGTCACGTTTCTTACTCCAATTAAAGATTGTATTTTTTGTCATTTGTTTTTTCTTCCTTCAAAATGGTACATTAGATTCTTAAATTGATTTGATTCAGACCATTTGATGTATATCACATAAATATGAATTGCCTCCACTGAAAACAGACTTCATAGTTTCTAATCATGTTCAAATGTGGAGGAAGACGCCTGATCAGACATAGGATTCACAAATTTCAACACTAGATCCTTGTATGGACATTCGATACACGACATTAGAATTAAGAGCAATATGTCCATATAATGGATGAACCTTTAATGAAATAAAATATTAAACCCATAATCGTTCTACCCTGAAACAGAATTCTCAGAAACAAGCAGCAGATAACTGCGAAAGAACTGAATTAAGCATCAAATAACTGAATTTAAAAAAATAATTACTCACATTAGTAGAATTTTCATTTATTCATCTTCTACAGGGCGGAAGACTATGTCGCTGTCATCCGATAGACTTTAAAATCTAAAAGCAATATGATAGGAAAACACAAGAACAGTAGTAATGTAAAAAATTATCAGCTTAATATTAAAACAAAATAATTAACTGTGATCATTATGATGCGTGGCACTTTTTTAATATTGTCGCATTGAAAGAACATAAAAATCTTTCGACAGTGCACATAAGTCTCATTTCTCATTATCGGAACAGGTGTGTTGACAAGAATAGTGAGTTTGTGATTCATTCTCCGAATGAAAGTCATAATTATTCAGGGCACTAAAATTTCAAGAACGAAAGTATCACAGTCGTAAATAAAATAAATAGTGATATTTTTTTCGAAAAAAATATCGAAAATAGAAGACATTTTGTTTTTGTTAGATTATTTCAAATACTCATCCAAACCTGTTCTTTTGAATTATTCCTGATTGACCTTGGTACTATTTCTATTAATAGATTTACATCCGTAAATAGGAAAGACTGAGAAATATAATTGAAATTATGTGATATAAATATACTCATTTAAAATTTATTTGTCAATTACAAAGTCGTTCTATTTTTATGAGCTTTTATTTAACTTGACATATTTTGTACTTGTAAAGGTGGAATTTTGTAATCGATTTAAGATGAGCCGCAGTGATTAATTTCTGACACAAAATTCTCGAAATTTCTTATGCAGAAGTACAACTCCTGTAGAAGGTTCATTGACAATCCTATGATACACTAAACCCTAATGTAAAAAAGAGTATTATTTACAAATGTCTTGTTCCTCGAGGAAAGGTTCCATAATTGTACCTATACATCAAAATTAGGACATATGAAATAGTTTAGGGCATCTTAACAGAATTTGTGAAAAGATGGAGAATGCTTTGGTTACTTTTGAAACAAGTTGCCAAAATTTTCTGAGATCAAATTAAAGGAGAGAATATTTATAGATCTGAGATACGAAAATTTTTATTTTCTGTAGCATTTACAGTTTCTATGAATAAAACTGAAAAGGAAGAATGAAGCTCATTTAACAGAGTACTATACAAGATTTGGGAAAATGTTAAGGATTTGTATGACAAAATGAATGGATGGTGGTTGCATTCAAGGAATAAGGCTGTAAAAAGAAGTAAGTGCTCATTTTCACTATTCTTATTATTTTCCGGTGACTAAGGAACCTTCCGTGATAAGCCCGGAAAAAGATTCCATCGATATGTAAATGGAAGCAAAAACATTATCAAAGAAGATGGCATGATGCTATTATATCAGACAACGATTGAATACGTATACGAGATACCAAGAAATACGGTTTCGCCACATAAGGCAAAGAATACTGGCATAAAGTTAGACTCTAGTATTTGTTTATTTTTCTAAAATACAAAATTGCTTCTTTAAATCACCGTGAATTATTTAATAAAAATCCAACTAACATTTGTAACAAAAAACTGTGCTCGATAAAAGGAAAAATATGGTCTTTGTATTCAACACCCCAAAAATATAAAATATTATTCAAAAAGATCCTTTGTACTTTTTTATAAACCTGTATAAAGAATTAGGAACTAAAAACGAAAAACGAAAAATAATTTTTAAAAAATGTCTAATTTTTAGTTTGGCTAAAATATTTTCAAAAACGGATTTTATTAAATTTATTGTCTGTAGACATTTTATTTGTTCTAAGTAAAACAATAATTGAATGTAGAATTATTTTATTCGCTATTTTCTCAATAGTTTTTCATACAACGCAGGACGTTTTTCCAAATAAAGCGAATTGACATTTTTTTTTTGTTTTGTTATTGTTGTTGTTCTAGAAGCTGAAACGCTATTGTTTGCATTATTATTATTCACCTGGTGCCACAGTAGGTGAAGTTTCACACGTCATGCTTTCACATGGCCAAGGAAGCATAACATTCGTCTATTCATGACTCAGGACAACAAGATTCCCTTCTTTTCCTTCCAGAGACAAAGTTTAAAGTTTACAGACACACTGGAAGTAATTTAACATAATAACGGGATTTTTTTATGTGGATAATCCACAGATTTGTTTTTCTTTGATGATTAAAATGAGCTCGAACAAGGATTGATCATTTTTTTTTTTATTTTCACTCACTTTTTTTTTAGATAATGGATATCTTTAAGGTGAAATTAAATCCCTTGAGAAAAGATAAATAAATAAATTGAGGGGACAGTGAGCAAAGTTCGAATGGATTTAAATCAAGTGACGACACAGTCAAAAAATCAGTGTAACTGCTCATGGCATTTAATTACAGTTCGTCTTACGTTTTTTAGTGACGTCATGTCCTTTTTACTGTATAAAAAATCTCAAAGGATTCGAAAATTAAAATGATGCAGTGATGTAAATATGTATCACACGTCCATGAATTAACTGTATTATTGATATGAAGATGAGAATTCCTTTTTTTTTTAATTTGTTGAAGTCATTTTAGTTTTCAAAAATATTCCATTTGTTTGTGCCAAATGTCCCTATCCAATCTTACTATCAGCAATATCTCACCGAAGTGGGCAGTTATGTTTTTTGTTTAGTTTTTCTGCAAAAAGTAAGAAAGTAAACAGAGAACTGTGAGAAAATTCCTATGATAAACGACTTAATGTAGGGAAATTTGATAAATATGACATTCATTTTGACTTGATGTGTAAAATTAACGTACGATTCTAAATTTCACTTAGAACCCTTTCTAAATAAACCTTCATTTTAATACTCTCTATGAAAATAAATTTTCAAGTTTTTATTAAAAGAAAAAAATTACTTTTTCTGTAATCTCGGTAGTTCTAAATTTTAAAAGAGCACTGTCTAATCAGAAAGTGTGATTTTAATGTTCTTCTCATTTTATTTCTAATAGAGATTTCCTTTTACTTAAGAGCCCAATCTTGGATAGCAACGTTAGTATGAAGCGTACAAGACAGAATATGCTCTGAATTCTTCTCTGTAAGATTTTTGAGTTTCTTCTCTATATTTTATATTCCGTACATTAAGCATAATACACTGGTTTTAAAAAGCGATTGCCAGCAACTAATGAAACAAATTCAGAGGTCAAAACAAGACATCGTTGAATTACTGTAAAGTTTCAATAATTGCCAACTGGACTTATTGAAGATAATTATCTTATCTAAGAAGAAAAGTCGCGAGTGATCAATTGTCCAAACAAAAACATTATCTGATCGGAGAAACAATGAGAAGGTCAAGGGCTTAGGCAGAGTAAAAACAAATTGAGAGGAAGCAAAACTGGATAGAATTAAGCAATTTTTCATACTCATCGTGAACTACAAATAATGAAATATCATTTGTTTGTCTTAATGTTGTTGCTTTTAGAACCATTTTTATGCTCCCGGCGTTTCTTATGTTGTTGCGGATTAATTGATTTGTTAAATTAATGTCAAGTTTTATGCAGCCTGTTTAAAAAAGGACCTCGTAATTTTAAATACGTAATCAGATGACGAGATCGACACCTGAGTTTGCACATCACTTTCTAAACTCGCCATTCGCATTTGGACGATTTGATTCATGTTACCATATTTAACTTGCTTCAGGCCGTTATTCAGAATTTTTATCTGCCGTAAGACAAATTTGTCTAAGGCAAAAATATCGTCTGAAGATAATTATATTAGTTTTGTATGTGTAATAATTAATTTTGTTGCATTTGTTTAAAGACAATTCTAATTAATAAATTGTTTTAGGAAAGAAATTATAACATCTGGACTTAAAACGAATGAAATAGTGCTTCCCACCCCCAACCTTTTTCTTCCTTTTATCACGTTGCCAATAACGGGTAATAAATTTTCTTGGACGCTTTTGTTATTATACCAGGGAATTTTATCATTCCCCTCAACATAGCAAATTTTATAATAGTAATTTGCTGTTACTCCACTATTTGGCAAATAATAATTCTAACAATGAAATAAAATTTGAAATAATTTCGGATCAGTAATTTGAAGTAATTGATATAACAATTTTAATTTATACATTATTTTCATTGGGTTAAATTAGTTAAACAGTTTATTTAAAGATGTGGAATTATATGCAAATCAGCAATAAATATAAAAGAAAAAAAGGCATACTTGGTTAATCTAGCATACTCATAAAATTCAGCCTTGAAACGAGAAATGCATCCTTGAAAGTGTTAAATGAAAGTCTGATTCAACATTATTATAAAATGCCATAAAAGTTGGTTTATTCACCTGCAGCTGAATGTTCATGTATTCGCAAATTAGTGTCGGGAACAAAAATTGAATATAAAACTAAAAAGCATCTGCGAAGCAAAAATTCAAATTAAATTGAATTTAAGAAATTTATTCACCTTTTAAAATTTATCAAATGGAATTCTACTATATGACGTCAAAGATTCATAAGATACATAATTAGTAATTTTTGTAATTTTTATTTGGAAAAATCTAAATTCAGGTTTTGTCTTCTCTTGCTATATCAGTGAGTCAAGGAAAGCAAAAAAATGTAGTACAAGTAGTTTCTTCGTCTGAAAGTCTGTCTGGTTTTCTATGCGTTTTTTATATTTTATTTCTCTCAATAAACGCGTGACTGTTTTAAAATTTATCTCCTTTCTGCATTTATTAGATTTTATTCCTCTCAATATCCGCGTGACTTCTAAAAATTTAGCGTTTCTCTTTTATGATATATCACGACACACAATGCACATTAAAGCAAAAATTGTTGGCTCATTTAACCGTGTTCGTTTCGTGAATCGCTTTTACTTAAAACTGCAATGACAAAGCAAATGTTCTTAGTTTAACCTTGAAATGTTTTATACTCTTCTTTATACTATCATTTATGGGAACTGACACCTATCAGAAATCACACTTCTAGAGCCATAGCAACTGTATCGTAGCAACTCCATTCGTATTCATTAAACAATTACAAATTTACTTATATATGTGTGTGTACTAATAAAATAAATTGACATTTTTCACGACTTTGAATCCAAACAGTCGAGAAATTATCCTTGTATTAACCTTGGAATATTTCATTTTAAACTCAGTTGAGGAAATGACAACCTATGGCAGTAATACAACATCAGCCATAGCAACTGTGTGTCTGGCAAGTCTTACTCATTCTAAACGATATGCAAGATGATAGCAGACCGAAAGGTTAGGATCTCCCAGGATAACTATTTATGTAACACCTGAGGTTCACATCACAAAGGCTTCTAACATAAGCGCGCAGGCATGCGGCGTTCCTCCAATTTGATGGTATTTTACTTATTGGCGAAGACCCCTCATTACAGTCTAGACTGCTTGACTCTGCTGTGTCGGTTATCAAGTCGGCTAGCAGCCAGGTAGGAGTCCAAGGTACGCTTTTTCTGAGATTGGATCCACTTGATTCCGAGAAACACCCCCGGTACCCCCTGAGAACATGAGAGCTGGCTCCATTCCCTGTTCTATAAAAGCGTTTCTGAAAAGGTGAATGAAGTGAGTGTGCTTAAAGAGTTCTGTCCAGAACACTGATCCCGTGGCTGACATTCTCGGTATACCTACCTACCTTGAGAGTTCCCTTTTTAGACCACTTTTCCTGAATTTGTAGCATACCAGTAAAAAAAAATGAGCGGATTCAGCAAGGAAATGAACAACTGGAAGTAAATCGAATGAGATTATTATCTACGGTCTAAGTTTAACCTAAAGAGAGTCATCGAACATCAAGTCATTACTGAGCTTTTTGGATTCCTAAAACAATGGTAGTTCATTGAATTTTAGATTAATTTTAAACCTTGGGAGTTGTAAGGTAGATGCACCTCTAGACAAAATCATTTTTGAAAGTGCGAAGTTGAAAAGGAACTCTACAAAAGGCACGTTCTTGTTTTTTCAAACAGCTGATATCGTAAGTCGAGATATTAAGTGTCCCTGTTGATAAATTCTAATACAATACAATGGGTAATTCGTGGAGTAAATCTGCCTAAAATTGATTTTTTTTTTCTCGTGAAGATATGCATAACAGCCTTCCCAATATAACTGAAGCAGAAAGTCTCGTGCAATCCTTTATACACATACACTCCCGTGCATTTAAAGGCATAATTTAGATGTTCAAAATGAAACAATATGAAATAAATGAAAATTTCGATATATATATATAAGAGTTACCAGTTTGGTTTTGATAAGGAATTATCTCTATATAATTAAACAAGAATAAAGATTTCCACTTGCTCGTTCTCTTTTACAGCTTTGCAGACTTGTACGTTTAAATTTTCAATATAGTTATATAAAACAAGCCACTTCGGGTTAAAAAGAGTAACAGATTGATTTGATTTCTCAGAAAAACTTTCTTTCTGAAGCTTTACTACAGTTTACAAGGAATCTATCTACAGCTTTGAATTAGTCCATTGTGGCTAAAATTACATCTTGTCCGGCATTAACTCAATTTACTGATTTTTCTAATCTTGCCAATCTCATCGGACTTTCAGGAACTAGCACAACCAATTTGTCTCTCTAATTGTACGTTGTAGAATTTATCACGTTTTTACATAGACAAAAAGTATTACTTTTAAGATAATGAATCTGAAAGTCACAACTCTGAAAAAAATTCCACATATAATTCTTGAGTGAATGTTAACCAGTGAAACATGTGGAATTGGGGTTTTTTTTTTCCTTTCTTTATTTCTACAATTTATGCAAAAATTACTAATTGTAGTCTAATAATGCAAAAACAAAAACTGACAGAATTTTTATTGATAGAAACCCAAGTTCAATTATAAATAAACAGAAAATAATTATACTAAGTTATCAACTAAAAAAAGGCTTTGGTAAAAGAAATTTTAAATTTTGTTAGAAGTAGTGGCTGTACCAAAGGAAATGTTTAAAATATAAATTAAATCCAAAGATCACTTCTTTTCTTGTTTCTTTCCGAACTCATAAACGTCTTTAGGCTAGTGGCAAAATTTTGAATTCTGAAGGAAAACATTTGAGAGATTTTGTTTAGCCATGTAATTCTAATTAGTGGAGTGAGGATGGGGATAATTTACGTGATCGTAGTTCAAAAGTTTTCACAGTGGTGAAATCTGATCGTTTCAGAGTGGCATAACAACTCAGGGCTTCCTATATTTTCATCTGGCGATTACTAAGAATTTTGAATTAAACAATCCCAATAATATATTGTTTATCTTGAAATTGATACAATAATAAAAAAATCATCTCTTTATAACTTAGAAAATATGCAGATCGCTTCATATTTTCAAATCTCTTCAATTATTATATATACATAAGAGAAATAGGGTATTCTTATGCATGAATTGTATTTTGAAACCATAATTTTGAATACTGCATGTATAGTGACATTCTTAATTGTTTTTGTTTTTGATGTCCCCTGATGACTAATAAAAGATTGCTCTTTTTTTTTTTTTTCACTTACGGCGAGAGGGGCGTTGCGAATGCGAATACGGTTTATGAAAGGCTGCCACTGAAGTAAGAAAGTTCTCGCTTCTCTGATGGGTATAACAATGTTATGGAGTTGAGCGACCTATGCTCCAAAGACGGGATGTAACTCCTACGGGAGAGGTTGTACCGTGACCGATGGTGACCCTCAGGACTCATTCATAGTTCCCACCACCGTCACTACGACTGTCATTCAGCTTTCCCGAATGCCTAGACAGAGAGAGGCACTCCAACGTGATTACCTTTTTTGTTGCTTAAAATATAATTGTATTTTCTAGAAATTCCAGATCAACATGGAATAAAGGAATTCTTAATATCATTACTGTCTTCGCAAATTAAAGCAGTGTTTTGGTGAAGAGTATTAAATTCTATGAGTAAAGCAAAAATAATTCAATTGTTGATTTTTTATAAATAAATGAATTTGTTTTACTTGGGAAAGAGGGACAGTTTCAATAAAAACTTCATATGAATGATGTTTACTCAATAATTTTTTAAGTTACGATTATCTAGTACGTATTTCTTCATAAATCGGATAATAACAAATTTTTGAAAGCACGCTTTTGTTAATGCATTAAAAAGTAATTTTTTTATTTAAATATTTTCTACTTTTTAATGTATTTAAAATTTAATAAATAATCTAATTTATAATTTATTATTGTAAATATAATAGAGCCTTGTAATCAGTTTCTTCTCAAATTCCACTACATGATGATGCAGCTCATATGGAATCAAATGTTTTACAAAATTAATCAATGATAATTGAGCTCTGAAAATGTTGAAGTAAACCCATATCCATCGTAAATGTCGTTAGAAATCGCCACTGTAAACATATTTCATATTAGAAAGGCCAAATTACTTTACCAAAAATGCCATTTACCCACTTGAAAAGCCCGCCGTTCAAAGCTGCTTATTATTACATTAAAGTATATTTTCTTTATTATGGTGTAGAAGTTTGGAAAAGAAAATGTTTGCCTAAATATTATAAGCTGAGATGTATTAATACTATAAAATCAGCATTTGCATTCATTATCTTAGTCCATGTAAACTTTTGAACATGGATATGAAGAAAATAAATGAGATTCTTTTGCATGAATAAAGGCAAAATGAGCATTAAAAAATAAGATTACCCCTGAAAAATAAGCCTCACTATATCTTTTAAACAAAACTTAGATATAAAACCGAGTTTTCTTTTCTGAAAAAAAAAGGTAAGATATACTCTTCTATCTAACTCCAGAGGATATCGGTTTAACCCTATGAGCCCTGACCGCCCGATATCGCCTCGGTCGACAGGGGCCTGACTCGTACTCTTTGGGGCGGTTAAACGAGTTTAAGGGGTCTAAGGTATTTCTCGACGAGCGCTCATTTAAAATCATTTAATACCATTTAATTGCCCCAAAGATGATCAGTAGGCCTCTGTCGAACGGGTGATATTGGGCGGACAGGGCTCATAGGGTGAAGAAAAACAACTTCTCTCTTATTCTAAGTTTAAAACTGATTGAAGCATAATTGCGTCTATTAAAATGACAGAATTCTACCACTAAAATACCTCTACACACGTGAAAGAAGAGAAGCAATTAAGATTTAAAAACCGCCCTTCTGACCGACAATAACATTCATTATTTGATCATTAGATCAACTCTCTTCAGCTGAGCAGATTAAAGACTTTCTACAATCATAAGATTGTGTGATTTCGCTTTTTTTTTTTCTTCTTTTTTTACCTTGGAGATTCATTTGCCGCTTTTACCCTTCATTTGGATGTATGCCAAACTCTTTTCATTTCACTACTATCCGCTTTATTTTCTGCTTTCCTTCCTCCGTTACTGTCAGGAAAAAATGCTAAATTTCTGATAATTCGTACAGCTCAATAACCTCGGCCGTCAAATCATCATCACGGGGAAATGATAGTCATTGTTTCGTGAAAGCATCGTTGAAAACCACAGAGTGTAATATTTATGTCAAATTCATTCACGTAACTACAGTTCACGCATTATTTTCTGCTTTCCTTTCGCCGTTAAAGGTAGAGAAACATAGTTTCTCTCTTAAATCAAAATTTTCCATATTAAATTATATTCATTAATTTTGCTTAAGAATCCCTTCCCAATAAACATTGCAGAAGGATAAGGTATGCGAACAAGAAAGCAGAGTTAAAAAAGGGGGCCTGTGTCTCTCTTAGACTGATTTGGAATTCTAAGAAGTTCGCGACGACCGAATTAGATGAATAAACTCAAATATTCGAAGCAAAAGAACTTAATTTAAATGTTGAATAATTCAGATGAATAAAATTTATTAGATGGTATCCGATGTATGATTCAAAATTCAATACCTGAAGCATTCGAAGAGGTAGGAAATATAAAAACAAGTTATTTTATATAGAATAGAACGGTCAGAAATGTCAGTTGGAAGAACTAGAGTACTTTGTAGATGAATTTCAGAGCAAGTCATTTAAAATTCAAACTGTGTAAAAAGAACATGCAACAGTTTAAAAATGCTGAGATGCCGGGTAAAGCCGACTTCGTTGCAAGAATCCCAATCAAATACTAACAAAATGCCGAGTGAAAAAGGATTCTCCAATCCATGCGTCGCCGCTGTGATCATGTACCCATAATGTCCATGTGCATAGAATCGCCAATTAAAGGGCTTTTTTTCCGGTTATTTCTTTATAATTTCTTCACCGTCGTGTACCTTGTGACCATCCGAAAGATGTTTCTGGTCAAAATCCTACGTTGTTCTGGTTCTATCTCATTTTTTTTTCTGTCTCTGGAGATGTTAGTGCGCTGGATTTTGAATTACCTTGCATTCATACTAGATTATTTATCCTTTATTATTAAGGAGGGAGGAAAATATTACTTTCTTACAATATATGTCATTAAAATTTACGAAATATATCGTGTATTAACAATTAATGTCCCATTTACTTATTTACAATTACAATTATACCAATCGTTCAAGTATTGCAGGTTTTTGAAAAAAAAATCATGTCTGTAAGTGGCAATGGTTTTTCTCAAATTTCATAATAAATTTACTTGTATTGTGTGTATCCACTCTTTGGTGAAACTAATTGCTGCTAAAAAAGTTACCGGGCTTACAACTACTAAAATTTCAATTCTTTATCATCTCAATGATTATAAACAACAACAAAAAATAATGAATACTTAAATAATACGAGTGTATAATCAATTCAATTTTACTGGAGTCACTTCTTTACTCTCAAATAAAATGCCCCAGACAGTAAAAGTTAAAATTATCAGATTTATAAAACGTTCAGCAGACAATATTAGGAGGGAAGTAGAAGCATCAAACAGGGCGGATATCCACCTTAATTCGGGACGTTTGAACGTTTTATCTTTGACGCTAACGATAAAATGGATCTGCGCACAGAATTGAACAATATTCAAGATATAAAGATATTGAAGTGTGATTATTTACTAAAATATGAGGATTATATTATATATATCATAAAAATGTGGAAAGAAAAGAATTTAAAAATTAAATTTTAATAATTAGATCAAATTTTACCTAAAGACTCTTTTAGTTTTAACTATTTATTTACTATTGACAAGAAAAAGTGGGACATTTCAAGATATTTGACAGAAAAATCGGACAAACTCGCGAAGTTTTTTCATTTACATCAAAAGAATCTAAAATTGAGACTACAAACTAATTCGGAACATCTAATCATTTTCGTATAGATGTAACATCCTTTCCATTTCAATATACAAGTTTTTATTAATTACATTTTGGGATGAAAAATTAATTAAAATTTAATGTTATATTTACTTTCTTCAAAGAAAAAAATATTTATGAGAAAAGTCAAACAACTATGAAAGCAGTTTTTAGATAATACGGTGGGGATAGGGGATACTTTGGACAAGAGCAAAAAACCGGGATTATCCTACCTATCATTACTAGATATTTTCTCATTGTAATAATGGCACAAATTTATACATAATTAGATTTAATAACATATGACGATATAACAAATTTGAACTGTCAATATTCACTGTAATAGAATCTTTACTGAATTAGTTGTATTTAGCGAAACAGGACAACTTTTAAATTATGATAGAAATCGATTTTTAAAAAATTAAATCTAATTTTCTCGATGTTTTAATAACAATTAGTACTTATTTATGAGTAAAAAATGGGTAATCCGAGACATTTTAGTCAAAATCGAGACAAATCTGGGACATATTTTTCAAACCTAAACTTAGATTCATAAATTGGGATCCTCCCACCTCCCTCTTTAATCTTAGAAATGCGATCACTTTATTGCTATCTGCATTATTTCTGCCGTTAATGATGAAGAAGAAATATTTGATTTCTGATCTTCTATCAGCTCAATAACCTAAGGCGTGGTCTTCTTATTCTTACCGTTTTTTAAATACCTGTTCAAGTAAAAACCACGTAACATTTACGTAAATAAAAGGCACAAATGATGCATTATCTCGCAAAGGCGACGTTGTTATCAGTAGCTTACATGGACCTGTCACTTAGCATCGTTATCTGTCGAGGAGAATCCTCAGATAGGCTCTTGAAAACGCAGTTTTGTAGTTATTAAACTGCGTAGGAACACGATTCTCGAGCGTAGAAAAATGGTCATAAAAAATACTTCTGAACTTTTAATGAGATAGTCCTTTTGAAGTGTAAGGAGAGGTTAAACAAAATCTGGGGAACAAATTAAACTGAATATAGCGGATATTCCATTGAATAAACAGTCACAAATAGCTGAATAGCTTTATAACGTTTTTCAGGTTTGTAGCTGAAGGTATACGAGGACGTTTTAAATTTTTTTTAACTATCTAGTATAGAAAATTTGCAAAGAGAAAGTATTATACTCGTCAAAAAATTCTCCGGGAAACCTATTTACGGAATTATATCTGTCTGATAACTTAGAAATGCTTTGAAGTACACAGATGAAATTTAGTATGTCATGTCTACTCCAAATTTGCAGATTTCTGTCAGATTTTGTGAGAAATCGGCTCAAAGGAAGTTTGTCTATCAGTTCAATCTGTCTTCAAAATTTGAATAAAATCTGTTGATCGTTTCTAAATTCGCATTCATGCAAATGCGAAAACTTAAAAACGAAACGACTCAGATAAAGGAAAATTGGTATTCTATCTTGTTATTAAAATTTTAGTTCTGCATCCAATTTTAGTTTCAGTCGGCCTGATAAAAAGCGCATTTCTTTTTATTTGCTTTACTACAAATGGAAAATATTTGAGAAAATTTCTGGCAGACCATCTCTGTTGGCCTTTATCATCAGTGTTAAAAATCTGAATATCGTGAGCTTCAATTCGTGTCGTAAGGTAATCATTTAATTAAATATTCGTGCAATTATAAAAAATATTTTTTGAACTTTTAAAAAATAGTATACGTTTTGTCTCTAATTCCATTTGATCTAGCTCTCCAAATCCATGAACAAAGGACTCCTGAGAGACAGAAAATATGACATCCGGTTCATCAAAACCAAGACTGTCTCTACAAATTTTTTTCACCTGAAGAAAACTTTTCCAGTTTATTTTTTTAAGGAAAAAAAATTCTAAGTAATCTGAAATAAGCAGTTTTTAAGAAGCATATATTATTTTTAAATGTCACTTAAATTTAATAATAATGATACAAAAAAAATTAACCAAGATTCCATCTATAAGTCTCAGACAAATTGCTTGTCTAAACGTTGTAGATCCTAAGCACTACAGAAATCATATGTATATATATATATACATGTATACATGTATAACGTAAGCGCTAATTCATTCCCTTCGAACTATATTGTCTTTGTTGTCCTAAAAATGTGCCTAAATCTATTATTTCTTCCCATCAGATTTAAGAGCCGAAAACGGAAGAATTAAATATTTTTCAAGAGAGAATGGAATAGGGCGGCTTAAATATTTAGAACGTCATGAATGCTAGGGAAAAACAACTTTGTTTACGTTTCAAGAATGAAGTTCTAAAAATTGGAGACGTAGTACCAAAGGAAATTTGAAAAAGAGGCGTTGTTTTGATAGCATTTGAACCTTCTCCTATCATTAAAAAGCAATTATTTTCATAAATTCAGTAATAGACATTACATACAGATTTCTCAATCATATATGTTTTTCATCACTTTTATTACATCCCAATCTCCTTTAATTTGAAAAAATTGTTTGCATTTTACAAGATTTGGAGTAATATTTTCTATTTCACTCTGCTGTGAATTTTTAATTGGTTTCCATTCAATAAGCATATTCATTGTTGAGTTCAAAACTTTTTTCAAGCCTACTTATCTGGCTTATCGCCAAACCTCACATATTTACTTAGGATTCTGCTTTCAAACAGAAAAGAAAATTATTTGGCACACCCTATTAGTTTGATCTAGTTTTGCTCATGTTGGAATTACTTGGAAAGATTTCTAGCTAATTTTTTACAAGGAAAGTGGAGGAAACAGGAAGTATTTTAATTTGCAAGTTGTGTATTAATGACATTGCAGTATTAATGGAAGAATTAATTGTTTTGATCCAAAAAGCTTCCTTATTTTTGTAATTCCTAGTAAAGTCTAGTTAGTATTTCTGTCTTTAAAAGATTAAAAAAAGGCAAAAGAAAGAAAAAAAACTGAACGTAATATTTTAAATCTCCGAAGAACGCTGCATTTCAAGTATCAACTAAGACATTTATTGTCAGCATACTGGCTTTAATTTGCTTTTGTCTGTAGATAAATAAATTCACAGCTGAAGAAGAAAATAAAGTCTTTAAACAAAACAAAAAATTCTTTAAAATAGTTTTCTGCAAGAATCAATTAAGATATCTATTATCTTCATCGTATCAGTGATTTACTTTTGTCTGGAAATTAAAATTTTTATAAAAATAGCCTTAGTGATTAAATTTAAGTGATGTTACGCTTTATAAATAGTTAAAGGAGTTTGAACTTCCAATAGAAATAAATTAAAACAGATTTTTTAATTTAAACTCAGTTGCGAAAATCGGATAGAATCTGAAGAAATTGCCATCGAAAGTCTCAGATGGTACAGAAAAAAAAAGGAAGAATTAGTATGGTTTTACACACGTGCAATTGGTTTGTTTGCTACTGTTATTCTAAATGGACAATCAATAATGTATAGCACCGAAAAAAAATTCACTAAAGAAATGTTTCTAGAATCAATAAAGGAGATATTTTTTTTTTTTATTTTAGCTATGTGTGTGTATTTGCGGGTGTAATTCACAATGGTTAAATTCGTAATTATTTAACAATAATTAAATCCTCAAGATTGCTGTTTTGCAACAGAAAAAATGATATAGATTTGCATTGCTATTTCATTTATGATAATTTACAACATCTCAAAAAATTTTCTTCTATTTTAGTAGCTTTGTAAACTACTAAATGCAACTATTTCTTTTTTCAAATTAGTTTGATTGGTGAATAAAGTAACTTCACGATGAATAATTTGAATATTCTTAATGAAATTCTTTTCGAAGAATGATAACAATAAAAATTATTAGAGGTTGTAAAATTGTCTATTCCATTGACCGAAATTCATTCCCTCTGTGTTCTTGGGATACCTTGTTATTATTTTGTCTTTATAAAAACAAACTACAGTAGCTTCCAAACAAATCCGAGTCTTCTTGAAGAATACTTTTTTTAATGAAAAATTTAATCATTACTGGAAATGAATGAGCATTCTTCTCAGCAGCTTTAATGACATTGGAACTGAAAATGACTTTTCTTTTTTTTTCTTGCACACACGCAAAAATTGTTGCTTATCTTCCATTTTTATAAGAAAATTTGCATTGGACAGAATGGCAGTAATTTTCTTTAACAAAACAAGAAATTCTAAGGAGAGAGAGGAGGAAACAATCGATAAAAAAGCAATTTATATGGAGGAAGTGAATTATTTTCCATTCGAATAGACAAAAGGCTTTCATAAAAGAAATAATAAACTTCAGTTTGACTGAAATAAATATTTTGCTGATTATTGAAATTCTTCATTTAAAATATGAATCTTGATAAAACTTAAAATAATATTTCAAGAAAAATTTCGACACGAATTTACATCTTGATTTTAACCGTCAAAACCGATGGAGGAAAGAACGAAAGAAAAAGAACACGTTATCCTGATCTAGAACGCTTTTAAAAGAAGTGTCATGTTTAAATGTTTTCAGTAGATATAACAGTTTGAGCATCTGCAGAAAACACGCTATGATTACTTCTCTTAGAAAGCTGATTAATCAGTGTGGAAGGACATGACTCGGCCTCCATGATAATTGCTTCTGTTTCCTGAACTGTGAGAATGAATTGTTCAGCAAGGAAATAATTCTTTCTTCACAATCATTCCGATTTTTCAGCGAAAATTTAGTGGAATTTTCCTTTAAATATTATTAAAGTTTTCTCAAGACTCATATTTGAAATAAAGAAACCTGTAATAATTGAAATTTTTATTTCTGATTTATTTATATCAGATTTTTTAATCATTTATAACTTCACAATATTTTTTTGTTTTGTATCAAAAAAGTCTTTCGGGTTCTCCTTATCTAATAATCGCATTTTGATACAAAATCGATTTTTGAATTATTTATAACTCCACAGTATTTCTTGCTTTCTATCAAAAACATATCTTTTGGATTTTCCTTATCGAATAATCGCATTTTAATAGTCTTGTGAGAAATAGTCTTTAATAATGGATGTCGATGCAAGGGGTCATCTACATATTGAAATTCTGTGTATTCTACATACACATTCTACATATTGCAATAGGAAATCAAATTCTCCAGATTAAATTAATTCCAAGCATCTATTTCAAAGAATGAATGATGAATTACCATAAGTTCAAGCCTCCAAACGCTAATTAAAATTGGCGTATTTTCAATATATCTCTGGGTATAATTGATGGAACACAATAGTTTTTGCTTTAATACACAAATCAACATTGTGGGTGTGTTTTTTTTTAATTTAGAGTAATATTTGTGATTTTTAGGTAAGAAACAATTTTATTTCTTTAAGTTATTGAACAGAAATTTATAATTTCGGTGCTAATAAAGAAAATACTACGGAAACATCATTTCACAAAACCTTTCAGTAGTTCAGTACATATAAAATAAAATTCTAAAGATTTCAAAACACGGCAATTTTTATTCAATATATATTCGCCACTTAATATATGGAATACATGCAGAATTTTCGGATTCGAAATCGATACGGATTTCGAATTAAAATGGTAGCTGTGACTTGATTTTAAAATTTATAGCCTGTGAGGACTAAAAAATGTTTGGGTACTTTTTTGACAGACTGTACAAAACAGCAATCACAAATCCTTTTCAGGTATTGAGCTTTTAAGAATTTTATACGATGCAGTTATATCCTCCTATTTATATTAGCTCATTCCTGTTCACCAGCTGAACATTTTAAACTAGCTCTCCACAAAATGTATAAACGCGCATCTGTATAATCGGTGAGCAGTTCGACAAGAGTTCGGAAATCACCAACAAATAAATTGAATACAGCCACGTTGCATATGTAAACCCCAATACTTCTCTAAGAGCAATATTACACATTGCAGTCTGCATTATGATAGCGTGACCATCTTCCTTATAATGAGTTTAAAAAAATAGGCAATTAATTTGCAGTTAATAAACATTAATAATCGTTATAGTTAAGAAATTGGTGCGAGAAATAATATTTAAACATATGTCTCTGTCTATAATTTTAAACCCCGAATGAAAGAACTTCACAAAACAATGTTGCAAAAGACAGTAAAATTTTTATCGTCGTCCTTGCTAGGTGTAAAGAAATAGTTCTTAATGCTTCTAGACATCTTTCAGTGGGTTAGGAGGGGGGTAATCGCGAGTTGTTACTTTTTATCGCTCAAGGATCCCCCTGAGGACGGTTTCTTCACTATTACCTTTCCGTTATTCTCACTCTTATTTAATATTTTGTCTGTACCTTTTGGCATTGAGAAATTCTTCTGGATGAATCAGTCAAAGGTAATCCCAATCAACTTGCCAATAGGGTCCTCGCTTCTCATTGCGTTTAAACGTGAAAGTTCTGGTCTTATTGCCGTGTTAAGTGTCAAGGGTATATTTACCTAACATTTGGTTTCTCTATGGTCTAATTTTCGCGAAAGTGCCCCAGATTTCTTACTTTGTTTGTCAAGTTACGGAAAACAACCCGGAGGTACAGTGGTAAAGAAAAGAAAAAAGAATAATTGCTTCATACAAATATTTTTGTTGATGTGAAAGATTTCTGCAGGTTAAACTTTCAATGTTTTGGTTTGTAAAAAAGTCATTTCAAATACTTGCTCTTCTCATTTATGAAAATTATTGTTTGAATAAAATTATCTGTTCATTTATTTTGCATCTAAGGAAAAAGAAATTCCGTTTCTAAGACAGCTCAATTTATTTTTAACAATTTTTATTTATTTAAAAAGAGACTACACTATAAAAACCCCATTTACAGTTTCCATGATAGAAAGTGACTATCAATCAAACAAAAAGTAATTACAATAACTTGATCAAAAAATAGAAAAAGTCACATGGAGAGTTTAAAAAATAAAAATGTTTAATCTTAAAAACTTTTTAAAAAATCATATTAAGAATATTTGAATGCATAAACAAACAACTTTAAATTTTTTAAGCAAGAATTTAAAAATGTAAATTTTTGCTTTTTAAAATGTTACAGGGTGATTAACAAATATAAAGTATTCATTAAATTTGTTTAAAATTTTATAATATTTATATAAAAAAATTATCTATGAAATTATGTTTAATAAACATGTTTTCAAATAAAACTTGCTGCTGAAAATTCTGATGGTGAAGCAAAATGAAAACAATTAAGTGTGTCAACACCATCAATCGCATGATTGGTGTCTGTAGATCGCGTCAGGATTTCAAATTAATAATGTCAAAAATTTGACCCAGATAAAGTGAATATATATCCTAAAAACGAGAATGATTATTTTTGTAAAATAAATAACTCATTAATTTAGTTTTTGTTGTTTATTTTACAAAAATAATAATAATTTAGTTTTTACTTGCTTTTGTATTTTACTTTTCTAAATTATAGGTTCTAAATATGACTGCAGTATTCAGCATATGAACGAACAATCAAACTTTTAAAGCTTGCACATTAGTTAAATATTTAAATATATGTTTTAGAACTATTTTATATAATGCACAGAGAAATACATTTTTATACAATATAAATAATAATCATAATAAAATAAACATATCATCGATTTTCTGTGAGAAATAAAAAGAATATCACCTATATCAGTAACTATATTGAAGCAAAATACAACAATATTTGATAAATGTTTTGTATTTCTGAGTATAATTAAGGATACTGAATTCTTACTATTCAGAAGTCCATGCACTACTTAAGCAAATTATGAAGATCCTTTTGAAAAAGAATAGCAAAAAATCGCATTACTCTAAACAATTTCAAATCACAAACAAAAAATATTCAGAAAATTTTAAAAATAATATATAATTATAAGAATCCTTCTCCCCCCTCTCCCCCCAAAACAATAAATTTTAAATAAAAACATGTTAAAACCAAAAACTTCTTCAATACATCTACTTTTTTTATAACTATTGAAGAAATTCCATTAATGAACATAGAAAGTTTACTCACTTTTCCAGATTTACCCTTTAAAGGGCCATTTTTTTCTATTCATATTATGTTAAAATATTTTGAGGCTTGATATTAGAATAAGAAAAAGGGATTCATTTAGCTTATTAGATAAATTTAATTTGATTAATTAATTAATTTGGTTAATTAATAATTAAGTAACAAATCAAGACACATCATTTTGTCTGAGATAAAGAACTGAAGCATCTAAGTTTCTGACTTACTAAATAAATTTGTCAGAACTTATGCCAACCTACATAATTTCACACAAAGATTGATAAATTTGGTGGGAAGCATACTTCCCACGGCCCTAGAAAAGGTTAAAAAATAAATAAACAATCAATTTTCGCCTAAAATTTTGTTTTCATTATTTTTATTTGGATGAGTTTACCCATCCTTTCATTAACATAAATCATTATTTATTCATAAACTTAACCTTATACAATCGAGGATTTTTTTTCTCTTGAGTTGCGACAACAAAATAAGTAATGACCGAGAATCATCTCTCGCGTGCAAAGGATTAATAATTAAAGCACCGACACGCAACCAAAATCATTCAAAACCATTGAAATCGATTCTTAAAGCATCTACTACTCTGATTTCGATTTGAGTTTCCCTTTTACAAAGCACCTAAGGAAATAAAAAAGGAAAGTTTTTCTTTATTTTTAATAGATTTTTCAGATGTAGCTGGGTGATTTTGCATTTTAGGCACGATTCGGGTGATCAAACTCATCGACGATTTTCTTATCATTCGATTTTCTTCATATGATTTATTTATTTTATGATTTTAGGCTTTACAGTGTACATTTCTTACTTAGTCTTCATTCACAATAACTTTAAATATTTTACTTTTCATTCAAATGAATTTGTAATTTTTGATAATTATCATCGAAGTAATAACGCCTTAGTCTTTTATGCTATTAACTTAACTACATTAATTAATTAATTCATTAATAACATCATTTACTTAATTTTTAGTATAAAATTTTATTTTCATGTTATTAAGATGTCTTTTCGCTTTTCTTTTTTAATAATAATTTTTTTCAAATGCTTTGTTGAGTTATATTTTCTGTGCCCTCACATTTTTTTTTATTTTAATTATTTTTTTATTCCAGCCCACAGATTGTGAATTACTATCCAAGTGAATCACTGGTATTAAATTATAATCTCATATTTCCGTTGCTATGCAATAAGAATGCATGCCCTAAAAATAAATATAACCTTCTTTATTAATAAATGCCGAATTAATGGTAGGCATATTCAAATAACGTCCTTGATAGGAAAGATATATGTACCTTTTTTTACGGACTGTTCCCTGCGCAATTCTGATAGATATGCTTACCTTTAAAATGGATAAGATTTTCACCTTTTGATGACCTGATTTCCTAATGAAATAAATAATTCAATTTAAAAAATGCATAGTTACTATCACTTGTTTAAAAACATTTTTGAATCGATTACAGTTGAATTTTATCATCTTGGGTTTTTTTAAGTGTTTATGTTTCCTAACAGAATTCTATGACACGTGTTAAAAATTGCATAAATAAACGTTGATAACGAATGAATACGACTTGTAAAGGATAGGTTTCAGGCTCAGTAGATTTCTGCTGACGTTATATTTATGCCATCGGGTATTGAAAACTCTCGATGGTTCTTTTTAACTTTCTCCCACACGGATTCATACTCACTTTGACCCCAATATTGAGATTACATGGTTTGGATACAAAGTGTGCAATGGGCAACTGTGCCCGTTCTTTCCCTCTTCATAAATATTTTCCCCAAGCAAGACACTTCCTTTTCTAGGAAATGTTGTCGCTTACAGATTTCCAGGTAACACTAATTTCCTCATAAAGCATCAATGATGTTTACAAACACTTAACATAAACATAAGCCTTTTTACATTATAATTGCAGCCTAATTTTAAATAATTAAAATAAAGGTTTTACAGATGAGTTTCAACTTTTTTTTATTGCTTGCTGTTATATGTAAAATAATTTGCGCTCTTGACTATCTACAGCAGCTTTATATAGCTGTTTCATTGGCTTTCATTGATCTATATAGCAGGCTGCCGTAAACTGTGGATAGCGATCGTGAATCGGGTGGCACAGAAAATTATAGATAGAGATAGAACTTTCACAGGATGCGTCTTCTTTTTGAAGTTTGTTTGCTTGTTTTGCTCGTCTTCTATTCAATTGGTTATATTCATATCTATTTTCAAATGTTGTGACTATATTTTGATATTTTTTCACGAAAATTAGATCATTAAAAGCTTCAAGCCCTCACGCCACTTCAAATAAACTTCTACGAATATTGTTGCAGACTTGACGGCCTTACACCATATGAAGATTTTCATCCTGAGCATTCATTTATTTTTCAAATTTATGATTTTTTATTGTCATTCACATTTTTCTAGAGTTAATTTTGAAAATAAAATAAACTATAGTCGGAAGGAAGAGTTATTAAAGTTAAATCGCGAATGGATGAGATGTAATAGCCTTGATTTAAATTAGAAATGAAAAATTCTGATGATTCTACTTACCATGTTTTAATAATGAAAACTATTGAGTAGTAAAACATTCATAACTGTAAAAATTAGATTTTTTTTTCATTTCAATATTCTGGGGAAATGCAACTGTTATAATTTAATTAAAATTGCAATTATTTACCAACAAGGCTGATTCTTCATTCTAGACATTTGATTCTTCGATCTTGAAATTTGAATGAAGCTGAATATGGACGCTTTGAATTGGAAGAAACAAGGCTGAATCAATGAGAGTGGTCTCTTTGAATTTTCAGGCATACACTCTTTTAAGATGTTATCTCCCCTCCCTTGCATAACAATTGCGGGCCATGGGTAACAACACGATCGGCTAAATATTTATTTTCAAAGTCCCGCATATGAGCGTTTTGTGGTTCTTAGAACAGGGAAGAAAACTGAGAATGCATTTTGGGTGCTCTTTTGTCCCCCAACTTAAAGCAAAATTTTCAACATAATAACAAATTTAGAAACACGATGACATACCAAATATCATTTATGTAAGAATTTTCGTTTTTGAGCTACCGCGTTCAGATGCATGCGAATATGACATACAGACAGCCAACCCATTGACATATCGATACAAAATTTTTATACATATGTACACTTCAGATGCTAAAGCTTAGGATCATATTTTATCCTACTAGCTTTTGCAGTTTTTTTTTAATTGCGGTGTTTGTTCTCTTACCCAGATAAACTTCTTGAGAATAGATTTCGTTCAAAATTCGACAAATAAATATATATACAAAATTGGGGGTAAAAATCATATAATAAATTTCTGCCGTCTAGTTCAAAGTCTAATTTCATAGATATAATTCCAAAAATATTTTTCAAGCTTCAAGAGGTCTTAAACGTGAAGAATAATCGAAATCTAGAGTTTAAATGTTTTGACTATTGTAGCACTTTCTCTTTTATACTTCGCATACGAGAAAATAAAAAATGCAAGCCGGAAATGTAGTCTGAAAACTGTGAAAAAAAAATCCCTCTTCTAAAACTTAATTAGACTACCCTGAATTTTAGTCCGCATCTAAATGAACAATGCCAAAATCACTCATGTCTAAGCACGATAACAGTTATGCATGATTAACTAAATATAAACGCTTTGGTGAATATTTATAATTAATGAATTTTCAGAAGCTTTTAAATCAGTATATTACAATATCAGTAGCCTCTGATTATAAGGCAGCTAGCTATAAATTCAACAGCAAACAGCGACTATATGCCTCGTCGTTCGTCCTGCTATCGCTACGGCTATTTGATGTGTGCTTTCCATTACGATCTAGAACCAGACTAAACAAGATATGTGTGTTTATGCAACAATGTCTTTCCTTCGTAACTGATTCCAAAACCATGTTGCAGAAGCAATTGCTGCTTTTATCCTTTTGTTTAAACTGTTAGAATTTAATATTTTCCTCTCAATTTTCAGTACTATGTATTTAATTCCACAAATTATTGTACTAAAACAATATTCTTCAAGAAAGTTTAAAAGCGATATCTATTCTTTATTAATTAAGGGGGGAAAAGTTAAATTTTTCAAGCTAATGCGAATTCCCTAATAAAACTGCATTCATAAAAGGATGTAATAACGGAAAAAGTACCAAGTATTTTTTAAATAAATTTAAATAAATAAAAATACATTTATAGTGCATTAAACAGCAGATATTTTTATTTCAATCATTCTTTGCTTCTTCATGTATTCATTTATTGTTTCTCAAATTCTTTACAAGTTAACTTTATTAGTATGAATCAAAATTTAATTTAATTAATTATGAATTTTTAATTAGTTCTGAAAGTAGTAAAATATATACTTCATAAAGAATTTTTCAGGGTACAAAATTCAAATTTCTAGTAAATTAGGATATGAGTGAAAATCATTTATAAAATTCCATCTTTACAAATATGAAAATAGTCGAGTTAAATAAAATATATATTTCAGTAATCAGTTTAAAATGAATTTTGGGGGCATAACCTAATGATAAAATCTCTATTCCGTAGAGGGGAAATCGAAGTCTTGCGAACAGATTTCATTGAAAATATGGCTGGTATATGGGACTAAAAAAGATCTGGTTGAAAATCAATCGTGTTATATTAGTGTATAACGGGGAACATTTGCCAATATTAACTTAATCAGTATTGTCTATGTTACTCGACCATGGTTCAGATGTATAAGATCTGCTCCTGTACATCTTGTACATTTAGACAATTGAGCACCATCCTTGCCAGCCGAACTCGTTCGAAAAAATTATTTTCGCCCCATACCATCAAGCAGTCCTAGCAATATCGCCTTTCAAGTGAATTTTTTCTTTTGCGATATCTTTTGAAAATATTATCTCTTAGAAATAATTTTTAAAATTTAAAAAAAAAAACATCTTTTTCAAATTTGGAGTAAATCTTTATCGTATTAAGTGTAAATATCACAATCAAAACTGCATTCGTCGAACTCAACGAACTTTTAAATTACCGTGTTGACAGCTTGATAAATAGAGCGCCAGACAGACAGATGTGTGTTTTTCCGACTCAGGGAGGTTTAAAACAGTCTGATTCATCGAAATATCGAGGTCGATCTTTTGGACGATTATAGAATTTTTCCTTTGCATACTTTATGTACGGGAAAGTAAAAACTGATAGCAATATATGAATTAAAATTTTTCACATAGGAATACGATTCACTATTTTTTCTGCATATCTATTTAAGGTTTATCCTTTATTTCCTATTATTAAATTCTGAGAATTTCAAAACATCCTACAAATTTTTAGAATTTCTCAGGACTGAATTTTGTATGAAGTATTAACAAAAGATTATTAGACTTAGAAAATTTAGATGAGTAATTAATTTTCTGTTGAATTGATTGTCTGAACAGCAGGGTGCTTTCTATTGATTTGTTTAATTAAAGTAAATGTATATCAAAATTTGTTCGGCTGTAATGCACTATTTGGTCTATTAGTCCCCTATCATTTTAGTACTGCATGTTAATTATAAAGTAGATAAAACATCTTTCGAAGGTGGAAAAAAAATTTATAAATGAAAATATCTGCAAAAGAATTACACAAATATGGATGGTGAAATGCGTTTGGTATTGATAATTAGTATAAAAATATTTCAAACTCAAATAATTATTTTTAGTGAAGCAACTCAGAAATGCGTTATGTTTAAAATTATTCATTTATTCCATTTTAAATAATGAATCAATTTAAAATAGTAATGTATTCATATTAATTAATTAAAATAATTTATTCATTTTTATCCAAATCATGTTATTATGTAGGCACCATCAAACCTTCCGTAATCCAAATTAATTGTAAAAATAATTAACATAGCAGATTATTTCATTGATAAGAAATATTATCACAGGCCCGGCAAAAGTCAATTAATAAATAATAAATTTAAAACAGGCTTTTATGTGTATTAAAATATAGAAAATAATTTTTTATCAACAATTTGGAGATCAAATGAATAATTGTAATATCAGCATAATTACTCGGCATAAACTGGAATTTTATTTTTATCATATTTTATTTTTGATAGATATTTAAGTTTTTACTTTCTTTTGATATTTATTGAGACTTTATTTTTATCTTGCTGCTTTCAAACACTGAAACCTTTATGATTTTTCCATTTGACCTCCGAATTTTTGGAAAAAAAAATTTTCTACAATTTAGTATACAAATAAAAGTGTGCTTTTCCATGAACCAATTCTTTACATTATTTACATAATAATTTTTTAATTAATCTTTAAAATTAATTATTATGAAATGTTGAAATCAGTTCATCACAAATTCACTAGCAGATGAAACCTCCAGCAATGAATGAAAACTGAAGAAAACTAAGCATTTTATTGCTAATTGGGTTCTAAAAAATTAAAATATTTCAATCGTTTCGAGAACGAACAACCTTACAGAATTTCATAATTCTTAAGTGCACCAGAAAGTAAAAGAGAAACCGGTTACAAAATTCTGTTTTTACAAACATGAAACAATTCGAATCATATGAAAAAAGCATTAAAAGTCAAAGAAACACTGGTTAAAAAAAATTGAAATTTTCTTAATTATTTTTCTAAATATAAATATTTTGAAGGTACAGAATACGCCTTGTTCAAACATATTAAATTTGGACTGATATTTACTTAATAACAAATATTATTATAATTCAGTTATTACATAGATGGCCAACTCAATATTCAGAATCATAAACTAAAATGGCAAAATTTTCAGAGGTGTTCAGTTTGTATTTTACAACCCCATAAGGAATAAAGCAATGATTTTTACTACATATATATGTCTTAAAATAATCATTTATGGAAATATAATTAGAGCAATAAAAATGAAATCATTTGAAATTTTATTGCTTTTATTTGTTATTTTCAAGAAATTCAAAAAATAATAAATGAATAAAGAAGAAGAGTAAATGCAGGAAATAGGTCTACGTTTCCTTTTGTTGTTTGGAATTTCAAAAAAAAAAACTGAAAAATAATTTCAGAGAAATAAGCAATTTACTAATTAATTAATACAAATTTTACTATGTGCGCAAACTTCACTATAACATTTTGATGCTTGTAAAATTCTAGGAAATTTGTCAGAGTTTTACCTGAGTAAACTAATAAATTAAAGGAAACCTTACAGTATTTAATTGTATTGACAAAGCAACTAGGGATAAGGGGGGGGGGGGTACATTCTCGGACCAAGGAGAAATGAAAAATCATTAGTGTTTATGTCACTTTTTAAAATAAAATATCATGATTGGACGAAAAAAATGTTATTTTCTAAGCGCCAATCGCATTTATCAAATTATGAATGATGATTTGGGCGAAAATTTCAAATTATGCTCCTCGCGCTACTTATCCCATCTAAGCTACTGCTTAGCAAGGCCAGATTTACAGCTTAGTATCTTTATAAGTCTTTCAATATTTGAAGTGAAAAATAATATCGTGTTTGTGTCAAAATAATTATTTGGAATACGATGACGCAAAGCCAAAATTAACTAATTTAAATCCACCTTTAATCCACTTTAAATTGATATGTAAACTATGTTCGATGCCTAAAATTTAGAACAGATCAATGAGAATTATTACATTTAGCCCAAGATATTAAACCTTAGTAAAGCAAATATTCTGAAAACTAAGCTTTTTTTTTTTTTCAGAAAATAAAAATAAGAAACATGCAGAATTCTTAAATTGAATTGTTTAAAAATAAATACACAGACATTTCAACATAAACAATTGTTTACCACAACAGGAAAGTACATAAATATTCAAGGAAGAGATATACTTTTAGGTTAATGGTTTATTAAAAATGAAAATAATTCCCAACAATAGTCATATTTTCTTTCTTTTTTTTATTAGTCTACCACATCTTTCAAAGATACCTAACATCCTACACTATAAACAACCTCGTGTTTCCGCTATTTCAATTAAAATTCATGATAAGTGAAGTACACCAATAGCTATTGCGGATCTGAGAGAAAAAAAAACGGCAGTTGTAAAAAAAATTACTGACACGCTTATAGAAATATGACGCAATACTAGATATCCGTGAATGACAATGACTACGTCACATTGATGTCACGACGACGTCATTAAAGCTACCGAGCGGGGTTTTCCCGCACCTGAAGCGATTGAGGCCCAATCATGTTGCGTGAACTGACTGTTTCCTCGTTTCGATTCTAGGAAAAAGTACAGCTATTAAATTATACCGCTGCATTTTTTCACCGGTAGATTGTTGTTGAACGAGAAATGGATTTATTCATACTTATTTTGTTTGATGTTGTGCTTTAGAGGGCGGTGTTGAAAACTCGTTCTGGCCAATAGCGTGACTGGATAGCAAGAGGAAACGATGCAAAAAACAACATGAGTTGAAAGATTAAAGTCAAAGTGATATAAGTCAGAGTTTTAAAAATATGTCAACGTCTACAGGTATTCAGCTTAGGATTTATAAAAGTAAAAATAAAAATTATCAAAACAATGTTGAAATGCTCTTTAATCACTAACACATGTAGAGACAAATTGAGTGGTATAGAGTACTCCGAATTCTGTTTTAATTCGACCTTCGAAATATCCACGTCATAACTTAATCATTCAGAAATCGTCGTTTCGATTCATCTTAACAGCTTTTCTTTCATACTTTTCGATAGTGGGGTAAAAAATAAGAAATAAAAATAAATAAAGAAACAGACTGGTTTTGACATAAACGTTCGTTGCTAATTTGATTAAATTATGATGCAATACCAGTTATGTACTATTACTTATTCTTCAAATTGATGCATTCGGAGTATTTTTAAGGCAACCATATTCCATCTATAATCAAAATTGGGATGGCTGACCTATAGAAACTTATTTTTTACAAATCTGAACTATTTAATTCTGAGTATAAACTGGACATTCCAGGATATTTTATTTAAAAGCTGGACAATTCCCCGGCAAACAATCAGAAATTGAAACTAAGACCAGCATTTCAGAATATCTATTCTCTTACGCTATTATCTTCTTAAGGATAGTTTTCTTCAACCAGCTAGCTTCATTTATAGTTTTTCCTAATTTTTTCCTCTTAGTGGTTTCTCTCTAAAGGTATCTAAAAATTTATCATTAAATGGAATGTAAATTCGTTTTTCGTAACATTCATGTTAACGTACCTTGAAGGATTTCTACAAAGCAGATTCAGCGAATAAAATATTGCACTTGAGTTAAAGTTTTAATAAAACTTATCCATGTGATTTGCTCAAAAAAATTACAGATCACAATATATACATAAATATGAAACATGATTTGAAGAAGTAGTAGTTGAGTTCTGTAAAAAATTTTTATTCTACATAATTTCAAAGAAATAATGCGGTTTTTAGCTTATTTCAAGATTTCTTTGTCCAAACCACTTCACAGAGAACCGAGTAGGAACGCAAAAAGCAGAAAAAAAGAAAAAGAAAGGAAAAAAACTATGAGAAAGTATTCGCAGTTTATACAATTTTAGAAAAGAATTTCAGACTCAACATTTTGATTCCGTGGAAAAATAACAGCCCTCGCTACTCAGAAGTTAAAGTTACAGTGAAACCGGAGTTTGAGTGATTAGAAAATTATTTTTAGAGCTAGATTAATTAGAAATTACAACACACTTGCATATATATTAAAACTCGCTTTCTTATAAATACCAAGGCAAAATTTGAAATGGTCATGGTAATTTTTCGAAATTAAATGGTTATAAATAAATAATATATCATGACTATTATACAATTTACTGTTTTTACTGAATAAAACATCCTAAAACAAAACGTGGATAGTGATATTCCATATGGTAAATGAAATAAAAATGGCGAATTTTTTTTCCAGTAAATTATTCTATTGTAATGACAGTAGACACATTACCTATTTAGTTATAATTTTTCATCCAATCGAATATCACGAAAATATAACAGCAATTTTATTAGGTTTTTGTTGAGTTCGCTTTCCAAAACAAGGCTTTAAGTTTGCTTCCGATATTTTATCAAACAAAAGGTGAAAGCTTAGACAATTTTTAGAATTTCATTTCAGTATATGTTACAAAGAGGGAAATAACTAAAAAAAATTTCAGATTTATATGTGCATTTTTTTAATTCAACTTTGTTGAAAAAACCCGGGTCATCTAAAAATTCTTTTCATAACAATTAGAATTTTCGGGCCGAGAAATAATCCTATTTTAAAAGCGTTATTCTTTTATTACGAATGTTATTAGAAGGGTTCGGAAATTCGATTTTCGGAAGAAAAAAAATGAAAATCGAATTTGAAGTTAACATTTTGTCTTAATTATTAAGCCTGGACGCATTTCCTAATAACCGTTGGACTTGTGCATCCTACTATTTAATGTCATTCGAGAATCGGCCACTACAAAACGAGTTTTTTTTTTCTTAATCGGTCATTGTGGTACCATTTGAAATAAAAGAACAACGTTTTTAAAATAAGTTCATTTATGATCAGTGAATTCAGATTGATAAAAAAAAAAGTACTTATTGACATTTTTCAACGACCGTGTTTCTTTCAACAAAGTTGAATTTTAAAATATAATACAGAAATCAGTCTGAAACTTTTATTAGTTCTTCCCCGCTAGAAACATGTATTTAAATGGAAGTTTGAAAATGTCACTTGAATTAAAAGAAAATGAAAGATATTTTTCAAATATGCATTCTTTTTAAATGAAATTCTGAAATAATTAAGCTACCATAACATTCAATAGTTCATTTTATCAATACCTTCAACTTTTTATCTAAAATTAATAGCCTTTTATTTAAACAAGGAAAACAAGTGCTATCCCTTATCCAGCTTACATAAACTTAGAGCCCTGTTTTGGATAATCAGCTCTACAAATTAAACTAATAAAATTGCTGTTATGTATTGCTTTCACATTTCGACAATTTTCATGACAATTCGATTGAACTAAGAGCTATAACTAGTGCTAGAGGTGCATTGCCATAGGCCTCGGGGCAAAAAAAAAAAGAGATTTGAAATAATAATGGCTCGCTGTCAGAACAGATATGACTAACAGGTGTCTACTACATATGTTACTTTTTAAAGTCTAAAAAATGAAAAATTATTAAAAATATGAAATTTTTATAAAGGTGTCTAAGCCACAATAACTTGACGTCGAGGTCAACGATTCAAGATCTGATTCTATTAGAAATCGTCTCATTTTAGGAGTCTGATCTCGATGATGGAATAAATTGCCCTCCGCTAGTGCACTGCAGATACTTTCCAAGGTAGAACCATGTTTTTAAATAAACAAAGTAGGCAGCTGCTAAGGGGCCTCAGTTTTGGGAAGGGGAGGGGAGTGAGATATCATTTTTTTAGAACTTTCAAAATAATTTAATCATGCGCTTTCACTTGCAAGGGCCATGCAAGCAAGCAAATTCAAACCAAATATAATTTCGATTTCAGATCATTCTTTCAAAATCATTCATAATTAATTTGCTTTTGCGAACTTTTTATGATGTTGTTTTATAATTCTAAAAATAAAGGTTGTTTTATAATTTTTTTTAAAAAAATGCATGATCGTATAATTAAATATGCCTCTGGTAAAAAAAAAATATCATTAAAGAAAAAATACTTTGTATAATTTATGTATAAATTATTTTAAAATTTATATTTTGAATTCTTTATTCACGTGATACAGAAATTATTGTCCTGAATGTGACTTGCAATAATATACCTTTTTTATTTCAGTGTATCAAAATTTGCTACTTAAAACTACTGAAATTAAAATGAAAAAGTTATTTTGAAAGTTAGAAAGATGGAAAAAGGACCCCCGAAACTTGCATTGAATAAATGCTCCGAAGGGACTTAATCTGGCCCTGTTGAAACGGGAATGCTGACCCACGTGTCATCCTTATCATCTGAACACGAGGCGTGTTCCAAAGTAGCTCAAAATGGATAATTCCGATAATTAATCTGAAGCAAACGAACCCCAGTTGTTATAAACCATGTAAAGAGAAATTTACTTATGATTATAGACCAGAACTGGAACCGTGAAAGAAAGACGATTTACTTTTATTATATTTTTTTCATGTTTACGAACATACTGAAAACAGAAAGAAGATATAATACTTGTTTATAAAAAGGCCGTTTATTTATCTAAATAGACGTTAAAACCAAGGTCGTTTTATCTTTATGGGGAAAACGAGTTTAACTACGTTTGAATTATTTAACCTGTACTTATCGCTACGAAAAAAAATTCAGCAATAATAATATAAAAATAATAAATTAAATCTCTTCAATGCAGAGACAATAAATATTTCAAATGCTAAACGTAAACAATATCCCTTAGTTACCGTCTGTATGATTAAATAAAATGCGTCGGCATATTTGTTGATAAAGGTTTCGCTTAAAAATAAAAAAATATGTATTTGTTTGAACAAATGTTATTGCAAACGGATTCGCTTTTTCAAGTGGTGTGTTTACTACAAAATGAAATTTCGTATTATTTATTTCTCAAAAAGCAGGCATCTACTTAAAAAATTTCGAACAAAATCTGAAAAATGCAGCACTAAAAAGATTAAATAAGAAACAGTCGGGAGTAAGCGATGACAGTGATATGACAAACAATCACATCTTTTTTCGCATTACATTTATTATCTAATTGTTCGGATTGAATTTTATTATCCCATTACATTCATTTTAACCGTTTTATTCGCCTAATAAAAACAAAAGAAATAAGACAATATTTCCAAAATTTTGTAATATAACATTCCCTTTGATAATATCTCACTTATCTTGCGTAGCAATTTGCGCACTTCTTACAAAAACAAAACACAATGAATTTTGTCTCAATGTCTGGAAGATAATGATTACAAGATAATGATCTACATTTCTGACTCGGGCAGGTTTTTTTTTTTTTTTTTTTTTTCCCACAAAGGGTGAAAAAAGGCAAGGGGAATAAATGATTTTCAGTTACACTTGATTAGTATTCTATAGGAAGTTTTAATGATTACAATATTACAGAGTACTATACTCGGGTCCAAGGTTTTGAAAAGAAAAAAAAAAAGAATGTTTTTAAATGATTCATTGGAAAATGTAATGAAAATGGGCATTTTAATATACAAAAGCACTTTAGATTTTTAAAAATTGAGCCCGCAATGCAAAAGTTTTTTTTTTTTCAATCAAGTCATATGCTCATATTGATTTGATGCTCGGGTCCTGGATTTGAGAACGGAAGCACATTTTTATTAGGGACCGTATTTCATTATGGTTTCATTGTATATCTGGTGTGGTTTAGTTTAGTTTAGTTTAGTTATATTAACGCCCCGTTTTAAAGCAACACTAGGGCTATTTTGGGACCTCGTAATTTTGAACCGCGGTCAGATGATGAGGACGAAAACTGTGCTGGCACTCCCTTCTCCACACCAGCGGGGTATGTTTAACGTGCACCAGACCTCGCTCTTCGGTAGAATCGTGTCTCCGGTTCCGAAGTCGAAACCTTACCATCTGGCCACAGCGGCCCCATCTAGTTTGGTATTAATTCCGTCCGGATTTTTAGCACTTTAGATTTAAAAAATTGAACCTGAAATGCAAAAGTTTATTTTCAATCAAGTCATATGCCCATATTGATTTGATGATCGAGTCCTGGATTTGAGAACGGAAGAACATTTTTATTAGGGACCGTATTTCATTATGGTTTCATTCCATATCTGGTCTGGTTTAGTTTAGTTTAGTTATATTGACGTCCCGTTTTAAAGCAACACTAGGGTTATTTTGGGACCTCGTAATTTTGAACTGCAGTCAGATGACGAGGACGAAAACTGAGCTGGCACCCACTTCTCCACACCAATGGGAGGATGTTTAACGTGCTCCATACCTCGTTCTACGGTAGAATCGTGTCTCCGGTTCCGAAGCCGAAACCTTACCACCAGCCCACCGCGGCCCCATCTAATTTGGTATTAATTTCGTCGGGATCAAACGTCATCCATCGATGTGGCATGAAAACTTAAAGGGTATCCAGTTTAAGTGCCTTCGGATTAATGTTCTAAAGGACAAAGTCCTCCCCAAAATAGACCCCACATTGATTCAAAATGGGGGCGCTAATCAAAATATACTAAATTGCTTTAGTCTTTTTTATCTTTTTGATGATCTAATCACCTAGTTTCTTTCATTGCAACAAAAATAGCCTAATTTTCTTTAAAAGGTCTTCCAAAAATAGCTCTTTACATTTTATAAGGAGAATAAATCATTTTATGATCAAAAAATATTTATAAATATAATTTCACAAATGATCGTTTAATTCGATGTTTTCTTTCAAAATTATCTATCTTTCAAATTTTTTATACAAATTTTGATATTAGCTATAGATACATAAAATACAGGCACTTTTTTAAAAAAATTCAATGCGAAAGGAAAGGAATTGATTATATAAACAGGAAGAGGAAGCTGGTTTCATGATGGAATGCCTTGCTTATTCGAATGTTATCAATTCGAACGTAAAGTATTTTATATTTAAAGCATCCTCAAACATAATTTATGCGTATTATATGTTCAAAATTCATAAATATGTTTTAAACTATTAACACTCGTTGAGCAGCAGTTAACTTTTAGTCATTACGCAGACACATAATTCAGTACGATTTGTATTGGTTTTTCTTATATAAACTCTTTGTGCGTAGATTCAAGGTAGGAAATCAGGTAATAGTTTTTCCAAAAAAACGAAGGCAATTAATAATTTACTTACGTTGTAAAAAATTCTTCCTTGAAAATGTTTAATTATTATTGTTATTATTTTTCGTACTCACCACTACCATTTTTATACCTTCTTGACAGCAAAAGTGAATCAATATAGATTTTCTAGATAAATTTCTTGACATTGTTCAATATTATGCTAAATTCAGAAAAGTCACAAGACATTCCAGATTATTAGAGACAGTCCTATTTTTGTCTCCTTGACTCAGCTGGGGGGGGGGGGCATTTCTGATTTTATCCCGGTTTTGAAGGAAATGCCAAGCATTGCGTTTTTTAAGAACGAAGTAATACAAATTTTTTAAAAAAAAATTAATGCGCTGATTTTAATATTTTTTCAGGAACCAGACTCTTCATAAGCCAAATTTTCTAAAAATTTTGCTTCTGAAAAGTTTATTTACAACTCACGATGACTAGACTTTGGCTACCTTGATTCGTTGAATAAGTCATATGCAAAGTGTTCTGTCTCCATTTCTAGTAACAATGTATAGTTGAAGTCAGATGACTAGAAGTACTAAATGGAAGGTGAGAGATGGAAGGTGAGAGAAAACATAAGTATAACAAAGGAAAATAACCAGGTGTCTAGGTCATACAGGACAAGAAAAACCACTCATGAAAAAAAGAAAGGAGAGTGCAGATTTGAAGTTCCGAAATTCTAGAATTAATGTAAATCTCCTTTCTCTTCTTTAATTTGCAAGCTCAAACAATAAATGCCAGGTATTATAAAGCGCAATATCATTATTTTTAATTCTCTTGGCAAATGACTTGTTAACTGTACGTGAACCGAAGGAACATTTAATTAAAATTCTTCAACTATCTTTTTAATCTAATATCCATTCAAAATTGTACGATACCAAAATCCAATCACTCCCATTAAAAATCGCGATAGAAAAGTAAATTTACACTAACTGAAACTTCAAATCTATGCCAGGAAACTGAATAAAAATAGAGTGCAGACAAGTGTCAAACTTTCATCGGGGAAACAACCATCTGACTTCTGGCAGTAACTCTGAAACACCTGCATAGAAAAATAATTGTAGTACACGAATTTTTCTCAATTTGATAAAATTCTAAATATACAATCCTTACTACCAATACTTGAAATAACAGTGAAAAGAAATTAAAAAAATTATTTAAAATTGAATGGACATCGTCAACATTCATTTAAAAGGACAACGGGAGCATTAATATACATGAAACGAATCAACAAAAAAGGGTAAGAAAAAAGCTTTTCAAATAATAATTGTTAAAAATAAATTTTAGAACCCAGGTTTGTCAAAAATATGTAACATTACAAAATTGCCAATAATAAGTAATCAGAACTCTAATTCGGTTATAAAGACAAGATCTGGATAATTTCAGTTTTAACATAAATTGATTATACAACAGAAAATAAGAGCAAGACATGATTGAAAATTACTTTAAAATTCAAGCGAAATTTAATAAAGCTAAAAAAAAATCTAGCTTCATAAACGCCGCGAAATGTGAAAGAATCATGTGCCCTGTCACAGCTCCCCAGGTTAGTAGACATTTTTAAGTCAGTGTTTGTAAAAATACTTTCTGAATTTTGTCTCACGAACAGTAATACAATAGTATAAAATAATATAAATTTATATTACAAAATTTAAAATGAACTACCTCTTAATCTTCAGTTTTGTAATATAAACCTATATTACAAAATTTTAAATGAACTACTTCTTAATCTTCAGTTTGGGAAGCCCCTTCTTAAACCAATTTGAATCGTTCTCCTACTATCCTCCTTCCCTTACATTCACTTATAATCAACTCAAGAATTTTAGAGGTAGCAAACTCTAGATTATTCACGATTGTTAATCCTAAAATGTTATTTAAAAAACTTTAAAACGCAAACAAAGGGAAATGTTTTAAAGCGAAAAAACTAATGAATGATTTTTTTTTCTTTTGTAAGAAAGTAAACCAACCAATTGCTAATACAGAAGTTTGATGATGATGTGTCCGGGTTACCACGGAAAGAGGTTGCAGTAGGTTCTGAGGGTAAAGACCCCTGAGCACCCGAGGGCAGATGTCTGACTTCTAGCGCATGAAATTCGCATACATTCGCTTGCACAACCCCTTTTTACAAGGGAGCACATTCACACGCCTCACAGATGAAGAACAACCATGCCCGAATAGGGATTCGAACCTGGGACGCCAAGATCACGGAAAAGACACGCTACCCTTCTGCCAGGACGTCGGCTGTTGTTTCTTTAAGTCATAGTTGTATGCGAATGTCACCGTCTTCTAAATAAAAGTTTTTCAAAAAAAAATTTCATGTTCTGTCCTTTTTTCAATAATTTTATAGATTATCCTCGGAATTGGGATTGTATGCCTCACAATTCTGCAAATAATCGGGAGTTGACTATTAATAAAATCAAAATAAGTTCGAGGAACTTATATGTAGGTAATATTTTTTATCTTTGAATTAAAAGAATTATCTTTTCATATTTTCATTTCATTAATTGGTAATTTCAAACTATTATATCTTTTCTTTTTAAGCCCCGTGCCCTCCATTTTTTATTTCTAGTCTCCTAAAGGGGCGGGGGAGGTATACGTTAGAATCCCTATAATAATAATAAATTTAATTGTATATCGTGCTAAGAAATAAAATATCATATGATAGGAGAAAATGCTTTTACACATTTCTATTTAATCTATTTCATGTTTGTAAATATAGAATTTTCAAATTTATTTTCGCTCACTTATCCAAGTTCTAAAATTCCTATATTTTGTACACTTCTCGGTGACATTCTTATTTTAATACTTTCAGAAGTTTATTGTTAATTAATCGCTTAATTTGATTAAATTTTAATTCCATAATGTATTTGGGAAAAAATTGATTTCAAAGTTCTCTAATATTCATAATAATGGATTATAAATTGAAAACTGAAAAGTAAAAAATTTGTTATTTTTTATACAAAAAGACAAAACGAGCAAAAACAAAAAGAGCATTTTTAAAAACTGTTTTTATTACGACATTATTATTTAATAAAATTCTTTAGAATAATACAGTCTATACTTACAATTTAACATTTTACATTAAAAGGAAGAAAAAATATGATCTTACAAATTAAGATCTCAAAGCTAATCTGATTCTGAAAGCCATGCAATCAGTCATATACCCTGAAGGATTCTAATTTCCGCTTGAAATAAAAGACAGGAGATTAAAGATACTAGAAACAGAAATCAAAGACAAGCTGCTATTTGCAACCAGACTCTACGTCTTCTAACCACTGAAGCAGATGATGCATATCTTTGGCGATAAAAATCCGAAATATTTACTACCAACTCATTATCTTGCGCTTCAGGTGAGTCCCTGAATCGCCATAGAGGCACCTTTCTTTAGCAATCACCTTGTGTGTCTCCTTTAGGCTGCCCTTTTTGTCATGCAGAAACCATTCACGTATTGTGCCAGGAAAGATTATTTTTTAGACTGACGGTGATAACGATGACCCCTCACTCGGACACTGATTTATGGGTGGTACTTACCTAAATGTAACTGATTATTTTCAAGCTCTCTCCTTTCCAAAATAGAAAATCTCCTTTTCATCTATGAGCGGGAAATATTTTCTATATGAGTGGTCAGTTTTCTTATTTCATGTAAGTGCAGTGTCGTAAAATTTTGATTAAAAAGGTTTGACTATAATATTTCAATATACAAAATATTTCAAAGTTAAAAAAAAAAAACATCTAAACACTTCGCTGCGCGATGATGCCTAATTGTCCATTTAACATTCTTTAACATAACAATTTTTAAAATTAATTTTAAATAATTTTCAAACATCAATCATGAAGCCAATTGCTTATTCCGTTTTCGACATGAAGTTAAAAAAAAAAATTTAATGAGGAAATTTGGACTAAGAAAAAGGTTTTTTTTATCCTATTTAAAAATTTAAGTTCAAAATTAAATTTTAAAGATTTTTCTTTATTACTTATGCTTATTTATAGAAATTCACATATTCAATTGCAAAATAAAAAAAATAGTGCAAAATAGAGTTTATAAAATATTTCATTAATTCTCGATTCGAATTTGGTTCGAAACATTGAAATAAGCCAGCTTGAGCAGCTGCATACTGCCATAAAAAGAACAGAACCGAGTCTTTAATGGGTTTCTATTCCTTAATTAAACTTCATTTACATTGCAGCGTTAAATTCTACACAATTTTGCTTTATTCGATAGAATGACAAATCTGCATGAATTTTTTAAATCCGATTTGAGATTTATTTGCATTATTTTTAGACTTTATGTTCTTTTTATATAATTTACCTCATTTATACAAAGTATTAAAAAAATTCAAATTGCTTATGAAGGGAAGACTGATTACGCAAAAACTTGGGAAATATATGATATTAAGAAAAACATATCATGATTTGCAAGTCAATTTTTCATGTGAAAATTGAATCACTTCATAAACAGGGGAGAAAACTTTTTTTTTCTAAAATGAATGATGAATACTACATTGTTCTGTCTTATTTATGAATGAATGACAACGATTTAATTAACTTCATATTGTGTTAAGGTTTTAATCTCCACATTTCAGAACAGGAAAAAGGGAGGGGGGGTTTAAATACGATTAATACAAAAAGTAGATAATAGGCACGTATAAGTAATTATTTAAATTGTGCTAAATATTTTCATTTTCCATACCACAAAGCATTGAAATTATTTTTATTGAAAAGAAAACCTTTTTATTAGTAATTAAGAGCTTTTGACCTTGCAGTATTTGATGCTGGTTTTGCTAAATAAAATTTGGTTTATTTCAAATCATTATTTATATAAAGCACTTAAGAATAAGTCGGAATTATTTCATGAGGAAAATAGATAAAGACTATTAATATGCAAAGTTAATATAGCTTAAGCTGCTGTAAGCAAAGTTATTGTAATGTAAATAGTTGCCAAGTTGGGAGAGTCCAGAGATAAACGCAATTGTGTGATTTAAGAACTCTGTTTCAAAAAAAGGCGTATTTTTCGTTTCAGTAGTTTTTATTAAGTATATAAATTTCAAATCGTAATGACAGAATCAATTTCGACGCCACAATTTTCCAGTTTTGAATATTTGAGATTTACAATTTAGGTATAAAAGTCTCGGTTTTCATTTTTCGCTTACAGAAAAACTTGGTACCATTTAACACAACTTGATTTAAATTGCCTATAGTAATACAAAATATATCCTGTGAATACTCTAAAATTTCGATACAGATGTAGAAGTGGTACATAGATGTTATCTAGAAAGTAAACACGTATCATATTTTGAATTATCCTTTAACTAATTCGATTTTAAGAAAATGATGCCCTTTAAACAGTATTATTTTTTTAAAAACTTTTTAAAGGATAAAAAGGTGCGACTATTAATAAGACAAATCATTTTATAATGCCAAAAATTATTATTTGCAATCACCCCTCCCCCATTTTTGGCGTACCATAAAAAATACAAGCGCCTTCTATTTAGATTTTTAAAAATGCTTGTTTAAACTTCCCCTGAAAGATATCACCCGTATTTTCCGCATAAAATTAGTTTTTATTTCGTCTTCACCAAGAAATCATACTATATGTCTCATTTGAGAAAAAAGTAAGCAATTTGACGTATTCATTCTTTCTGAACATTTGACGTGTCATTAATACGAATGACAAAGCATCTTGTTGATCTAATCAAAACCGATATTGGAACAGATAGATGATATTTTGTACAAATACCTTAACTGCTGTTCCATTAAGACCGTAGGTATAGGAACCTGACAGATAAAACAACTTGTTTACAATAGGTGTGTTTTTCCTAGAGGGTCACCATTCATTGGCGTCTAAGATTGTTTTTCTCAAAAACTGTGACTTTATCTTCCTGTTACTATCATGTTTGTGTTATTTGATTTCACGTGTTTGCTTTTTTTCTGCACCATTGTTTTCACTTCTCCTTGAAATCTTTGAATTCTTACGCTGTGGGTGACCAAACTGAACAATGATAGGAAATGTGAAACGGATATTTATACGTCATTTTGGGAAAATAACAGTGAAATACATCAATACGCATTGTCTACAGGAAAATATCAAACGCTTTCGTAGATTAGTTTAAAAAAATACTAGTTAGAATGCAAATCTCTGAAGTATAAGAATGTTTTTTATGTATTATGCTCTTGTGAATTTAGTGGAGAAAAGGTATCATTTAATAGTCATTATAAAAAATTCCATTTACTTCAAATTAATAAAAGATTATTTTTTTTTTCGAAAACCATGATAAAATACAACAGGGTTTTTTTTTCTTCTTTTGAATTTTACAATCTTTTTGTATGACGTATTCTTATGAAAAAATACGTATCATTTTCAGTTAGTTTCAGTACATAATGTGTGAAAGAATTCTTCGCAATTTGCTTTCATTCTGTTATTCTTAATAACCATATCATATATAGGCAAGATAAGCAAAAACCACTTGTTAAGTTTCTGCCCGCAACAAAGCTGCATTCCTTTTTTTTAATAAAATTCTCTCAAGAAGGAAAATGATTACAAGTTGAGGAGCTATATGAAATTTTGTTAGACAACTATTAGAATCATGCCAAAAAATGTGACTTTTATGATAGGTTTTATGACTGGCAACTTAACATTATGAGGCCAACAAAAGCGGTTAGGTGCCCTTTTCTATTTACATATTTAAAAAAAAACTGTAACGAAAGTTTAAAAAAAATGCTAATCTTTCTGATTACCCTTATATTTTCTCTCTTATTAATGTTCAAAAATCCTATTTTGGTTTAACTGGATTCTTGAAGTATCGATGTTTAATTTACCAATCATCATTTAAATTTTAAAACTTATTTTCTACAGTGCATAAGTGCGAGTAGATGCGCGCGCTTTTTTGTAAATGCGTTACAAAAAAATCAGATTATCATGCCTCAATCTCAATTTTTCTTAAAATAAATCGAAAATTTTTCGTCATTTCTACCATAGAAAACTACATATTTGAGCAGGATATTTTTTTTTTCTTTCCTCATTTTTTTAAATAATGAAATTGATTCCGATATTTTACTTGTTCAGAATTTTTTTCCTAACATAAATAGACATTCACCAGTGCTTTCATTCCTTCTTTTCATCATTTTATGACAATGATACTCTTTACATTCTTATTATTCTCAAACTTTTCTTTCTCTCATGAACACGAGCTGAGCTAACTAATCTTCAAGCTTTCAGTCAGCGATTTTAATCCCGGGCGATGAATCCCAGTTATCTTTTTTCCATCTTACCTATTAACATAAATGGATAAAGTCCTTTCGTAGATAACTGAAGGTCACATTCACTGTTGCGATAACGGCAGCTTCGAAATTTTCAGACCATCATTTCTACAAACGAACTTCCAGCTCAACTATAGTAGCTATGAGCGTGGGGTTATAGACACCCTACTGGAATGAAACAAAAAAAGAGCAATGCAGATTATGAATCTGAAAATAATTATTTCAGTCAGATCAGAATATGATCACCATGTAGCTCTAAATGATTTACTCCTTTTCGTAAGTAGGTATGGTGAGTAGTTTTTAAGTGTTAGGGGTACAAAACATCCCCTGAAAATTATTTTGTTTTTGAGATCAAATTAGACTTTTCTTTAACGTAAATGGCCTGTCGCTTTAAAAAAGTAAATGTGATAAATTATTAAAGATAAAAAAAAATTGAAATTAAAGAGAAAGGCAGAAGAATGAATTGATAATTTTCTGCTTTTAATAATAATAATAATAATAAATTATTCAAAAAAATTCAATAATATACAGAAATTACTGTAGGCAAGTTATTTTTTTAATAAAATTTTCATTTTATTTGCTGAGTTTACATTTTGTTATCTTTTGCTTTGCTGATACTAGAAAAATAAAAGAAAAATGAGATACAAGAAAATGAAAAGTTAATGAAATTCGTGCTTAAAAAATTTTTAGAGGTGCATTTTGAAAATGAAAGAATTGAAAAAACAAACTTCACAGAAGTGGAGATTGAGACATGAGAATTTAAATAATAAAATTAATTAATGTGATGCATTAGAAGTATTGAAGAAAAAGACTAATTTATCTACATTTATGCATGCAGTAAAATTTTTTTCATGAAGTCAGATTAATATGATTATTAAAAATAAACTATTGTTATTAAATATGTGAACTATTTTTAATGTGTACTTGTACTTTTATATTATTTTCTCCACATTTTGATGCATTCTTTTGATTTTACATTGAGTCTTACAATCTGATGATCTTTTTTGTTGTACAAATTTTGTAGTAAAATTATAATAAAATTGATATTTCAATATCGAAAGAGAAAAATGAGTAAAATAGAAGAGTTATATAATGAAAAGAAAATAGCTTTTCCTTCTTAACAAAATGTTTTTAAGTCACAGAACGATAAAAAAAAGTTAACTTTTGATGTACTTATATAAATTTAGTGTCATGATGCAAATATTCTATTTCTGACTGAAATATTGTTAAGAGTATAAATCAAGAAGAAAACAATAAGAAATGCTTCTCACGTATCCACTTATGAGGGCTGCTCTTAAAAAAATAATAAAAGTGACCAGAAAAGAAATGATACTTTCAATTACAATGTTTGATGTGTCAAGTATTTATTCTAAAATCAGTGGAAGTAAAGCTTTTCATACAACTATAAGTATGAAAAGCGTTATTTCCTCGATTCAATAGATTATATTAATAATTTAGCTATTAGCTTCATTACTTTTCTATGAATTATTGCAGTATTTATTTTATGCAGTGTTTGTACATATTATTGGAATATTTCGTAAGTCTTCGAAAATTATTGCAGAAATTTGTCTTTTATTAAAACATGTACTGGCTAAAAGAAGCTTATCATTTGTTTACAATCTATCTTGGAAAATTAACAATTTTCATTTGTTTTTATTATTATTGTTAAAAATTAACATAAGAAAATTTTAAATTTGAGCAGTTTCAGCAAGCTGACTTTTCTATCAAATTATTTACATTAAAAAAATTGGGGGAAAAGATATTTGAAGCATTTTAGTTACTATCACATTTGCTATTTAATTTTTTTTTGATTATTTTTTGTATAATGTTATACAATATTTGTTATTTGGTTCAGATATTACCGAATATTTAAATAATTTCATTATTTGATATGGGAGTAAAAAGGCATTTTATTATGATTGCTTTGAATGTTTTTATATTTAATTCATAATTTTAAATACGCAACAATGGTGAAAAATATTTCGAAATATTTTATGAATCTAACAATTATTATAGCTTTATATCTGGTGTCTAGATTTTTTTCTTTGTTATACGGCCTAAAATTTAAAGCAGCTATAACAGTCACTTATTTATGGCATTTCAATATGACGTTGGAAAAAAAAATGGAAATTGAAAACTGAACAAATAATTGAAAAAGAAAACACCCTAGAACGGAGAAAGAAAGAAATTATAATATTTATATTATTTTTTGAAACATAATATCAGACTTTCAGCTATCTTTTTGAAAAACAACTTATTATAACAATTTCCATTATACTTTCACTTTTCACTGAAATCGAAAGTATACTTCTTTCTTCTTTTCTTTAATAATTACTGTCACTCAAGCTTTCTTACTTTACATCTGCAAATCGGTAAAATGTAAGCAACCAAAAATCCCATTGTACCACTTTCCCCCTTCTGCATTGTTAAGAGATACAATGGGTCGGTAACTACACTCCCTTTTTCTTTTGAGGCTTCAAAACCCGTTCTGTGCGAAAGGATCAGCTATCTGAAAGTCAAAAATTCATCTGAAAATCTATGCCGAAATGAAACGAAAAAAAGCATTTTGAATTTTGAATTATACTCACATTTTGACAGCTCAGTTTTAATTCAGTCAGCTTATGTGACGTCACTGTTATATGATAACAAAAGACTATGACGTCACCTTTCTCTTGAGTTAGTTAGTTAGTTATATTAACGTCCCGTTTTAAGCAACACTAGGGCTATTTTGGGACAGACCTCGTAATTTTGAAACGCTGTCAGATGACGACCTTTCTCTTGAAACTCGCAGTAGAATCCAAAATTCGATTAGCTCGGCGCATGAACATTAATTGATTCTTTTTAAACCTGAATTTTTTTATTGTTATTGATAAACTGAATTAATTACTCAGTTTTTATTCTGATAAGGTGAATACTCGCATAGTAGCAATGAATATCTATTAAGCAGAGCGAAATTACGGCATTTTTATATATGTGAATGCATTTGGCATTTCATATGTGTGTGGTTACAAATCGATTTAAATAAAAATTAAGAGAATCTAATTATTATTGTAATTTTTCCAATCTGTTGCTGAATTTTTATATATTTTTTCCTTGAAATGTATGTTGTTAGAAAATGTCATTCCTTAAAGATTATGTGTACAAATTACTTGGAGTCACAAACTTATATCTACTAATGTGGGAATATATTTCATTGTCGTATCAATTATTTTATTTTTAAAGCATCTGAGTTTGTATGAAAAAATTGTTTAATTTTGTATTGTAAAACCAAGATCTTAATATAGTAAGTAATATTATTATATTAAAGCAACTTGGAAGAAAGAAATAAAGTTGAAATATTTCTAATTATTTATTAAATTTCTTCAGAAAGCCATGAATCCAATGCATTTTTTTAAGTTATGAATGTGATTATTTACACACAGATAAAACATTATCTGGAAATACGATACCAACAGACAGAACATTTGCAAATTCTGTACCTGGGGGGGGGGGGGCTAAGCGTCATTTGATGCTGCACTATACTTACGAATTAAAACTTTAACTGCTGATTTTGTCAAATTCAGTATGCTTGTGTAGGAATTTTGAAATATTCTTTTTGTATTTGAAATAACATATGAGATTATTAAAAGAAAGACTAAAATTGATTTTCAAAAATGTTCAGTGTTTCACAAGACGCATGTAGTGCTTTTGATTTCCATCTAATTCCGGACTTGGATTTTAGTTCGTAATTCACTGGATTTCGTTCGCTAGAGACCACATAATTACGGAATTTTTTTTAGTGATAAAATCAAGCAGGTTAGCAAGATAGAAATAAAAATCAAATTTCCAATATGAAATTACTCTTAATAGCTAACGGAAATTTAAAATTAATAGCTTCAATATTTATAATTCCATTGATAAAATGCAAATTTTCATTGAAAAAATGGAGAATTAACAACCTTTAAGATTTTTTAGCAAACTAGATGGCCGAAAGAAGAATCAAAAAACATTCCTTAGATGGTTTTCTAGCTTATTAAACTACTGACCATGGCTTGAATCCAGTTTGCAAGTCCGATGCTATATTCCTTTCTTCTGCCATTACTAATCTTAGTCTTATTACTTATCTAGTTAAAAATTTGAATTTTGCTGAAACTTTTTCAAATAATATCTGTAAAACTCAACATTTTATTCGACGTTTCTCTCTTTTTTTTTCCAAATTTAGTTAATTTTCAAACTTTTTATAACTATTCTTACATCTTTCCTATAGATGTATTTGTTTTGATCTCTCTGCAGTTGCTTCTGTAGAAGAAAAATTAAATTGAACAGAATGTACTGTACCTATAAATAATCTTTTATCCAAAGATCAAATTGCCATTAGCACATAGTATCTGCAATTAAAGCTTTATCCAAAGATCACGCTACCATTAGCGCATAATACTTACAAATAATGTTTTAACTATAGGTACTGTATTTAGAAATATCGATGTATTTGTAGGTATTGTACCTACAAATATCGATATCCTTTAATTATTACCTTCAACACTGTAATAAAACAAAAGCGCGTTCTAAATCGCCTTATACTTGAACTACTTATTGCTTTATTCAACTTATTCTACTTATTGAGTAAGTGAGACTATTTTACAGCATGTCTTCTTAGGTCGTGTATATGCGATTATTTCTCAGTTTAGTCAGATTGTGCGCTGCGTATTTTCGTTTCGGTTTAGTTGTTTAGTCGGCACGGGGATGCCTATATATGATTTTTAGTTATGGAGATAAAACTTTGAATATGTTGAATGTGAATTGCACTGCTTATTTTAAAAAATTTTGCACAACTTTTACCTTCAGTGCTGTACAAGTTTCCGCATTAAATGTGTTTAATTATTAAAACTAATTTTAAAGTCATAATTAATATTATTTCTCTCATTAAAATTACTTACCATTTACTTATCTTATATATCATTATTTATTAAATTAATTACAAAATTTATTATTTATTAAAATTGATAAGTGTTATAGATAAATGGCAACTCTAAATGCATGGATCCGACAAAAACATTTTTGAAACTATGTCCATTTATCTGGAAAAACAATAATTCTCTAAACGGAGCTGGCTAGACAGATGGAATTTGTGCGCTATCTCAAATAGCAGATATATGTCACATATTGGACGAAATTGTTCATTGGAAATTAGTCTATCCATGTTCATGTAAACGCGATAACTTAACAACATAATGGATAAAATTTGATATGTTTTTTTCAAGAAAATCGAAGATTTGTATCGAAATTTTGACCAAATTTGCCTATTAACTACTGTAAAATCCTAACCTTTGACTGTCTACCTATTTGTGTGTATATCAAAGCAATAACTTACAAGCACAACAAATTAGGTGAATGAAATTTATTATGTGGCTTTTTTACCCATATTGTAAATTTATATCAAATTTTAAACCTATTCGATCGAAAATATCAAAATTACATATACTGTGAAACCCAAAATACTCCATTTTCTATTAGTATACAAAAAAAATGTCGAAGAGAGGACTTTTGTTTAACTTATTTTCATTATTTGGAGTTTGCAAATATATCTTTACCAAACCCTATTCAAAGCCAGATTATTAAATAGGCTAAGTAGAGAATTGCCTATGTGCACCATGGCCCCTAGCTCGGTATTTTGAAAAATATAAAATTTTGTGTTTTCATTTAATGACAAAGGCCCTATAATCGAACTTATTCAAATTAAAATCAAGTATTATTTAAATTAATTTTGGGACATTACTTTTTAACATTCCTAAATAATTACCACTTGTAAGTTCAAATTTCATAATTCTAAAAAAATAGGTTACTTTATAATTTTTTTATAAAAATCCGATCCTGTTATTAAAAAGTATTTAGGTCAAGAAAAGTTTTTTTTTTGTTAAAATTTCTCTTGTGAATTGTTTTTAAACATAATATACTAAATCAACTTTTTTGAAAAAAATATAAAATATAGAAAGATATATAAAATGCTACTAAACATTTAAATTTGTATTTTTTAAGTGTTCCTGAAAGGTTTAATCCAGCACTTGCCCTACTCGAAATCTCTATTCAATATGATTATTGTTAAAACTTAGGATGAAATGTTGTCATTTCAATGATCCCTTAACTCATTCAAACTCCCTCTTAAAATGTCATCTAAAGCTAGAGAAAGTGCCCATAGATGAATTCATAGAGGTAACCTCTCTCAAAGGTGTCACAAAGGCTTCTTGAATTAGATTGAAAGGAAATAACCAGAAATTTCCTTTCACAATTCTTATTAATTTTTTTAAATACATTTTTATTGATTCTTATAGAATAGACCATCTGAAATAGTATTATGATACTCAGTGGCGTCATAAATAAAAAATATTGGAATGACGGAAACTTCTTTCCAGATGTTTCAACATTAGTGAACAAAAGTAGAAAATCATGTCAAGTAAAAACATTTTAATAAAAGTATTAAATTCCTAACTTGAATTAATTATTACTATTTCAATTATTTTCTCTGATTACTATTTAAATAATAAGTTATTATTGAGAATTAAAATTCTTTTTAGTTTTTATTAATTAATACTTCATTCTTCGTCTTTGGATTCGAGGATAGGTTATAGCAGCCCAAATGGGGTGACGAAATTTATTTTTTATTTTTCCTTCGAAAAGGAAGTGTCAGAAGAAAAATTTAATATCTCTGAAATGAAATATACAAACATTTTCGCCTTATTTATTACAAACATTACAAGCTTTAAAAAAAAATATTTTATTTTATTTATTTTCATTTAATATCATCAAACATAACGAAAGGGAGGGGAGCAGTGTTTAACGTGCTGCGCTTTCTCTTCATGTGCAACGGGCATATTAAATAATTAAGAAATATAACTGAGCGCAAATAAATCTCACTTGGGAAAAAAAAACTTCAATAAAGTACATGGGGTTTATAAATGAATATCCCAACTTTTGTAGGGCTGTTTCTTTTTTTTAAAAGTATAATCTGTATCAGAAATTACAAATAACAATGGAAAATTTAAATTTAACATAGTTGTAAGTGTTCATTACAAACACCTCCAAAAATATGAATGATATCAAGATGATACGATAACTCATCCCACATTCTTTCATCATCTCTGATGTGATGCTTTGAAAGCCTGCCGATATGCATGTCTTAAGTTTATCAACGTCATTTGGTAGCGGGGAACAAACACCTGCTGTTTGATGTAGCCCCAGAAAAAAAGAATCAAGTATCGCGATACACGCATATCTGCATCCTTTCAAAGTTTCACACCAGACATGCAGAAAAAACTGTGTGATGAGTTATCGTACTTCGAAAGCCTTCCTATTTCTGGAGGGGCTTACATTGAGCACTTATAACTGTGCTGAATTTAAACTTTTAACTGTTATTCTTTTATTTCTGATGAACAACAAGGCTGTACTTTGTTTTGTTTTTTAACAAACCTGTAAAGATGGAATATTCATTTATAAACACCCTTATTTTCGCTTTTCCGAAATTTTACACTTAATTCCGTAGCATAAAGTGTGATATATCAAAAAAAAAAAAAACTTAGTCATAACAAAACTGTTCATACTTAGAAACAGCATTTGAAATTCTGATTTTCATTGTTGGAAAATACTTTTCCAGTGTCGAATGCAAATTTGATAGAATTATGTTATAACTCGGTTGAAATGAAAGCACAAGTAAATGCGGAACGAGACTAATCATAGCTAATGATTATTCTTTTATCACAGAATAATTGACCACAAAACTAAAGAAAATATCCCGTTGGTATAAGAATGTTAAGAATAAAATTAAGAAAGAGATGCAAAAATCTTAAATTGATAATATTTATTTAAACAATATATTTAATAATAATGTCAACCCATTAAAATTTTCTATCTATTCTCCAGATCAAGCAGTTTTTTGGAATGAGTTGTTGTAATATTATAAAATATAATTTAACTCTCTGTTTGATTTATATTTTTTAAAATTAATTAATGAACTGTTTTTATCAAAGCACATTTAATTATTTATACACTTTAATCAATATTACTAAATATTTATTTGTAATTATAGCTCCTTCATCCCCATAATAAAGGAGCATCAGCTTAAATATGAATATATATGATAGATACAGTCGATTCATTGCATCACCACCTCTTTCATTTTCAACGTTTTGTAATATAGTTTCTTCCCGTTTCTATGACTTCACTTGAATATGAAACTTTAACTACAAAGCCAAGACAATACACTAAGTTAAAAACAAATAGTTCTATCTTTTAAATCCAGATACAGTCAACTTTTTCTACTTCTAGTTCATTATGAAGTATCTAAAATTTTCACAACCTCATTTCCATTAGAAAAATTAGGCTGTGATCCCAAAATTCAAAATTACTAGGAGTATCCAAGAACTAAGCTTCGTTAAGGAATAAAAAAAAAGATTATTATTAGTAAAACACTTTGATTGCATAATGAAATGCAATGCTTAGGCTATTTTTCAACATAGTCGCCATCATTGTTGAAGCATTTCTCTTAGCAGGACGCGAGCTTTAATATGCCCTTGTCGTAGAAAGATGCCGCTTACGAAGATGAAGTGAACGGGAAATGTGAAGAAAATGCATTGGTAGTGTCGTAATACTGAATGTTTGATTCTCTTTAATCTTTTGTTCAACTTCTGTAAACAAATCATCATCAATCACAGATTCTCGCCCACTTTTTTCTCGAATCGTGAACATCTTCACGCCTTTCATTGAAATTTCGCACCCACTTCCTTGCTATCGAATCACTCATCGCATTTTGTCCGTTAACTTCTCAAATTTGTCTATTAATTTCAATTGGTTTCATGTTTCTAGCATTAAGAAAGCGAATGACAGAACGTAACTCGCATGAGGCGGAGTATTCAATTTTTTAAAAAATATTCTAAATGTTGAACATGTAACCGATGCAATACTGAGGGATCTAAAAATGACTTGTGCTCCAATGAATCAATAAAGTGCACATGCATGAAAGTCGTGCTCCTGCGGAAAAAAATAGAAAACGGAACTTAATTTCTTGATATCCCTCGCCAGTTAATTGAAAAATTAATAAATAAACAACAGTTAAGAGAATTAAAAATAGTTATTTAACAAATTTCATTTTTTTTTAGTCCGAATGAATTTTTTGCTGGTTTTACTTACGAATGTTGAAAAAAGAAAAATGAAGAATGTCATATGTGAGAATTTCGGTTATTCTTACATTTATCTACAATCTATCTAATCAATTGCGATGAAGGGCTATACTAAAAAATGTGTTGGCACTTTGAAAGCCATGGAGACAAAACATTAGGAGGGAGTTGTTATATTATTTTTGAAAGCCAGATATAATGAGGAGACAAACAAAGAATATAATATCCTTGTTACAAGTTACACTAGTTAAATCATACACTATGTTAAACCTGGGTGCCACTAGTCTCATTATCTCTTGTTTTAACGTTGTCCCTCAGAAAATCTTTTAAAACTCAGATAATGAATTAAGGACATTCTTATTTTAAAGCATCTGGTTATTACTTCGAATGGGGAATGACTGTTTAAGATATACTTTGAAATGAGGTTCATATTAGATATTTGTATAGAAGGATAATGGGTAATCTGTTCTCTTACACCACTGAATGGATTGAAGGGTGTTCTCATTCTTTAGCACAGGATAGCCGAATGTTGAATAACCCCAGTTGTGAGTTCTTTGTAAATTAAACCTCCCGCTCCACTCTTCACATTTCCATAAATGTGCAAATTTTTCATAATTTAAAGTTTAAATAAGCATTTGAAGATAAGATACGTGAATGAAACATTGATTTGATGCGATAATTTCGTGATTTTAGTGGAAGTATTTAAAATTAGAGATAGTTACTTTACTTTTGAGGAATTTCATAAAACCTTTTTTAAGAGTTATTTTGTGGCTCATAAATTCTATTAAATATGTCACTTTAATTTGACGAATCCCACAGCTAAGAATTCCTGTGTTCAGGATACTCGTATGGATGGCATGTCTAAACTTGCTCGTCTTAACAGGATTATCTTACCTATCTGCTTTGCTTCCGACATGCTTTATAATTTGCGTATTAACAACTGCATATCAGGATCTTCTATTTTGGTTATCTTTTACATGAATAAACAGAAAAGATTGAAATTAGTAAATTCCGCCTTTCTTCCGGAAGACTGTAGAACTACAATTTTTTCCCCTATAATTATTTCATCTGTCTGTCAATTTGCATATCTATGCATATTTCAACAAAATAGGATATAGTCATAAAAAAACCCAAATGCGTATAAACTCTTGCAATAAAAGCTCTCCGTAAAAATAATAATGAAAAATAATAACCATACTCAGCCAGACGCTGTTGATAATATTGATATGCAAAGAAAGTATTGATAGATGATTTCGGCCTACATGATGATAAAATATTAACATGTTTATTTCCCTTTTTATAAAATTTATATATTTAAATATTGAAGCTGAAAAATGATACTGTCTCACACAAAATTCTTTAGCTTTGCTCTATTATTAAATTTATAGTATTCGTTACGATTCATGCCCGATGAACAGAATTATAATTAATAATTCTATTGTATCATATACTAATATATAATTGTATGGTGGTGTTGTAATTAATAATTAAAATAAATTGTAATTAAGTATTTATTAATACCAAACAAATACCTTACTTAAACAAATATACGGTTGAACTGGACTAATTCGAAATTCATCGGAGCGCAATGAAAATTCGATTTATCTAAATATTCAAATTTAAAAAATAATCGGGTCTAAGAATCAGCGTAATAAGAAGAAACTACAATATTTAAACTGAAAAATCTTAATAATGATATAGTTTTAATATTTAAGAATTTTGATATATAAGTAATATTAACAGAGTAATAAATAAGAAATAATTATTATAATTAAAATTTTTAATAATATTAAAATGCATAATTTTAATAAATAAGCTTAGAGGAAAAGCTTTCTATAAAATTGTTTGAATAAATAAATTTTATTAACAAATTTAATTTTAATAAATAAATTTTAGAGAATAAATAGCTTACAATTCTTTGAATACAATAATTGTGTGATATGACTTAAAAAGAATACATCCAACATTTTAAAAGCTGTTTTTTTTTAATGACAGAATTTTTTATCCCTTATTTTAATGAATACATTGGAAGCAATTATGTCCTCAAATCATTTAAAGCTGTAAAAACATTATTCAATTTCAATCATATTAGACACAAAACTCGTGTGTATTTTATTAACGGAAACAATTCAGAAATGAAAACAATTTCTAACAGTTTTTAAATCTGATTTCGAATTAATCAAAATAAATTCGAATTACAGACGATATTTCAACGCGTTGTTAAAAGAAAATTCAAAGGATTCAAGAAAAATTAGCATTACCGAAAAATTCCAGTTAGAAATGTTAGTATACGCTAAATGCTATATAAAAAAAACGAGAACATAAACCCTAATGCGCCTGTAAGAGCAAAAATTAATAGAAAACTTGGCCTCTATAGCTGTTCACTCACTCCGTAGGCATGTGAATGATGACAAATGTGCAGAAACTGCCTGACACATTTACTGTCGTTTTGCTTCGTCGACATTTTTCACTGAAGTCTCGATAGTGTATTTCCTCCTCTCTTCATTAGGTTTGTATCTCACGTACGACACTCTTTTTCACCTCCTTTATTCATTAGAAAAAGAAAAAGAAAAGAGTAAAAAGAGAAACGGTTCGCGGGTTTTTTTTTTGTGTGTGTGTGTTTTTGTTTGATTTTTTTTTCATCACTTCCTTATACTTCACTTTTAAAAATGCATTGCTTTGTATAAAATCATTGATGTTTTAAAAATAAATATCTTTATATGATAACATTTTATAACAAAATTATCCATGTCCTTCAATATCATTGAACTAAGCCTTTCATATACGAATATCGAAAAATTGCATAAAACATGGTTTGACCATATCTTGGGTTACAAATCTTTTAATTAACACGATTTGCTCAAACGATAAAAAAAAATGTATTAGTAGCATACAATAACTATTTCATTCAAAAACTGCATAATAAGAACCATGGAAATAAGCTAACCGAGCTGCATTTTGCTTTGTTTATGAACATCTGGGCTTGAAGTTGCCCTCATAATATTAAACTACGAGGATGACAGTCGAACACCATTCGCTCAATTTACGCCAACGTGAGAATATCTGATGCTTGAAAAATTAATCCTTTAATACGTTGAATTGAGTTGACTCAGGTTCTAGACCTAGTTAACTTAAATTGATACGTTAAGTGATTAAACATACACCAGATCCAAGCCATAAATTACTTCATTATCTACTTGAACTTTTTCATTACTTTTTTTAAATTAAATGAAACTATAAACGGTTAAATGTAATTTTTTATTTGTCTGACGTCATCTATTGATATATACTTTAGTAATAAATAATATTGTCTTTCCCTTAATGTGTGTTATATTAAAAGTAAGTAAAAACCCTTTAAATTTCATGTTTTTTCCATTTAAAAGAGAGACCGATTGTTCCTGGACCCATAAAAATAACTATTTGTTTTATTTTACATTCAAATTTGACGTAGATGATTCATTCTTTAATGTTCTTAAGCGCATGGAGAGTAAATTCTGTTACTAGGTGTAAACAGAGTGCGAAAAGTGAATTGAAAACAGTGTAGCATTGAACTTCCCTACGAACAGTTGCATACCTAACCTTGAGTCCGAAAAGTCTCCGATCTTCTAAGAACCTGTTCCGATCTAGATATGAGAGTGACGTCAATTCCTGACACGGGCGAGATTTGCTCTCCGCTCACTGAGGATTACGTCATCCTCAAGAACCAATCAAAAGTGCGGAAAATGACATCACTGTTTTCGATTGTGCCTCCGCTGTGTGAGATTTTGGATTTCATCTTATCATTCAGGTTTAAGAGCCAAAAGTGATAAAACTTCAGTAGACCTTGAATATCCGTCGCATTCAAAAGTCTCCATTCGAAATTTCAGTTTCGTTCAGTGAGGAAGTGAGAGAAACAGCGGACTCTTTGACGCGGAAGCATACGGATTTTAGAAACTTTATCGACTACGAACTGGGTTGTTTTGCCGTTCTGTTATTGCGTAGGTCATACTTCAAAACTCCCTCCGAAGTTGTGCGCGCGCTATTTGGAGTTTCGTTTCGAGGAGACGTGTGTTTTGATAGCTGAAAGTCTTCGAAAAACTCACTGGGCAAGGCCCCTTTAGAAATCACAACGGCTCTCTTAAAAGATTTTCCAACATGCTACCCGTACCCGTTTGTAGAGTCTCCACTCATGTATGATTTTGTGTCGGAGGTGCCGAAACGGAGTGCGAAAGTGAAGAATTTGGACTTAAGTGCTGTACCCGATCTCCCTGATCTCAGCACTCCCGAAGTGTCTTTCGACCTTCATAATTACATCGACGTTTCCAACCAAGTTCCGGCAGATACTCTTCTGGCTGATATCTTGGCCGAGGAATCGGAAAGATCCAACAACACCGTTCCGGTTAACACCATTCCAAGTGTCAACTTCGGTTTCCCGATGCCCCAGTCGGCCGGATTTGGCTCCGACCGCTACGGCTCCGAAGCGGGCATTAAACAGGAACCGGCGGCTGGAATCGAAACCCACAACACCTTCACCAGTCGGAGCACCAACGGCTACGCTTTCGCCGGATTGCCTCAGCTGCCGGATACTGCCCTCAACTCTGCTGTTTTCGGCGGTGATCAACGAGAAGTCAATTTCAAATCAGAAGAGAAAAAATCCAACAAAAAACTACTGGACAAAGCCTCTGACGAGTATCGGCGAAGGCGGGAAAGGAACAACATTGCCGTTCGTAAGTCCCGAGAAAAAGCAAAACAGCGCTGCAAGGACACTGAAAGACGCGTTTGCGATCTTGTCTCCGAAAACGACAAACTCAGAAAGCGGGTGGAATTGCTTTCCAAAGAGCTCAGCGTTCTTAAGAACTTACTTTCCAATGTTGGTGTATCACCTGAAGCCGCTACCAAAAACATTGAATAACTGTAACTTTATGGAAGTGGCAGAACAGTTCATTGACAAAGATCGGACAGCACGTTTTTATGTGCCTTTTCTTGTCATGTACCGTAGAGCGGTAGAAAAACTAAAGCACGTCGATAAAGACGATGTTATTAGGTATCTTTTGTATTTCAAGTCGGATGTCCGGCTTATATCTTTGCCGATTTAGGCAAAGAAAAATGAATCATATTATCATTCATCAAGAATAATTATCTGTGTTTATGAATGTGGCATTAGTAGTCTCTTGCGGTTTAAAGGATTTTGATTTTGTGAAAGTGAAAGTGTTTTATTGTCGTGATTAATCAAGTTTTTTATCTTGATTTGGAATGGTTTGTGCATTTAAGTTCAGGAGACATCTGCATAATTTCTGTTTATGTAACTATTACACTTTGACTGCTCTGATTGAGAAAAAACAGAGACTAGAAACTTTTTACATTTTGTGCCAAGAAATGAGATTCAAAAACACAGATTTATCTGGTATGGTACTTAGTTTACCAATGATCAATCTAGGAAATTTTTCTGTGACATTTGTTATTGTTTGATGTCATTTAGATAGTTCTTAAACTCATTTTGACTCAGAAATACAATTTTATATTAATATTGTGATGTATTGATTGATGCAATAGTAAATGAGATTTATATGTATAATATAAAAATGTTATATTTTAAGGAATAATGTAGTTTATGAAAAACTTTGGTTTTATTTTTTAAGCTTATTTTTAAAAATCTGAAATAGCAATTTTGTGCACTGAATTATTTTTTTTTTCTTTTGAAATGTATAAGTCGTAAGTATATGTCATAAAACTCTTAATAGATAAAATTTTATGGAGAATTTTATTAATAAGATTATTCATTTTTAATATGATTGGTTTCTGAAATTTTTTAAATTTAAACTTAAACATATTCTTTATATATATATATATATATTATTTTACTTGAAATTGTTTCTTGAGATTTTTATAATGATTATAAATACTCAATTTTTTTTTTTAATTCTTTATAATAGAATTCATGTATACTCAGTTTTTCTAAAATACTAAAATTCATTTGTTAATTTATGAATTGATTTTCAATAGTTATATATTTTGCACAATAAATTGATAAACTTTTTCACATTAACAGTCTGTTTTATTTCTCTTCAAATTATTTTATGTAATATCAATAAAAATGAGTGAAACAAATTTATAAATGCATGAATTTATTATTTTATTTAAAATTTTTGAAATAGCTTTCCTGATAAAATATTTAATTTTAATAATTCTAAACTGGAACATATATTCTTCTGTTTTATATGTAAATTTCTACATAATTATGATTTCATGAAAATTAAATTGTATCATGCTGATTATAAAAATTGAAATATTAGAAATAAAAGTAAGTATTAAAAAAAGTATCATAAAATAATAATCAAAAATGAAATGTACAGAAATAATTGCATGTATATTAAGTATAAAACTAATTGAATTTTTTGAAGCAGAATATTTGATAATTTTAGAACATTGATTATTATTCAATTAAAGTGATGGTAATCTTTTAGATAAATAAATTATTAAATATACATTTATATAATGACAAATATTAAAAGTAATATAAATAAAATAAATGCTGTGTAAAATTTTTTAGAATTGAGAAAAAAAATTTCATTATCAATTACATGTACTTTAATTGAGAAGCATATATTTTATTTTTGTTTTAAAATCTTTATACCATTTGAGATAATTCAAATAATTTTACTTGGTTATCATTTTACTTATTTCTTAGATGTTATGATTAAAAAATAAATCGGAATTGCTACTTCTTTTAATTTTCCATCGGGCACGTTCTTGTAAAAAAAAAATTGAAAGGGCAAAAATTTTGATATATTTTTATATTAATAAAATATATTAAGTAATTGGAATTTTGTTTTAAGGCCGAAAATGAAAATAACTGCTTTTACTTTCAGAAATGCTGAAAGATCTTAAGGTCGTTTTTGCTGTCTAAGATTGCCAGCATTTGATTAATGTAGATGACTAGATCAATCTTTCCTTAGAATTTTCTTAGATCAATCAATCTTTTAGAAAGGAATTTCTTCAAACAATTTGTAACACAAGAAAATAATCCTGTATTTTCTTAAAGAATGAAATAATAAACAATAGACCATTTTAGCTATAAGAAAATATTTCAAAAAATTACAATAAAAATTTTTTTTCTTTAAAAAACAAATGTTAATAGTGATCAATATTTTTAAAAAAGAGTAGAACACAATTTTTAAAGAAATAAAGAAAGAAAAATAATAATAAACCGATGAAGTGATTAGAGATATGAGACATCGCCCCATATAGTAGGTAAGAAGATCTTAATTCAGTTCGATTCAAGTATCAATTTTATAATATTATTTAAAACGCCATTGCTTATTTTTACTCTTATAAAATATGTAATAAATTTACAATTAAGAAAATATAAACAAAATCTTCTAATTGTTACCTTATGCTTATGCTTTAAAATAGAATGAGATAATTCTTTTTTAAAGAAAAATATATATAATTTTTTTTAAGATATTATGAAGAATGATACAATTTTCTGATTCTTTCCCACTCTCCCTTTCAAAATACTAAACTGTCGTTATTTCAATTTACTTGCGCTCTTTGATGGGGGAGGGGGGACATACCCCGAAATCTTTATTAGCCGTAAAATCGTCCCGAAATTTTTTATTAGCAGATGCATATTTAAAATCTGGATAAATGATTATTACAAGAATTCTGTATCCTTTTCAACAATTTATCTGAATAACTTCCCAACAAGTATAATGCGTTTTAAAACACGGAAATGACTCACTCCTTCTCTATTTAGAATACGCAGCAAGTGCTCAGAAAACGGGGTTTACATAAATTTGTTTTAACTTAATTAAAGTCTACAGTATGGTTATTTAATTTTAAATGCTGCCGTTGAAAAAAAAAAAAATCACTGAAAGACTTCGTAATATCAACCTGAATTTTGAGTGGAGACAACTACTAAATAATTTTAGCTAATGCGTCATCCTTTCAAATCCCTTATGAACTCATGCTGCCATCTATGAGTAGTAATTCCAATCTTAGAGCTCTGAACGCTTTCCTTTAGGTGGGTGCATTTTCACATCCAATAGAAAAATGTTTAGGGGGCAACGATGTGAATGTATTTGCTGAATTTTTCCCTCTCAAGATAAAGGTATTTTATAAATGTTTAAATTAAATAGAAAAAAAAACTGGTTTGACTATGCAAAAAGGCTTACTTTTAACTTAGTTTTCTGGCATACAATGAGAGTTATTTTTCATAGATCATCGTATTGCGGTGCATTTTTTTTATTATTATTTTACTCATTTGAAAGTATCACAGTACATCTTGAGTTGTCGCTTGTTCAATTTTAAAGTAACATATTTTTTCATACTTTTAAATATTGTGATCATATAATTAATTTTATTAGAATATAAATGCAGAATTGTGTTGGTAATTTACTGTATAAAGGGCGTTCGTATATTATTGGACTAACCATGAAGAACGAGAATCCTCCCTCTGAGTACATAAAAGTTGTCTTAAGAACGATACATAGTTTTTGAGCAAAATGTATAAGTATGACGTCATATCTGGTGCAAAATAAATAGCTTTAATATAAACAGGGACAGCAATACTTGCATATATCATGGTATTCACATAAATAGCTGCTCAAAATGATCATCCTACATTTCTAGGCATGATAGTCTGCGATCTTTAACCCCATTACTAACCCCATGTAATCCAGCATCGCAGTGTCGAAAAGAGTGAAGACACCATGCAGAAGAACAATTAAGTAACTTTCTGTAAAAACTGGGGTCTTGAATACCAGTCTTTAAATTTCCCTACGAGGAAAAAAAATTCCAAAGGAGCTAGATCTGGTTATTGAGATGACCCCACAAATGGATTTCGCGTTCAATACAACAACCAGTATTATCCAATCTAAAGGACAGATATTACTTTGCATAATAGAAAGGCCCCTACCTTCAATCTCTTTTTATAACTATCATCTTTTCGTAAGCATACGGGATATTATTTCTACTTTTATAATTTCTTATTTTTTTAAAATCTTTGTTTTGCTATAAAGCTATCTATAAAGCTTTTGTAGCACCGGATGTGAAGTCATAATTTTTCTCGATTACTATGTGTCGGTGCGGTGTTGTTCTTTGGACAAGTTTAATGTACTCAGAATGAGGATTCTCGTCTAAAAATGTGTTACTGTAGTATCCAAAAAAAAATCCATTCCGCTCTCTTATAGTAATGGTAAGGAGTTGTAAAATAAATATTTCCAGTTTGAAAACAAACTTCAAATATATTTTTATTAACGTTCAAATTTCAATTGGTGATTTTAGTTCTTCTTCTTCTAGCACGTGCTTTCACAGCAATTTTTCTCATATGTGGATTCAAAAGAAAATATATCTCATAGATTCCATACCTTATTATTATTTAATTAAATCTATTTAAATAATTCAGTAACTGCTTCAATCTTGAAAATATAACAAGTGAACCTATAATGAAATCTTAATTCTTTTGCTGAATAATACAGAAATTTAACAATTTAAAAAGAAAAATTAATCAGGAACTTCTTCACTTTTTGAATTCTTAATTCTTTTGCTGAATAATACGGAAATTTAAAAAAGTTAAAGTAATTAATTTATAAAGAACTTGCAAATTAATCAGAAACGAAAAAAATTAGAATGTCATTTTTTGCTTAATAAGACTAAAAATGTAGAATTAAACTTTAGTATATAAAAATATTTGGAATTTTTATAGAATTTATGTGATTTTATTGCTTTTCTGGAGTTCAAAGAAATGTAATTATAGGAAAGTTGTTCAATTAAATATTTAATGTGAAATATTATGCATCATTAAAAGGATATATTTAATAAAACCTGTTGTGCTGGTTATACAAACTTGAAAATGAGCCAACTGATAATGCATAAATTTAAATAATAATAATGCGTGATGCAACATATGCATATAATATCATAATTTCAAGTTATTTGAATTTAAAAAAAAATATTTTTAATCATTCGAATTCCAACTTTACTTTAACTTCTGAGTTGCGTAGACTTTTATTTTTCCACAATGATTCTTTAACATGAACCTGACTCAAACCCAGTATCAGCAGATTATAAGTTCAAACTACTTTCTCGTTGCCTTTTTATTTTCCTGCTTCCTGTCTTCCTCTTCTGACTGCATCGGAAGCCTGATCATGGCTCTTACAAAGAAATCTTGATAATATATAAAAATTTTACTATTTCCGTAACATCATGAAGAACAAAAGTTATCAATAGTAATGGAGTTAAACTACTTTTCCAACCCTACCTTTCCTTAAATCAAAGAATGTTATATATATATATACACATACATAGTATATTATATATACATACATATATGTGTGTGTGAGCAATAATATTTTTAAATCTTAGTTAATTTTTATAATAAATTAGCAAATGTTAAACTTGATTCAAAAATGTTCTCTTATTTCTTGATCCAATTCTCTCTTTTTTATTAAATTATTTCTAACACGCACTTTAGAAAATTGATGACTATCGCATTTTCTCACGTTCCGAGAGAAGGGATAAAAATCCCTAACACCCACACCAAGATACCTAAGATTCCTTTTCCTAAGTCCACACGTCTCAAATAAATCCCTATCAGATTCTCTTAGTAAAATCACTAAAGGAAAAAAGTTTTTTTTTTATCATTTTGCTCTTATATCGCAATGTAAGCAAACGTGTTTTTTTTTTTTTTTTTTTTTATCTTTGCTTCTTCCCTGTACAGATTATGACTCTATGTAAAATAAATTGAAGTTCATTTCAAAAATTTCTTCTTTTCGATCACGCATATGCTTTATTTTAACTTCCCAGTTGTGTGTATTCTTGTTTTCTCACTCTGAAGTTATATACACTGAAACCAACATGCTATCGCAATTACATTCCCTTCTAAAGGTATATAAATTCTGAATGCTTTCCCTCGGTTTCTTTCTTTATTTCTACCTTCCTAATCAGAATGCGTTGGTTCTATCAATCATGGTTCGAATAAATATATAACCGCTTAAAATTGAGCTCTTTCTGTCATCATGAAGGAATAAAAGAAATAATTTCAAAGAATTCCACGCTTGCTTTCTGCTTTCAAGAAAATGCTTTACATATGTGTAAAACATGATTTGAAGAAGCAATAGTTGAGTTTTCTAACGACTTTTATCAACACAATTTTAAGGAAGTAGTCTAATTTTGATATTTTGTCAGGATTTCTTTATCGAAACCATGATGTATGGAATTGGAAAGCAGAAAGCGGGAAAGAGAGAACGTGGGAACATATTTAGAAGCTATATAGTTTTAGAAAGGAATCTGCAGACTCTGCATTTTGATTCCTTAGAAAAGAAAATTGACTTCTCAACTTAGGACGGAGTTCGAGAGAGTATGAAATTATTTTTAGAACGTAAATTATTTCGAAATTATTATATAATACATGGTGGTCATAAAAACTTTACAGATACATCTTTTAAGGTCTATCCGTTACACCAAATTAAAGGAAATTTCAAGTATTTTTATTTGAAGGTATGCGTTGGAGACTGAGAGGATTTAAAACAGTAGACATCTTATGGTTACAATTACTATGATAATGTTTCGAAATTTTCCAAAAGTAGTACTCATTTTCTTTTCCTGTGCAAATTGATCTGCGACGTTGGAACGATACATGTGTGACGAAAACTGGCTGCATAGAAAAATTCAATGATAGCACATATGGGAGCTTCACGAGCGCACTTTGCATAATTCACAAGGACAGACAGTGGAGGTATCAATCACAAACCCTTTGTGGCACATTGTTCCACTACATGGAATATCTAACTTCGCTCGCTTCTAAAATCGTTAAATTCAATTAGAAATGGAAAAATATAAGTTTAGGATTCATTTTTAACTCTCATTTTAATAATAGATGACAGTTTAAATCAAGCAGATCCATTAATTTTCAGTTTTAGCTCGTTATATATAAACCTATTTTTTTTCAAACAATTTTGTTAGTTTTTTTCTAGTAAAAAATAATTGGAAAATAATTTTTGGAAAAAAAAATTCAACGCCATTTTGTTGCCTGTATTTTAAACTATTTATTATATATATATTTTAAATTTTTTAAAGATAAAACATACGTAGAATTTTTGTATAAAAGTAGGTGTTCCATCAGTTGAAATACTGGGCCAATCATATTACGGAAAGAGACCATCAGTGTCTTCGTTTCCTATTCTCCCTCTTTCGTGGAAAATGAACTGAATGCAGTGAATTTTGTTTGGATGGGTTAGAATTCTTGGAACTGACCGAACCTTACTCTAAGTTCTGAGCTTTGGGCGTCTTCGATTAGATCTCTATGGAGTTTTCTACTCTTTATTTTGAGTTTTGCGGACGTCTTTATTTCTACTCTTTATAAAATTCTGCTTACAAAATTGTATAAATATTTTTAATTATATATGTACTTTATAGCTTATCTTTTATTTTAAATATAGTTATAGTAATTTTTATTGTGAATTAATTGTACTGAAAATAGTGTGGAGAAATCAACTAAGTCTTTTCGGAAGACCAAAAATACTTCAAGCATTGCCCTCGAATAGCGAATCTGAGCACGCCTCCTTGTGGTGCACCTTAGGTTATGCTAAATCTGCTACATAGATTTAAAAAAAAATAGTGTATTTTTTATTCAAATGCAAAAGATTTTACTCATTTTCGTGCTTCACTGCAATTTTGTGTTAATCGCGCTTTTCAGAGTTCTAGCGGAGTAGTGTTTCAGCTGATGGAACATCCATAAAATCAAAACAGTGAGTACAATCTTCACGAAATTTAACCTGCATACTTCTTTAAGCTTAAATGAGTTACTTACCCCTTTTTCTGTTCAAGTTTAAAATTTAAAGGGTAGTTCGCCTCAAAGGGTTAATGAGGAGTGTGGGAAGATTGCTATAAAACGATCCAATGCACGAATATGGCAACAAGATGATACTTACAGGGAAACAACTAGATAAATCAGTAAATTTCTCTTATTTGAATGGGGAAAATACTGCCGAAGTAGTGCAAGATTAGAGGGGAAATCAAAAACTAAGACAAGGACCTTTTCTATAAAAATTGTATGTTATTTGGTTTAAAAAATCACTGAAGAAACTGGATGCACCTGTAATAGACCCCCGAACAGAAAGACCATCTGTTCCTATTGAAGTTGTTTCGGAAGGTCACAATAATAATACGATTAGTGAAGGTCTATTTCCTTCTTCAAGAAGTGTTGCCGTAATCTTGATCTACCAAAAAAGACAGTTCTCAAGATTATACGCTCTGTTCTGAGGATGTTTCCTTATCGATTCCTGTTCATCCCAGCATTGCAACTTGGAGACGAGCAACAGCATGTCGCTTTTGCGAATTTCTTCCTCATCAGATGTGATGAAGACAGCAAGTAATCGCTGCGGATATTATGGTAGGCACATTTTTTCTTCATTGGGAATATAAACTCCAAATACTGCTTCACTAGACTGGCGAAAATCTTCATGATGTGACATCAGTGTCTTTACATGAAGCTAGAGCAACTATGTGATGTCTCATCGCATTTATTTTCATTTTCGGCTCATGCTTTTTCGAAGAAGTCACCTCTACGAGTATGAAAACGTGCTCCATCAGAAATGTTTGGTATACAACAATGTTGCAAACTTATGTAATTCCAAAACTGCAGCGGAAAAATATTTTTAATAAAATTGTATCGATGATAGATGGTACTCCTACTTATGTTGCCACATGTGTTCGACAAGTGCTGGAACAGTACTTTGGTGATTTAGTAGTCTTCCATAACTTTATGGTTTCGTGGCTACCTAGATTACCCGATCTTATTTTCCAAATACTTTGTGTTGATGGTTATGTATGTCAAAATATACTGAAGGAGAGGTCTCTTTTTATGCCATACACTTTTTAATAAACAAGCGTGAAGAGAGGTTCAATGCGGCAAGTTTGGATGAAATTCAAATGGCCATTTCAACAAAAAATTCCACGCTTTCTAATTAGCTAAGAAGTATGAGCTCATTACAAAAAGTCTAAAAATAGTAAGCTGATTAGATATTTTCAATTTATCCTGGTAGACTGTAAAATGATTGCATCATTTGCACTAGCAATTAACCTACGACATGCATAGGTGATGGCATAAATTCCTGCAAAATTCAAAAATTCATAATAAAAGAAGAAACGGTTTGTGTTAATGTGATCAAAGGGACATTGGATTTCTTTCCATGTGTAAAAAAAATGATTCTAAAAGTAATAGAAAGAAAACTTTCAATTACTAAGTAGCAGATAGTCCATTCAAAGGATTGCTTAGGGAAAAAAATGAATACTGGGAAACATAATCTCTCTTTCAGTGGCGGCTCTTTCCTTAGGACTGCAAAGTTACAGTACTTCCTGTATTGTTTCAAAAATTTATTTTATATCTCACTTCGTAAACTTCTTTCTGGGATTTCAGGATTTTGATATCAAACTTCTCGTTAATCACATTTTGTGATCTCAGTTAAGATGCACCCTTTCTAGGAGATTCACTGCGAGTGGAAATTGAAATCAATGGCTGTCAGTCAATGGCTGAACTGCTCTTATTCTTGTTGAAAATCATCTAGTGCACTTCACGAACACCGCTTAATGCAGACGAAATGATGGGACGATGTTTCCAGGACTGTTCTTGGGCCAGCCAATTCCTACCATATCAGTACAAGATATTGTAGAATATCTTCACGATATTGTTCGATATTCCGAATGCCGTACAATATCAAGAAAATATTCTAACAATATTATTGTGTATTTTGTACTAATAATATATATATAGGGAAAATCCCAAATTAACCCTTATTCTCTTCCTCCCCAACTTTGTTTTCCTTCATCTTTACTTTGCTTTAGTATCCCGACTAACGAAATGCCATGACTTTGTAATTATAAAAATAATATATCAAAATATTTTCCTTTATTTCTTTTTAATTCATCATTCACTCACTTAAAATTGTTTTTCATAACAAGAGAAAATAAATCTATTTCAGTAAGCGTTTTTTTTTAAAATTTTTTTTGATTAATTAATTAATTGATTAGGAACATGTATAACGATTTACATACGCTTTGGAAATTGTCTTGTCGAGACATTCGAGTATTTACAGTTTTTAATTCAATAAGATTGAAATATTAATCACTATTCATTTAATTCTGTTAAAATGGGAAAAATCAACATTTTATGCTGAATTTAATAATTTCTATTTGATAAATGTTAACGATAGTTTTTACTTTTTTGTATAAAAGAGAAAATGCTATAATCGTAAAAAAAAAAAAAAAAATCAACCTTGAGATTTTGATGAATTAGAATGTTTCATTGGCCTTCATAAATCTTAAAAAACTTTCGAATTTCGAATTTTTGCATATATATCTGAGAAAACAATATTTCAGAAACACTAAAAGCTAGACGGTTGAGATGTGGTTTATGATCCTTAAACTAAAATTATAGATTTTCAGAAATTTCAACCGAAATTCATCAAAAAGAAAGATTTTGTGACTAAGATTATTCAAAATAATTACGAATTAGACCATTGAAATTCAGCGTGTGGTTTCGATGCTAGAATATTAAATCTGTGTAAAATTTTGAACAAAATCCATCAAAGGGTTGATCATCTATCTATCTATCTATTAGTTCCTTTGGGAAAATGATAACTCAGAACTGAAACCAGCTACCAGGATGAATTCTAGTACATGACTTTTACACCAAAATTATAGGTATCTTTCTAAGTTTCATTTCTATCCGTCTGTGAATAGATTATTAGTGGTATCTGAACATAATCAACTACGAAAAATAATAAGCAAGATATATGAATTTTTATGTGTGGCTTTGACTCCAAAATTGCAAATTCTGGAGTCTGTCGATGGGAAGAATATATGCTTCCTTCTCTTTTCTATGAAATAAATATTAAAATGCATCATATTGTGTAAGAGTAGGAGAGAATCAAAAGGTTACTAATCCATCTTGTTTGGACAAAGAGTATATTTCAGCCCCTAATAATGTAATAAGTATCTTTTACAGCACTGAGTGGTTTTGAGTGACAAAATACCAATGCTCTCACTTTATATATACAAGTGTTTGTGTAATAAATTTAAATTAACCCCGTTCTTAAAATTACATATTTTCTAATCATTTGGGTTCATATTTCACTTTGACTGCTGAGTTGGCAGGTGTTTTCTTTTCTCTCGCTTCTCAAGATGTAATTTCTGTAATTTTAACTCCCCAACGTTAAGCTACAATATCACATGAAAATCGAATGCCTAAAATTGCTGTTAAATTTATGGAAAATCTTCTTTTGAAGCTATATAAAATCTCTTTCATCCATGTCTTCTCTTTTTCTGCTTTCTGCCTTATTTCGCTGAGTGTGCCGCTCTAATACTAGTCGTGAATTTAATTAAGAAATCTTAACAGGCAAATTTTAAATTAAAGGGAAAGGTTATCAGAAATAGAGCAAATTTTTAAACACTTTTAAAAGGGGCTAAAAAATTAATTTCTATTTTTATCATGAAGAAAAAGGATAAAGCTATTATTTTAAGAACTCTCCTGTTCATTTCCCACAAGTTATATAGCAAAAAAGTCGATAGGCTTAAAATGTTTTTGGAAAAGTGAACAAATTTCGAAACCCTTTGACGACGTCTGTCTATTCTTTGATGTTATTTGCATTTGTTCGTTCAGTATGCTGAACCACATTTCTCCATTCTTCTTGCTTCAATTCATCATAAAATTTATTATTATTTGTGCTTAAACTTTGCTTCGATGTTCAGGTCTTTTATTGGATTTTTTCATACATCTTCACAGAGTATATAAAATTCTTGAAATGTGTTATTTCTGCGCCAAAGAAAAAACAGAATGGGTCCAGTGTAATTTCGAGAGAGTTAGTACCCCTTCTTGTTTCTGCTTCTACAAAATAATACAATCTACAAGATAAGTGATGAAAAATATAAGACAAAAATTAAAAGAATGCTATCTACTCTATTTCCCAAGATAGCTGGCGCATAAGAAAAAATTCTTGAAATACGTGAAAAATTATTAAAAAGTAGACAATTAATGGGTATATTCTTTAAAAGTTTCATTTTGCACAAGAATAAATTTTTAAAAAATGATGTTGCTCGGGGGTCTTAAAAATAATATTACATCTCTTAAGAATTTGAATTTATTTTTATCTGATATAATTTTCGAAATTTATGATTAGTTGAATGATTTTTTTTTTTGCTGTTTTTGCCCACCGGAGGCCAAATGACGAATACATGAGAGTATAAATATAGGAATTAGAAGTTATCATATAAGCAAGCAAGTTTTCACTTCCATTCTAGATACAATAAAAGTGTGGGATGAATTACCCTCACTCTGATGACCCTTCGTACCTCTGTGTGAGGGCTGGATGCGTAGGCCGCGCCGTAATGGGTGCTATTTTGCCTTCACCGTAGTTCTTGTTTTAATTTTCGAGGTGATTCTATCTTTCAGAACTACAGATGCGTTGGTACAGAGGTTGAAGTTTCTTTCTGGTTACTATTTTTAAAAAATTATTTCTTTAAACTTTTTCATTCAAGAAATTGACATAGTTTTTATTTGTTTTAAAATAAATTTTTGATTACAATTATGTGTTAAAAATTAAAAAATTTAAAATATTTAATGTTGAAATTTTAGAAACCTGAAGTTGTTTATAATGCATATTTATATTTCTAAATTCTGATAGTTTAAATTTCGTAAATTTTGAAATTATTTGCATTCTTTTACCAAATTTATTTTGTTATTTTATTTTATTTTTCCTATTTAGATTATTTTTCGTGTTTATGAAATTAAGAGGAGTTAAAATAACTAGCGTAACTGATTAAGATCAGAATAAATCGGAGGTATTCTAGTGAAGGAAATAAAGGTTAATAAAGAAATTCATTTAATTTCATATGAACCTAATAGTTTCATAGGTGTAAACTCTTGGTCAAAATACTTTAATAATTATTTCCGATGGTATAATTTAGATTACAATTGGAAAGTCATAAATACCCCAATTATTTAAAAAATGCTGCCTTAAGAGATTATGTAAATTCCTCTGATAAAATCAAAAATTTGAATGAATTAACTTATTTAACAACAAAAATATTTTGTTCTACCAAGCATAATTTATTCCTCATTAAAAACTCGAAATGTTCAGGAGAATACTGCTGATTGTTTTTATACAAAACAACTAAATCATTTGGGCAGAAAACTAAGATTATCAACATCCATGGGACCAGAAGGATTATGAGATGGCTTATCTTCGAATCTCAGATAACTTCTTTCTATAAATCTTCCCAATAACCTCACAAAATGGTTGATAACAGCAACAAAATTAATAAAGATCCCCCCCCCAAAATAATGATAAACAAATACAAAATTCTAGCCCTATTAGAAACCGAAAATATATAGGAATTTCGTTTTATGTAAAATGGAAGTTTTGCATTGGAACCTCTAACAGTAATCTTCTATCATGTGTGTCCTATCTGAGATTATATCTTTGTTCCATTACTTTCACATCCTGGTAATTCTCTTGTTCCTCATTGTGATGACCCAGTCTGTCTGGAAATTCATCCAACTGTCTAAATAGAAATGCATCTTTGTGCTCATTTGAGAACACACGATGTTTCACAACTTTTAAGCATATTAAGCACCAATTTTTCAAGGTTCTGTGCTTCGTGGTTTTACCCAAAAAATTTCTAAATAACTGAGATGAGATATGACCAAATAGGATATTC